>OY856410.1:549218405-549700905 GCA_963693085.1 Alisma plantago-aquatica | reverse complement strand
CGTCAGATTCATCGGTTGTGGATCTCCTCTCTTTCTCTGCGAGGTCGCCAACACCAACTACTGCCATGGCTGGGGAAGCTTCACCTTCCTTTGTCACGTCCGCAAGGGGTGTCCATCACAGACATGCCACTGTGGATTCTACCTCCTGCTACTTGGGAGTCTGATGAGGTTGGACGCCCTAGGCTCCACCCACGTGAACGTTGTTGCTGGTCTTCTCCTTGACTACAGCTCCGAGATGCCGCTTCTGGAGGTTCCGATGGATCTCCCTAATCTACTATTTCCATCCTCTCGCTGGGACTGATGATGGAGGGTTGGTTAGAGGTCGACTCTACTTGATGCAGTTGTCTCATGTATCTTACTAAGACCCTATAGTTATTGATGAGGCAAGGAACTGCCAGGCAGGTCTCGTTCTCCACGCACTCCACGAAAAGTGGTCGTGGTTACATGGTCATGCACTGGACAATCGCAAACCTCCTTGCCCCATGATCATTTCCATCCAAGTGTCAAAGCAACTCCACATCACTAATCTGTAGCAACCCATCTCAAGGGTGTGATATATTGTTGTTACTGAAATCTTATGCTCTAAAAATCAGTAACCATAGTCCTAAAGTCACAGATACATACATTATTTCACAAACTTCAAACATCAATATCTCTTTCTAGGAGCCTCAAAACATTACAAAACTTTAGGCATAACTTCTTTATCATCCAAGCTACTTCCCATCCAACGTTAGAGTCAAAACTTAACTATTTGACCAAATAGTTAAATTCCTCAAAACAATATTAACTTTGGGATATTAATCATAATGTAAATATCAATCACCATCCAAACTTCACCAAAGCACATGCAACTCTTATGATAACTCAACATGCACAAATTCACTTGTGTCATTGGACATTTTAGGATTCCAAAAGTCCACACTATCACATCCTACACACCTTATAAGAAATTTTGTCCTCGGAATTAAGCCAGAAATCCAGTCTTTCACATCATATACATCTTAAAAGGAATTTCGTCTTTGAAATTGAACCATACTCATACTCTAAGGATAAACTAAGGATCTTCTTCCATATGTAGGAAACTATCTTAGGTGCATCATATCCAAAAACAAAGCTCCATAGCCAACTCAAAACTACCATTAGGAGGTTTTAAAACATCTAAGGTGAAACACCCCTTCAAAAAAAAGGCTCAAACAAGGGTTTAGAAACTCGGATTAGGTCATAACATATCTCATTATTAGGGTTTCATCCTTATCTTAACCCATGCATTGGGGTTCCCCCATCATACTACTATGTTCTAAATGAGTTAACTAAGATTAACTTATATATCAAGGTGTCATCAGCATTTTATTTCGCTCATTGTTAGAACATGTTCATCATTAACATATGCCTTTTAGGTGGGTGTTAACTAAAGTTAACCCACCTTATCCATCTAGATCATATCAGAGTGTCATAAACGTTATGTTGTGCTAACTATGAAACTATATAGTTCATCTTTATTAAGCATTAAAGATTAACACTTCATGTAATAAGTTTATTCATATGATATTATTTCATTTCTCATAATAAATTGCAACATTTACTAGTGAATTCATCACAAGATTAAACAATGGTTTCACATTAATCATCATTATTCATGTACATGGTCAACCATTTATGCATTTCTATATACTAAACCATCTCTAGGTTTTCCATCACGTCATATCTATATATCACATCTCGAGATTAGATCACATCCTTACAAGCTCTAGCCACATAAGCACAAACCAGAACATACTATGGCATACTCTTATCAGCTCTATACCCAAGCAAACTATTTCTCAACTCTCTTTCTCTTATATACACCACTAGATTCCTATATGGGAACCACCAACCCAAGTATGAGGCTTCACAAAGACTAACATAGCTACCTCCTCCAGGGTCTTGGGCTCTCTCCCTAACCCAGATGGCAGGAACTCATATTTCCTTATTCACATATGCATACATAACCAGCCTCTCTTTGACTCTATGGTTTGGCCCTCCCAAGGACATCTAGGGTTCAACAAACTATTGGAATCATGCATTAAGCAACACAACTCATCACTCAGGAGTAGTCTAGTTTAGGACATATCATATCACATATCTCAGAATTCTCATATCTTGGAGTTTAGGTTCTCTAACCTTCTCCCTGTGGGTCTCACTCTCTCTTGAGCTAACCCTAAAACTGGTCCCAACACTAGATGTCCTCCTTTGTGAAAGCGCTTGAGGCTCATGCTGACTCACATCGTATCTTAACTTAGCTTATCTTATCTCATAAAAGAATGCATACTTGCATCGCCAAAACTTATCTCAAATCCTCCAATCTGAACTTAAGTCCTCGAAAACAACATATATCATCACAACTATCTTATATCATCTATATAAGACTTAGATCATATCATCAAACTAATTCTATCTATTCCATCTATCAAATATTTTAAAAAGGCTCTAAACATCTAATCTAGGACTACACTCTCTTCTAAACTGATGTCATTCACTTTCACTTAGGTTACATGACCACCTCCTACTCGTACATGTGTGGGGACACATTTTTGTAATACATATACATAAGAAAATATTTTATAGTTTTTCTCTGATAAAATAAGCGTCAGAGAAAACTATTGGGGTTCGATTCGTTTGGAATCAAAAACCAAATCCTGAAAACGAGTGTCCCACACATAGTAGAGAGTATAGTGTCATGCAAACTAGTGAAAAGGGTGAGAACAAGGGGTAGACTAGTGTAGCTACTCTAGACAACGTGTGCAATATGTCTAGGGTTTCTCTTCCCTTGATGTACGGCATTTCCAAATAGTGCAACGTCCCATACCGCTGCACTACAAGGAAAGAACGACATCTAAGGACTTCCTACTGAACAAGCACCAGTCTAGACCTAGTTCTCAGACATCTAGGTGCTAAGGCTAGGTCAGATCTAGTCTCTAAAAGACAACTAATCTAACCCTAAAAGATTATTAAGTTCAAGGTTCTTTAGTTTTGAGTTCCATAATGAGCAAATGTCAGGCTTTGCTATTGTTCATGCTCTGATACCACCTGTGACGTCCCCGGATTTTCTAAAACTTAATCTGATGTGTGACATCCAAATTGAAACCTCACCTCAGCAAGAATCCCAATTTGAGCCCCACACACTAAGCTAAGAAGAAGAAAATCAAGGGAGTCAGAAGGAAACATAGTAGCACATGCACATGAACAATAATAAAATCATACACACATGTTCACCATTCAACATATAATTACAACATTTGATATTACATATTGAACAACAAACTATACATATACATGTACTACATTCTAAAATAATAGGATCTTAAGACAATAGGTCCACCTGTACATCATCTCATCACACAACTCTCACTATCCTAAACAAAAGATTGCATGCGGTACACGTCAGCACAATATTCAAAAATATTGTACTGAGTACGCCTATGTGTCTTTTATTTACCTCTCATCATATCTTGGAAATATGATAAAACTAATATACTTGGCAGTTATAAAGAAATATAAGAAAAATGTACTTGAACAAGAATGTTTATTAACAAAAGAGAACACATGTCTTTTTGGCATATTTTCCATTATATCATCCATGCATTTACTATCTGAGAGTCGAATGCATTAGGGCCTTTATGATCTACTACCAAAGAGTTGGATCATTTCACAATGTGATCTACTACCAAAGAGTTGGATCACTTCCGAGTACTTTCCTACCAAAGAGTTGAAGTACTTCTTTTCCAGCACTTTACAACCAAAGAGTTGAAGTGCTTGGATATAATGGAATAGATATATTATGTGTCATGTGTTCATAGCAATAAGTATGGAAAATCAAGCAACATATCATGCAAGAACAATCATTTCATCCAATACCATATGCCAAGTATTTTACTACACATATAACACAAGCATATTGTATAATAAGCCAAGTAAGAGGTAATGGCGTACCTTGATCAAGACAAATCTAAATGCATTCCTGATGTCAACTCTAACCTTCGTCAACCCTGATTAAGAAAAGATCATATACTATAATTAGGTTCTCATCATCTGACATCTCATCTTAACCCTATTCGTGTTCATTAGGGTTTATCTTATCCCATCAAGATATTCCCATGATTACTTGTATTTTTGTCTTAGATTTATATTACTGATGTCATATTCTAGATTATAGTTCATCAAATGGATAAACATGTGTCACATTATTAAGTGAGAATATTAACATTATGTCACTTTCATTACCAATATCAGGGTTACATCACATGTATTAAAGGTGCTCTTCATATAATATGAATTTCATGGATATAACTGATCTCAAATTTATATATTATCTTCCAGTTACAGATATGAGGGTCTTCTGTAAAACTCATCATTTATTGAGCATGCATGTATTAATTGCATCATCTTTAGTGTTATTAGCCTTAATTAGACATATTAATCAAATTACGTAATTTTGTACATCAACATGACCATATCTGACATCATATCCATTATAAATATGATTATAGACTTACTGATATTTTTCCATAATTTTATATCATCATTTGATATTTATTACTCATTAAACAAGCATTATATATCTTACATGATATCACTATTACTCATGCATCAAAAGCCTGGTATTATCATTCCACTTTGTTCTTCTCATTTTTCTGAGAATTTCGATATATTACTTGTATTTTTCTAATCATCGAGCTAATATCTATGAATTATTGAAGATCTGGACATTTCTGAAATATTTACCTCTGGTTGCCAATTAGATTGCGCCACATGGCATTGAGGATAAGCACAACTCTTTGATTTACTTTCCAGGGTTCATAGCTATTTCTTTCTTGGTCTGGAGCCGATTCAAGCGTGATTGTCTGGTTCACCGTGGGTCTGAGTGGATTTGAACCGGTTCTGGCTTTCTCCTTTTCTTTCTCACGCGAACAAAGCAATTCGCATTGAGTGGCTCTCTGTTCCTCCCTTGAAATCCGCTGCCGCTGGCCCAAATCTAACGAGGAACAAACTGCAGCTCCAAGGTTCTTCGCCTAGCTACTATGCGAAGCAACTGCTACCCTTTTGTTCATTCTCTCCAGAGGATCCAGCGATGCGAGAACATGTCACCAGTTATTTGCTGCGCAAGGGTGCCGCTGCACAGCTCGGCTCTGGTGAGCAATCGGGCAGTGCTTTCTTCCTCTGAACAACCACTTTCTGCAGCTAGGAGATCCAACGTGGTCATGTGGAGATCCTCGGCTCCACCCGTGCTTCGCGTCACCGTTGGGTAGGATTGTGGGTGAGATCTCGGCCATGTCATCCTTTCTCTCACGTTGAGTCTGCAGCGGGACTCTCTATTTCTGTGATGCAACAGTCTTGGCAGGACTCCGACGAGGATTCAACGGACCTCGGATCCTCTTTCTCCTCTTCTAATACCATCGTCAGATTCATCGGTTGTGGATCTCCTCTCTTTCTCTGTGAGGTCGCCAACACCAGCTGCTGCCATGGTTGGGGAAGCTTCACCTGCCTTTGTCACGTCCGCAAGGGGTGTCCATCACAGAAATGCCACTGTGGATTCCTCCTGTTGCTATTTGGGAGTCCGACGAGGCTAGACGCCCTAGGCTCCACCTGCGTGAACGTTGTTGCTGGTCTTTTCCCTGACTACAACTCCGAGATGCCGCTTCTGGAGGTTCCGACGGATCTCCCTAATCTACTATTTCCATCCTCTCGTTGGGACTGACGATGGAGGGTTCGTTAGAGGTCGACTCTACTTGATGTAGTTGTCTCGTGTATCTTACTAAGACCCTGTAGTTATTGATGAGGCAAAGAACTGCCAGGCTGGTCTCGTTCTCCACTCACTCCACGAAAAGTGGTCGTGGTTACATGGTCATGGACTGGACAATCACAAACCTCCTTGCCCCATGATCATTTCCATCCAAGGGTCAAAGCAACTCCACATCACTAATCCTTGGCAACCTATCTCAAGGGTGTGATATATTGCTGTTACTCAAATCTTATGCTATAAAAATCAGTAACCATAGTCCTAAAGTCACGGATACATACATTATTTCACAAACTTCAAACATCAATATCTCTTTCTAGGAGCCTCAAAACATTACAAAACTTTAGGCATAACTTCATTATCATCCAAGCTACTTCCCATCCAACGTTAGAGTCAAAACTTAACTATTTGACCAAACAATTAAATTCCTCAAAACAATATTAACTTTGGGATATTAATCGTAGTGTAAATATCAATCACCATCCAAACTTCGCCAAAGCACATGCAACTCTTATGATAACTCAACATGCACAAATTTACTTGTGTCATTGGACATTTTAGGATTCCAAAAGTCCACACTATCACATCCTACGCACCTTATAAGAAATTTTGTCCTCAGAATTAAGCCAGAAATCCAGTCTTTCACAATACATTTGGTAACAACGGTTACGAGCGATTGCAACCTGCCTGACTTTGCCCCACCGTTGTCCGGGCAATCACATCGCTTTACCAAACGGAGCATTAGCAGTAGGTTCGATCCTATGTTTAGGTGGTTTTTCATTTTTTTCACAATATGTGTACACATTATTTGTTGTATATACGGGAAAGAATGCAAGTTATGCATAAAATAAAGTTGGTTCAACGGATTGTGTTGTGCTTTACAATGTTGAGGTTTGATGTTCAAACCTTGTGTAGAATAATTTTATTTTTTTCCTACTAGTTTTGTATAAGGTTTTAATATAAATTTTGACCCCCTATAGATCAAATCTTGACTCCGCCACTGTTGATACATATTTGGCTCCACCGTGAAGTCAGTGAGGGCGGTTAATTTGACTTATTCATGAAATTAAAGGGTAAGCTAGAATATTCAAAAGGTCGCCTTTTGCATGGAATCATTGGCAAATAAGTTCTGTGGAGGGAAAACTGCTATACGTTTTCTTTTACAGCCGTCATGTTCGGAACACGATGTTTTCTTACATTTACTTGTAGCTGGATTGATATTTTTATCTGCGTGCAAGACAAATGTGTTCTTCCAAGTGACATTCACAACATATTTTCTATAAGTATATTTAATTCAGTCTACATATTACAGATAATATCTTCTTCATCGAATTCAGTATTTCTTATTGAATGTAATTTTCTGACTACGCTACTGCATGAAAGTAGGGGGTAAGTTAGAATATTAAAAAGATCGCGCTTTTTATGGAATGGTTGGCAAGGGAGTTTTTTTTTTTTTTGGCAAGGGAGTTCGGAGGGGAAGAACTGCTATACCTTTTCTTTTACAGCCGTTGTTTGGAAAAAGATGTTTTCCACATCTGCCTGCGCCGTCGATACATTCGGGTCCGGATCCACGGTTTTTGGAAACGTGCACCTCGTGCGACGTCAAAGACCACGTTTTTTTCTATTTGTTTTTCTCAACAAACACGCCAGACCGGTGCCGGAAATTCAGTTGCTGCCCGCATATAAAGACCCCGACTGAGATAGCTTGGTGGACTTGGGAATCACATCAATTCCGATTTTCCCTTACCAGCCGGAGCTTTGAGCTCAGCTCCTCGCTATCCTACCGCCATGGCCCAGCATCTGGGTGCACAGCCAGTCAGCGGCAGAGAGACAGGGATCGACCTCTGCCTCCACCCACCCGGATGCTGTCCTCTCGGGTCGATCTGCTCGGCGGTGACGGCCATCCAGCCTCTCCCGGAGAAGACAACTCCTGCAGAGAAGCAGCAGAGACTGACGATATTCTACTGCGGACGCATGTGTGCTGTGGACGTGACAGAGGGGCAGGCACAGGTGATCCTCCGTCTTGCCTATCGGGAGGAGCGGCAACTCCAGTCGGTGCCCGGCAGCTCGAAGTCATGTGGCGACCAGCCGCAATACCGTCGTAGTGGCCAAGACGGCGTCAAGATGGCACATCCGGTAGCAGAGAGCTTCACGGAGGAGTCAGGCTTTCTTGGAGGCAGGGTTCTTGGGCAGTCAATGACGAGGTCCTTGCAGCGGTTCCTGGAGAAGAGGAGTGGTAGGCTAGGAGAGGCCAATGTGTCGCCCTACTCCAATACTGCAAAAGCCTATTCAGCATCTCCTTGATATCCATGCTATAATTACCACATAGATCCACCTATTCATTTAATTCGTTTCGTAGGAAGATATATGTATGAAGCCAGGTTGTCGTTAGTAGGTATATGCATCTTACATATTATTGGAAATTCATTTGAAGAAAAACGAGAATAAGTTAGATAAGGAATGAGTAGAAAACACAAAAATACGTGAGGCTAGTAGTTGAGATAAACCCTAGTATAGTCCCCTGCAAACTGTAGTCCATGTGGAATACACTGTTGTGTGTCTCGAAGAATTATGTTGATTTGGTTCACCGATCCGACTACGGTACGGTCTAATTTCTAGATCAGAATACAGAGGCAATTACAGATCTACATGTATAAGTATATGTGCTCTAGTTAGGGTTTTGCATCATCCTATATTTTGTATTGAGACGATCGCCATCGTATTCAAACATATTTTTCTACCTCTTTCAAGGGCACACCACTTGTACCCTCTTCATTCAAATAGTGAAAATCTAGCCCTCTCCCGTGGAGTAGGTCCGTCACGAAACTGTTTGTTACCCCAAGTCCACACTCCTAATGACTACATAGCCAAAGAAGAGTGGATTGGGGCGTCCGTCCGTAGAATGGCACATAATTTCACACAAGCAATATATATAAAAAAGATGGTAACAACAAGATATAACAAGATACTAGAAGGGGATAGAGAAACATGTAACCAATTCTATATTCGAGATACCCCGTTGGCATTTCATTTCAATGTTTAGAGTCTTGAGTGCAACAAATCTTCATTTGAAAACTATAAATTTGATAAACAAAATATATTAATGCTAAAGCATTAAGTATGCTATAAAAAGGACAAGTAAATAGTTTAAGCATAATACAAACTTGTTTGGCATGATCATAGTCAAGAAGAAGAAACAAGAAAGAACATTTAATGATACCATTTTGTACAAAGCATGTTTTAGGTTCCTTTTATACATTGTGTCAACACTAGGTTGCATAATGGATTTTTGTACATTACATCTAAGGTTTGTCAACATAGAATACCCAAACATGAAAGTAGAAACCATAGGAACAATAGCCCAACCAAGTAAGCAGCCAAGCACACATACGAGCATACATACAAGTAAGCCAATAGCATAGTAAGGTCAACATACCTCACAATTAGAGTACAAGAATAAGCATTGGAGTTAGAAAACTATATGTAGAAAGCTTGACTATGTCTTGGCATTTAGGTCGTCATAAGATCCTAACATTACAAAAAAGTATAATTCTATTAATATCAGCAAGATTAGGCCTCATTATTCATAATCATGGTGGTTGGATGTGTCACTCAGATCTAGGTATCATATATTCAACATAGGTTTCCACTTCATTATCAAGTTACATCATACATCATGGATTTAAATAGAGCTTAGGGTGATACATCATAACCAATTAAGGGATCAAAGATTAGGGTTTCAAGATCTAAATTTGAGCAAGCTTAGTCAACATAAGCATCAACATAGTTAAACTAGTCAATGATATGCAAGATTGTCATCACCAGAGTATAGATGAAGTCTACTTGAGTTATGTGTCATAACAAACACCAAGGTACTGATTTAAGATCATTATATAGCAGGGTTGAACATCATGTTTTTCAAGAGACTAGAGCTTCAATTATCAACATACATACTAGGTCATATTTCAAGTCAAGATTTAGACATTTAATTGCCTTAGGACACATATATGATTCACAAGGTATTTTGGTACACAAAGCATGATAAGTTACTGGTTTAGGAGTTCACCTAATAATTATAGACATAGAATACCCACATGTAGGTTAGGTTTGAGATTCAACATCAATGCATCTTTAACAGGCTTGTTTCAAGGTTCAAAGCACATAATCAAATCAAATTAGGATGCTAGCATGGACAATTTGAATATTAGCTCAACACAACTCAAACGTTACTGATATAGGTCTGATCATCAAGTTCTAGGACATAAAAGGGCAAACTTAAGTATAAAATAGCACTTATCACCTCCAAAAGACATCGAAAGCATGTATTTTAGGATATCAATAGTGGAACGAGCAAAATTAGAGTCTAGAAGTAGTTTTAATGGAAAGATCTCATTTTTCTGATAAAAAACATATATTATATGTCAAGAAAGGACCAAGGCATTGTGAGATATAAATTTTAGAAGTTTTACCAAGATTTAAGATGCTCTAAACCCTTGGATGTAGAACCAAGGGTCTTGGTGGGCGCTCAGGTGGGTGTTTGCTACCACTGGGCTTCACAGGACGCACGTGGGGGTGAATCTGGCATGTTCATCTGGGTTTTGACCCCGCGGTTGGCCGCCTCCAATGAGCACCTGGTGGGGTTTCTCTAAGACACGAGGACGTCATCCACTACTTCGACTTGGTGTCGCCCGGTGTGCAACCACTAGCGTGAGGGGTGGCCCTCATGGTGGCGTTATAATAGCAACATGTCGAAGCACACTAAAGCATGAGGCAGAGGGCTGCTCGAGCCTTGAAAACCAGCCAGTTGTGTTCACACGATCGTGGCGATGCCAGATCGGTGCCTGGTTGTGGCCGGAGAGGTGGATGGCATGAACTCCCAAGTGTTCGTCCATGGCGGCGTCCATGGGAAGGGAAGAAGGAGAAGAGAGGAATAGGAGTTGGAGGGTGTGAAAAAGATGAAAATGATAGGGTAAACGAAGAGGGGAGCAAGGATAAGTGAATGAGAGTGTTGATTTTGTCAAAAGAGGTGGAAACGAAGGTCATTGGGTGGTACAAAGGGGAGTAGTTGGGTTGTTGTACTTTGTTTGACACAAGGTAGAAGGCAACCCAAGACCGTTGGATTTGGATCCATTGTGGATCATGAATCAATCAGATGGCTGGGAGTGTGTATCCATTGCTCCAAAATGGGGTGTTCTCATTGGCCGAGAGCAAGGGCCACAAATTGCTGATGTATTTAAGTTGTCTCAAAATTGTGTTTCTTAGACAACCTTGCCAAGCTCATATCTCTCAAATCGTAACTGAAATTGACATGAAATTTTCTCCGTTGGTTCCCAAATTTCTTATAATTCATATTTATAAAGTTAAGATCTATAATTATAATTTTTAGGGTACTCAATTTTTAAAATTAACTTTCAATGGTGAAATTATGCATTCAACTGTAGTCAATTTAAGCATGGTGTGAAATTTATTCGATTATGTTTCATCAATTGATTATAAGGTAATTCCAACCCATATAATTGGGTGTAAGGGATGTTGTTAACCAAAGTAGTGTGTTGAAGGAGTCAATATGTACATTAATTTAATAAGAGGGAAAATCTAGGTTATCACAAGGTCTCTCTAACTGAACCAAATCATTAGGTGTTCCTTGGTTGTGTGATTTCTCTCTTCATTATCAGTTTTGTTACTCCCCACGAACTCAACATATACTCTCATCCAAATACTTAACAAACATGGAGTATGCTATTCTTTATAAAAGTTTTCAAAGATCATGCTCTCTTTTTGAGAGACTTAGCCATGAGTTCATTAACTGTAAATCAGATATTCACGAGAATCATTCAGATTGTTCAAATATTAATTCCAATGGAATGGCCAAAGGGAAAACAAGATAGATAGCTAAAAAAAAAGCTCACATGTTTGGCAACTAGATGTCAGTGCCTTGTAGAAAGAAAATATGTTGAGAGGCAATGACAAAGAAATAATAACACATGCAATCAAGTTAGGGGAGAGTAATACTTTGGACATTCTTTCTGAAGAAGAAGAACCAAAAGTGTAGGAGACACTGAGTAGAAAAGAACATCAAGCTCAACGTAGACCCTCGAAGGTGTCAACTTTATGTATGAATAAGGGGAGGACATATAAAGGAGAATCACATGGTACCCATGAAGGATTAAATAAATAGAAATGAGGTTTCTCTAAATAATAAGAATCAGGGTATTGGAAAAGAGAATCAAGAATGAGAGGGAAAAAACTCTTTTGTGGAAATATGAGGTGATGAAATTGTTTTAAGTAATAAGAACAATGAGAGAGCACAATTCACTAGTTATCTAGAGCATACTGACAGTCCAACACAAGTTGAAATTTGGAAGACTTAGACACGCAATATAAGAAATTTCTCCATCTCAACTGCTATCTGAGCTTAAGCCTAGATTTAAATAGAAGGTAAGTGCATACTATTGAAGGGGTGACATGAACATGGTACAAAAGAATTGGTCAATAATATTAGGGGAAAGAAGGTGATTTTGCGTATTTTAATGGTTAAAGTGTTTTTATGTTGGAAGAGCTTTGGGCCTGTAGATGGCCGTGTTTTTCCCGTTGTAGCTCTAAAGTCCTATATTTTAGGTGTTTTATGGTCCCCATCACCTCAAGACCTCCCATGATGGAAATCCATTGCTGGAAGTTGGGACGGATGCATAGAGAGAGAGAGAGGTGAGATAGAGAGAGTAAGTAGAGAAATATCTAGATCTTTGAAAACGATATGCATATATTAGCAGTTATGAATTTAGTAGACCAGAGAAAGCAACAATTACCGAGAAAACCTATATATATACATATATATACATATATATATATATAAATATATAAATAAATATATAAATAAATAAATAAATATATATATATATATATATATATATATATGGATAATACCCATGTGGGTACTGTAGCAACGCTACCATTTCTATAAACATGGTGGTAGCTTTATAATTGTTGAAAACTTTGTTTCTCGGCTCCTACTTCGTTTGAATTGCCCTTTTCCTGACTAGTTTGAGTTTTGTCTCCAAATCTAAAGATGGCGACGACGATCTTTTTTCTTTTGTAACTCTGACCACAGCCGCCAATGACCTTCTTCCCATGGAACTCCTCCCACATCCAATGAGTAGGACATTCCCTCCTCAGAACATCGCGCTGCCAATATATCAACAAAATAGTGGATGTCACGGTCGTCGAACCTCTCTAGAGAAAGCACCTTTGCTGCCGCAACCATGATCCAACTTCTCTAGAACACCTCCTGCTCTTCCTCATATTGGCGGGTGTGTGTTGTTCTCTTCTTTTAGAACTATTTATTCCTTGATTCCCAATCTGATGTTGCTCACTCATATAATATCTTCTACAATCAGACAAAGCATGTATTATTCTCATTCTTATTTTCTACTCTTCCTTTATATAAGATAATTTGATTGCAAAGCTTCAATAAAAGTTGATGCATAGTTAGGTCTCTAAATGAAATATTAAATTCTAATAGTTACATATTTGTTTATTGTAGTTATTTTATATAACACACAATTATCCTTATTTACTCACAATTACTTTTTTGTTAAATAGTTACTTGTTGTTCACTATGGGTTGATTTTTTTCTTCTCCTTGGATTGATGATAATGAAATTGTTATTTGGGCACGTGTTTGGGAATGTGACTGTTTCTGTGTGTGTTCCTCAGGTAGGGGTGAGCAGATGAAAGAAGCACATAGCATCCATGTATTATATCCAACCATCAGTGGTACCATCAATTATGCATATCAATTAAGTATAATGGTTGGTCCCCTCCATACTTATATAGGGAGTACAACTCAATAATACTATCGAATTAAGCAATTTTCAGCTGCTTCACCTACCTTGCTTATTTTATTTACCAAGTGGTTTATACACATGCAACACACTTCATTAAATTATAATTGAATATGACTACTAACTGTAATTGAGTTGCTAAAATTAACTGTTTTAATACGTATATGTAGTAATTGAATTCCACATTTTTCTATTTTCTGAAATGCATATTTAGTAATTGAAACAGGTGTCTTTTCTAACTATTTTATTCCAACAAAATTCACTCCTTTTATATTTTCTAAAATGGATTTTCATATGTCTACTTATCAATTATTTATGTATTTTCTTAATGTACATTTTGCTAGTGAGTCTGTTTCTATTATGGATCCTAGTCTTGATACTAATGCTAGTAATGCTAGGAATGACTATGATGATGATATTGTTCATTCTTATTCATCAATTGATGTTGATATTATGTCCTCATGTGATGTCCCTAGAATTTGACTTAAACTCAAAAGTTTAGAGGATGGCATATCTTTTTATTCTAGATATGTTGGTATGATTGGGTTTAATGTTAGGAAAGATCACAATCATTATGCAAGAGGTAAAAAGATTTTTCTTGCTAAAGATTTGGTTTTTCATAAGCACGTTCATGTTAGTTGTTCTAAGAGATGTAAAGGTCTTTTCATCCCTATTTGTGATGATGTTGGTGGTCTACATGAGAAGTTATCTAAGAAGCATAAGAGTTCTATGAAATGGTGTGGGTGCAATGCTATGATCCAATTTACACTAGACAAGTCCTCATCTAAATGGGTTATTACTGCATTTTTTGATGAACACAATCTTGATCTTATTGATGACTGCTACTTGAAGTGTAATTCATCTCTTGATCAAACTCAAAAAGACATGCTTGCTTCTTTGAGTCAAGAAAATATACCCATCTCCAAACAACTTGAATTAATAGCACCAAGTATGGTGGTTATGAAGTTGACATTTACAAGTAGACAAGTTCATGGACACCATCATAGCAAGAGAAAGGAGTAATCTAAATACGAAGTGAACATGGTTTTGGATTATTTTACAAGTTTTAAGGTTTTGGATTCTAAATTCTTTTATGTGTATCAAAAAGATTTTGTTGGTTGCTTGAAACACTTGTTTTGGTATGATTATATCTCTGTTGATGACTGTTCATTTTTTGGTGATACGATGGTATTTGATACCACTTATCATACAAACAGTATTCCATGGTTTTTGGAATATTTTTTGGTGGTGATCACCATCGCAAAATAGTGCTATTTTCTTTAGTATTCTATCGAATGAGAAGTACGATTCATTTGTATGGGTTTTCAAACAATATTTATTGTGTTTTGGCAAAGAGTCAAGTTTCGTCATAACTGATCAAGACCCAACAATGAATGCTTCTATTATTACTATTTTCCAATCATGTAAACATTGTTTCTGCACCTGGCACATTATCCAGAAACTCCTCTCTAAACTTAGTGGAGTACATAACAAGGATTGGATAATTAGTTCTTTGAATGATTGTGTCTAGAATGTATATGATACAAATATTTTTGAAGAGAAATGGAGTTCTATAGATGAAGAGAATGGATTATTGGCCATTAGTTGGTTTTATAATTTTTATGATATGTGGTGGAAGTGGGTGTCTAGTTTATGCGTGGTTTTTTCTTCTCTGGCATGAGGACATCGCAAAGAAGTGAGAGCCTTAATGCATTCATTAGAAGCCACATCAATAGTAGGAAAATTGTCTTTGAACTTGTTTGTGCGGGAGATAGATAATTTTAGGATTTTGATGATGAGTATAGAAATCTACCTTTGGATTCATTGTGATCTTTGGAGGAGCAAATGAGAGGTATATAAACCAAGTCAAATTTTAAGATCTTTCAATCTGAAGTTCATAAAAGTATGGTGTATAACGCGAAGGGAACTTCTGATAAAGGTGTGTTTGAGGTCTATCGTGTTGGTGGTTCTGGTTGTCCTTGTAATTTGAAGAAAGATTCATCTACTGATATGCTATCCTATAATGTTTTCATGTTAGAATTCAAGGAATTCCTTGTAGGCACATTCTTTCTTATCTACATAGTTGTGCATTTTGCACTCTTCCTGAGCCATGTATATCAATGAGGTGGAGCAAAGGATATAGAGACCACCCTTTGATTTTCTACAAAGCATCTGTTATTAATTCATCCATGAGGAAGACACTTCAGCAGGTTTCTTCTTGTCATTCAAATGTGAACATAGCGTGTAGGAACAACGCTATAGATATTTGTCATGAAAAATTCATTTATTTACAAAAGGAGTTGTTGAAATTAGATGTTACTGATGTTGATGTAACTGGTTCTATAAAATCTTCTTCTTCTGCTATCAGGGTCTATATACCTAGTATTTACAAACTAAAGGCAGACCTAGTGCGATTGATGTGCGGTATAAATCAAGAGTTGAAATGTCCCAGTCTAAAATGAGACAGTATAAAAATTGCTTACAATATGGTGTCAATCATGATAGAAAAATTGTCCTTCAAATAAATAGGTGTGTTTTTCACCTATTAAGTAAATATTTTTTGCGAATTTACATAATTTCCGTCATACCTTTCTTTTTGTTTTGTTTATGAGTAGGAACTGAGCATGTTTTTTCTTGAAAGTTGTGGTTGGCGATTTTGAAGTGGTTGTTCTGGACTGTGGTGTTGTTGATTGATATCCTTCTATCTTGGTTGATCTGTAATGATTCTCCCTACTCCACCATATTGTTGTTGCTACTGTTTTATCTAATGTTGGCTTCCAGATTCGAATCTATTGCCTACATTGTTGCTATTGTCGCTGTTGGATTTGTTGCATTGTTTAGACTCTTATCCAATTGTGTAGTGTGTGAGTCATCATAAAATTTGATGTAAATGTAATGGTTCATATGTACTTTGTGATAGTTGTCATTCACAATTGATTACACTTCAGTTTTATTGTTACTCTTTGTGTTGAATTCAAATGTATGTTAAAGATTCTTCAAAGTTCATTGGTCATAGGATATATTTTTCCATTTTCTATAATATATCAGATATGTTATTTCATTTCTTCTATTTCTATTATTCATTGTCAGATTTGAGAAATCGTTCTTTCTACAATCTAGTCCTTACTTAAGATCAGACTCATTATCTTACAGTTCAATCACAAAGTTACTTTTATTTCGAAAGGTTACTTTTTGTACCCTATAGTTATTCTTTGTGTCAATTCAATATGTTTTGGTTTCACCTATTACACTTATGTTGTTCATGTTACTTTTTAGTTCATATAATCACCTTTATGTTCACAGATTTACTTTATAACTAGAAAGTCGAAACTTTGTTCATTAGCAGCTATAACACAACAATTATTTAATGTAATGTTGATATAGTTTCATTTTTATCAAACATCAGTTGTTGTTGCTTTCTAGAACTATTTGTTACCTTTGTGGACCCAAACTTAATTAATGTGTCCGAAAGTTACATTATAATTTACACAATTACGTTTTGGTTTGTTGAGTTACTTTCCAATTCAATAGGTTACGTTTTATATCACACAATTACTTTTGTGTTCAAAGTGTTACTTTTTAGTTGTCATATTTACATTTTTTTTTCAAAGTGTTACTTTATATCTAGAATAATCACACTTTATTATTTATCAGTAGTCACAAGAATCTATTGAACCTTATGAACATTTTGATCATAATGAAATTCATATATTCTGAGATATATAGCTCAGATATATAACAAGAGCGTTCTAATTGAACACGTCCGTTATAAAAAAGGGAAAGAATCCATTTTCATTACAATGTGGAACCTTATGTTACTCTTGTGGAGCCAATATTACTTAATAATGTCCAATAGTTACTTTTTCATCCACAATATTACTTTCAAGTTGATATAGTTACTTGTTACCTCTTATTGTTATTTTTCAGTTGACAGTGTTACTTTTTAGTTCATATAGTTAATTTATATATGAAAAGATCATACTTTTTTATTTTAGCCGCAATAACACAAAACAATGTGTAGCCTTATGTTCAGATAGTTGCATACTTATTAAGAGTTCCATATTATATACATTTCATATTATTTAGTTACTTCTTCGATCCAAAATTAATTTATATGTCCAATAATTACTTTCCAATACACATAACTACTTTTCAGTTCAGACAAATGTGTTATTATTCTCTTATTTACTTTGCTATTCACATAGCTAGTTTACATTTCATGCATTTACTCTTCAGTTCAAAGAATTACTTCATAGATGGAATGAGCACCTCACAGCTAATCACAATCATTACCTTTTAGAATATATATGACTTGTGATACAACATGTCATACACATTAATTCTCATGCATATGAACACCAGCTAGCTAAAGATACAAACCACGCAACAAACATAAAAATAATAGGTTCAAACATCATACAAAAATCATCAAACCTATATATTTTATTGTAATTAGAACCATAATATCTGCATAAGGATAAACCATAGAACTTCTATTCTCTCTTATCTTCTGACTCCAAATGTAATTTTTTGTTCAATCCAAAACATAATTCAGACTCAAAATGTATTTTCTAGATTTTGATACACATTTTCTCAGGAATCATTTTAAAGTTACATTGTTTTACTACATTGTTTACTAAAATTTGTACTTAATTGGACACAAGACATGTATTTATGTTGACATAACATCCTTGAACTTGTCTTCATTCTATTTGTTATCCGCTCCTTCTTATGACTCTTCTTGATCACGATCAGGTTCTCTACTTGGCTGTAGTCTACCCTTATTCATCATTCCTTGGATGATCTTTGCTCTAGTTGTAAGGATGTCTTTACTTGTGAAGATCAATTTTTTTCCATTCACCAAGCATTAAAGATACTTCATAATGTATACTCCAGTATCAACACCATCATTTTCTTATTGGGGCCATTCAGTGTACTCTATTATCCATTGAGACATTTGATTGCCACGCTTTGGCACTCCCCTAAAGAACACATGAACAAAGCCCATCTGCATGCAAAACTAAACATTGTTAACTACAATGTAACCAACACCATCTTGATTCAAGAGTACATTAATAGTGTTTGCCTTTTCATACCCATCTATTGATTTCTTTCTTAGAATTGGACTTTCTAGACATTGAATTGTAAGACCTATGAACCTCATCTCTAAAACTTGCTTCAAGCAAGTGCTAGTTATTGTCATTGTTCATTGTTGTAAACATAAAATCCATTATCATAAATTTGTGGTTGGGTACATTGAATAGAGGTGATAGCATATCAATCTCCTTTATTTCCATGTCAGCTACCATCACGTCCAATTTTGCTGTAAAAACAATATTCCAAATTACATAGTTGTAATCTTTATTGTATTGTGAGAAGTTTTCTAATCTAGTGTGATAGTGGTTTTTCTTACCGGTAGAAAAGTGCTCAAACAATGTCGTGACAATGCCTTCTTCCTCTTTTTGGTTCTTGTTTCTTTCAACATTTGCACAAACCAATTCATAACCTAAAAATCCAAACTATTTAGTTAGCATCTATAATATAGTGATAAATACTTACAACTTCAATTCTTACATGGGACTGCATCATTTCATATTTAAACAATAGTGATGCAAGATCCTTTCCCATACACCATGTATCTTTTTGAAAACTCCATTCTCTACTAGACCTACATATTGTTTATTTTTCCAAACGTTTTATACTAAAAACGTGACATAGAATTTATAAACTGAGCAATTAATCTATATTGAATGTATCTATCGTCTCTAACAAGTAGTTATTGTAGTTTATGTCTAAGTTATTGGTAACATCTAAAAAGTAATTATAATGTCTACTGTCTATTTATAGTCTATGAGTACAAAAAGGTAACTTCTTGCACTTCGTCTATGTGTAGAATGAATTCATTTACATCCTATTTCATTTCTTTTGTCTTGAAGTGCTCAAATCCTATGAACTTTGAACCCTTTTTATGTTTTTGTAGTGTAACTTATGTTAGTCACTTATCTAAAAGATACATAAAAGTTTACCTATTTTCTTATATGCTTTACCCTTACCTATGCATGCCTTATGATTTGATATATTCTTATTTGAATATCCATCTAGACGTTCCTCTTTGTCTTTGTCAACACTTTTGGCATTTTCTTATCATCTTCATAAGAAGGTTTTTCAGCTTCTTTTTCAATATCAGCTATCTCAAATTCTTTGAATTTAGCTTCAATGTCTACATCCATCATTATGTTTTGTACCTCATCTTCATCTTTTTCATCTGGAACTTCTACTCTAGGTTGAGTATCCTTAGGGACAATTTCTAAAGGGTGAGAATCTCCTTCTTTGACTTTTTTATCTTCTTGCATTCAAGTTGAATCTTGTTTATGTTGTTTCTCAACCACTTTCCTGTTTAGACGAAGTTTGCTAAATCTTGGTGTTTCTTCTATGTCTTCACTCTTGCTTGTAAATTTAGTTATTGAACCACCAGATTTCATCTCTAGCATCTTCAAAATGTAATCTACATTTGTCCCATCTTGGTATGTATTCGCTAGCTTCTTTTTCAGCTCCTCTATCCTATTTCTGACTTCATCTACATCTTCTAAATTCCACCTAGAACTCTCAATGAATTTGGGAGTCAATGTATTAGAAATTTCTATATGCATATTAACAAAATTTTCCTTTCTCAAACTTCTATTTTCATCTTCAACTTATGACAATCCTTTTCTCAATCTCTCATTTTCTTATCTTAAAGAAGAAAAATATTCTCGTTCTATTTGATTGTAGAGCTCCTTCTATAGTCTCAGTTCGTCCTCAAGAATTTGGACTCTCTTATCCAAGCTATCGGTGATTGTCATGCTTGTGTCAACTGATTTAATTACTATAGTAGTTACTTCCTTACTCTTTGCACAATTTGATGCAAGATAAAATGGTAATTATTTGACTTTCTTTGTAGCTTCCGAGTTACCCATTCTATCCATCTTCAACTTTGTCAAAACATGTGCACATTAATCATCATAAAGCCAAAATGTTTCATATGTGTATCATATATGTCTTATATGAATTTATAGAGCCATTCTCTTCAATGACATTCAATCTTACATTTTTAGTCTATAAATTGGTGAGATCCTAGATCTTCTCAACAAAGAACAACCCATTTCTCTATCCTCAGCTTTTCTTCATTGAATGTTGGCTTTGCTATTCCTATAATCTCATAAGCCTAGACCTACGTAGATATGAAATGTAGAATTTAGAAATTAAATCTTCATATAGTGAAGTTCAATGAAATAAAAAAAAGATGAAACAAGTTACATACACATAGGCACATAACACATCATGTGGTGTAGAACGTGCTTCAACTATTTTCCCATCTTTTCCTCCTTTTTAGATTTTCACTTGATTCTTTATCCTCTTGAATATGTGACTGTGGATTTACTTAGCCCAATTTAACTACCATGTTGTAGTTACATCATCCAAGTAGTGTAGAAGGAAAAGTGGGGCATAATAGCTTGTATTTGGTAATATGAATGTTTCCAACAAGTACAACACCCTTGCTCTACACATGTTTTGGTAGTTTTCTTCTGCATCATTCTTAGTAAATTCTTGCCACAACTTCCCTAACTTGTCCTTATGTAATACATCTTTCTCCCTTTTTCTCTTAACACATTCACCATTTTCATCTTCTCCTTTTTTGCAAGAGTCAAATCCTCCCAAACATTTTTCTACAATCTATGGTTTTTTTTCTCAAAACAATATCTTTACCACTACTAGGTAAACCTAGTATCACTGCAACATCCTCTACTCTCATACTAGCCTCAACCCCTAGTGCTATCATGAATCTACCATCTTCAATATATCTTTCCATGAGATTTTCTAAAAAAGCCACATCTACAATAAAATGAGGCATTTCTATAAAATTCAAAACAATAGTGGACCTCATCATTTCCATTTGGTTTTTTCTAAGCAATAGACTGTTTTGGATTATACTATAACTCTTCATATATATCTATGGTAAAGTTTTTTGTGTACCTGTAACAATATCAAAAGTTCCTATTAATTTTCTTACCTACTTACTTACCAGTAGACTGTGTTGCTTTTTCAGTTCAAAATGTTACTTTCCATTTGATATAGTTACTTTTCATTTGATGTAGTTACCTTTTTGTTTATAGAGTTACTTTTCAATGAACAAAATTACTTCTCATTTTACATGAGAAGGTGAGTCTGGACCACATTAATGTGATTTTATTAACTTAAACATACACAAATTTAAGGAGTAGAGTAAAATATTTTATTATCAGTCTACAATGTTACATTTCAATTCATATAGATATTTTTTCTTTCATATTGTTACTTTTTATTTCACACCGATACTTTTTTATTAACATTTTTTACTTATAGATTTATAGGGTTACTTTTTATTTCAGAATATTACTTTTTTGTTAACTAGGTTACTTTTTAGTTGACACAATTACTTTTCCATTCGCTAAGTTACTTTCTTCTTGGCATATACCTTTTTTTTAATGTGGTTACTCTTTTAATTTGACATAGTTACTTTTTCATTCGCAGAGTTACTTTTTGATTACCAAAGTTGCATT
The DNA here is from genome assembly GCA_963693085.1 of Alisma plantago-aquatica. NCBI lineage: Eukaryota > Viridiplantae > Streptophyta > Magnoliopsida > Alismatales > Alismataceae > Alisma > Alisma plantago-aquatica. The sequence goes on along the minus strand of OY856410.1, from coordinate 549,678,710 downwards.
TTGGTTAGGACAATTACGTTTTAGTTCACTGTGATACATTTTTATAAACAAGTGTAACTTCTACTGATAGAATGATAGTATTAGTCTAAATGTCCAATTCATATATAATTAACATTACCTTCTACAATCTTTCCTTTTGTCTTTTAGTTTTGTTTTCTATTTTAGAATCTTCTGTTGCTTTCCCTTGTAGTTTTCTTCTTCTTTTGATCTTTAAAAAAATCCTTCTTTAGCAGGTTCTGGTTCTTCATTCTCACGCACTACAGCCACCTCTTCTTCAGTAGGTTTTGGTTCTTCATTCTCACACACAAGAACCACCTCTTCTTCAACATCTTAATACACATCAACCACCTCTTCTTTAGTAGCATCTGCTTCTTTATTCTCATGCACATCAACCACCTATTCTTTAGCAGCTTCACGCACAACAACAACCTCCTATTAAGTAGGTTTTGGTTCTTTATTCTCAGGCACAACAACCACCTCTTCAATAGCTTCAACTCCAACAATCTCATCTAAACTATTCTCATCTCTAGTAGACTCATCTCTAACAATAGTATTAGTCGTCTTCCTGCTATGCCTGTTCTTCTTACCTTTCTTTGTATTTTTTGTCGCACCATGTACATTGTCCTCTTCAAGACCTTTTTCCATTACATTATCTGCTTGCCCAAAATCTGCAAACTCTTCTTCTACAATGTTGTCAAAAACATCATAGTGTGTTGTTATGAAATTGTCATTTGCTCTCACTTTCAGCTGCCCTTACTCATTCCCTTCTTTGCAGTTGGTTTCCCTAATTTTGTTCTCCCCGTTTGATCTCAGTGGCAGGTACCAGGCACTTTTTCTTTCACTTGTGTGTTTCTACACGAACATTGCCGTGTACACTAGGGCATTCGAGACCAACAATAGTGACAGAAATGGAAATCAAGAAATTGAGAAATGGAGTGGAATCCCTTGAGAATGGAACTGTCTCAATTTGAGGATTTGTAGGGTGGAGAAAATCTTGTGAATTTCTTTTCTTTGCTCTTCTTCACAACCGCAAAATGAATTCAATTCATTTCACCATTTTTCAAGTATTACCAAATCATCACAATGTTTTACAATAGTTACAAAGCTACCTCCACATTTTCAAAGACGAGTATGTTTGTTATAGTACCCACATGGGTATTAAAAATAATATCTCTCTATCTATCTACATATTGTTGGTTATGTGCCTGGCAACATCATGTGATGATTGTAAAAATGATATTTTGTATTTGATTTGATTATTAACAAAATGATCTACTTGTTATGTTTGTACTAGTATTAAGGTAGTGAATAAACCTAATAATATCCTAAGAGCATTGTGACTTGATGTGACATGGTTTGGGATAAAGACCTAAAAATGGGATCATTTGTATAAAAAGAGTATTCATTCTTGTTTGGTCCATAGTTGGTTATTATTATGGGTATTATATTATCATTGTCGATATTATTGGACAATAATAATACACAAGACTAGCATGTATGGTGATTGATGGCTATGTCTCTTTAGCCATAATATTGGATATCGACTCAGATTCATGGGTACTTGTTAGAGAATAATTTATATTGGATGGAGTCATGTAATGACATGTCAGAGTCATATATCAATGTGAAAGTGGTGAGTGTGATACATAGAATTGAAGTCACTATAGTAATCAAATGTTATTCTATGTGCTTAGACCACTATCCAAACATGCTCTAAAATAAGGGTTTCCTAAAAGGTAGTGATTTGGGTGCATTGTGACACATAGGGATGACTATGAGTGATGTGGATGTAATTTTTCCCTTCTTTCAAGTGATATGTCAACCACTTGATAAAGATCCTATGAAATGCATGGCCTTGGCCGCATGAATTTATATATGATATTGATCTTATAATATATTGAATAGTCTTCTCTAGTTCAAGGAACGTAGATTGAATGTTAAGAGGGTTACATTCCATGCCTCAATTTCAATCTTGATATCTGTTACAAAAGGATTATATGGTCATGGTAACATTGATTTTTTTTTACATTTTGTAGTTTTTATCTAACTCATTCACATTCCTTGGGTGATAGTGATGTGTGGGTGGACACCAATCTATTCCTGTGAGGTTTTGAACATCATTACCAAAGTAACAAGGAACCTATAGGGTTACATGCATATGTATGCATAAGGGAATTAGAGTTTGCAACCAAACAAACTTTTAGAATGCCTATGAATCATAAAATGGCTCATTTCCAATATGACTGGGTAACTAGATTGCATGCTTAGCTGATTAGATTAGTAGGGTCAATGGATTAATTGATTGAAAACTGGTTGATAAGATTTTACTGTGAACTGACTTGCTCGGCCAATCAAAATTCTAGATGGAAGGCTCTAATTGGAAACATTCTATATCTAGAACTATATTGACCTGGTCGACTAATCATGTAACTTGGTTAGCCCATAAGACTGCCCTTTGAGTCCCAGGAGGAACTTGATCAATCGATCAGGTAATTGGGTCAACTGGTTGGAATTCTAGTCTAAGTTTTTAGCATCAGACTATTTTTTAGATTGCAATTAGGAAAGGGATTGGATATATGATTTTCCCCTTGACTCTCGTATATAAAAGGAGCACGTCTCAAAGGGTTACACACATTTTTTAAGATAAATTGTTGGCTATCGTTTCTCTCCTAGAGAGAAAGAGAGGAATAAATACCAATGATTTCTACCCAAGATAGGAACTACTCTTCCTCTTCAACTTGGTGGCTAAGGTGGTACACCATGTTCTGCATCATCTGCATGGATGAAGTACAAGCTAATGCACACACATGGAGATGTGGAAAACACTTCCAGAAGAGGACAACAAGATGTTGTGAAGGTGACAACCATGTACCAACTTGGTGGATGACCCAGATCTCTTGTTGATCTATTCAGTTTTCTTGGTGGCTATTTCGATAGATGTGGAAGACCGAATCCTTCATCGACAAAAACATGTCTAGTTGTTGGACAACTAGTGTGCAAAGGATAACCTTTATCCTTTCCATATATTTTATTCACTGACATTTTGTTGCTACGACAGATCCTAATGTTAGGGTATATAGTATTTTTTTTTCTATTCCATTCTACCCCTTCTCGAAAAACCTACAAAAACTCCCTTAAACATCCTCTCTAACCGAAAGAAACAAATTAGGAGAAGAAATATGGAACAAAAAGGAAATTTTGACCTTGCTTGGGAAAAAATGAAATATAGGAAGAAATGAATCAAATTGATTATAGCAACAAAATGAAATAGATTACAAACAATAATTTCTAGCTTCAAATGAAAGAGGATGTGATGTCAATTCAAAATTTCCCATGATCTCATGATCTCCTTTGAAGTATATTCCCTTAGGAAAAATCATTATGAAGGGTGTTGAGATGGATAATAGTGGTTCAGATGCATTGCAATTAAAAAGAATGGATCATACATATATATATTTAGTCTCATATTAGAATTGTAGAAAATATATTTTAGAATGATTATTCGTATGAATTGTTAGGTAGTACCTGGATTATGTGGTGCACCGATCAATCTGGGGAGGTAAAATCTGAAATACCATTCTAGAATCCTAACAAGTTAGTATGACTTGTCATGATGTAGTTTGACCTTAGTTTTTCAACTTTCTAACAAGTTGGCCAATTCTATCAGGTCAACTTGGCCAGTTCATTTGTTGGGGCCACATAGGCTCCAATGATCCATCCAAATTATACAAATTTGGGAAACTATATGTTCATATCCTACAAAAACAATTTAAGGTGCATCTAGATCTATTCTCAACATGAGAAACCTTGTTTGGAATCGTTAAACTTATATTATCTTCAACAAAACCCAATTTATCATGGTTTCCATTTAAAACTAGTTTTGTATTTATATCTTATTTTGTTTGACTTATGTTTACTACATGAAATCAATGTGCATGATTTCATTAGATATAGACATGAAATATACAATCAACCATATCGATTCATAGATTACTTTATTCAAACAGATACTCCATAAATCATTCATACAACATACAATTAATTATCACTAAACTTGATTACTTTAAAGAATGAATTTTACCAATTTAGGTTTCATTTTATATAGGTGGATCAGTACGATTGTGGTTGCATCTAATTTCTATCAATGAGAATATTATACAACCATCAAGATGTTATTTTGGGGTTAACTTAAAATTGGGTTTGCGTCATTACAAATCACCCTCACTTATAATGTTTTGTCCTCAAAACATACAATACTGTTGGTGCATCTCATCCTCTTAGCTTCATCAACTCCATGTTTCCTTGGTAACACTTTACCTATTTGTATGTCTTGCCTCCTAACCTTATAATATTTCATCCTTGATTTAATTTGGGTGTTATCAATAGGTGGCATCTTTCACTATTTGCACATCAATCATATGAAATGACAACATTGTGTTAGGATAATATTTCCCTCAACATAGGCACATGGAATATCTCATATAGATTCTTATCTATATAGTTAAATATAATTTATATGAAAAAATTATGATTCATTATATTATGACCGTTTCTATGCTTAACTGGTAAACTAGGGTTTACCTGTATGATTATATGCTTAATTAGATTGACCATCGCTTAAAGATGATTAGTGACTATAGCTCAATTTTTATGTTTGAAATATATAATAACTCTAATAATATCTTTACTTTGAAGGATGGGGGTTTGAGAATTCTAAACCATAATCGCCATAATTAGGGTCTTTTGGTGGGAAATAGGGTGGTGTGCCTCCAAAATTACAGTTTTGATAGTATAAAAATACAAAATTTGATATGTATAATAGTATGGTCAATGATGTTTTAGATATTTTATGTAAGTTTGATTTACCTGAAATTTGTAAGTGATATGGATAACTTAGTGATACATGTTAGTGCCAATTTTCAGAATAATTGGGTATTCTTTGAATGTGGTTCTTGATAGACCTACACTTCGGCCGACCATGATGTAGGCTGATGTTCAATAGTGTAGTGTTTGATTTTTATTTATTTATTTTAAGATCACAATGGTCTTAAATTTTTAATATATCTCTAAAACTATGTCATACACAACATGCTAATTTTACATAATTTTTGTAAGATGTGTATCTTATATAGTAAATGGTTTACAATAACATTTTTATGACATAAAATTATGTTGAATTAAAAAAAAGTATAAGTAGGGTCAATTTGCAATTAACCCAATCAACTCAATATCTCCATATGATCTACCTAACACACCAGGAGGTCCCATATTTCATGATTCATTCTAGAGAAACAAAATCATATAGGGAAATGGAGAGTCAAGGTTTAAATGGATAAAGTGGTCAAGATGACGATCTATGGTTTTCTCTTCCGATAGTTGATGAATTCAAGTAAGTTTGTCATATCTATATATTTTTTCTTGGTGATTCTTCTCTCACATATCAAGATTCCACCCCTCCTCTAGTTTGATTCGAAATGATATCAAATCTCTCCCTTTTCTCACTCTTTCTCCATAATTCTCCATTTGTAGAGTTTTTGAGTTGAAAGGAAGAAGAAAACAATGCTTTACTAGGATTTTGATATGGATTTGAGAATTTTAGATGTGGGGCTACGTTTTTAAGGTGTTTTCACACATTAGGTGAGTGAACAATCCCTTTAAATAGTAGATTTCATGAAATTGGATTAAATCTACCATACATCTTCAATTCTCTTGTATGTGACAATAAACCCTAAATTGTTTTTTGTTCTAGCTTATGAAAAATGATTTAGACATGGATTATTTTACTGGTGTGATGAATTTCAAATTATTTATTAGAAACGAATTCTTATCATCTATAATAGCATTCTTGAAGTTATTATAGAAGATAGAATAATGTATTGAATTCTAGGGTTTTCGATTATGTCTGAAATTGTTGAATGAAGAACTTTGCATATTTGAATCTCCTTATTTGTAAATGATTGTTTAATATGAATGCTTATAATAGATAGTTCACTCGTTATGTTGGAATTCACTTGTTATTATCAGTGTTTTCTTGATGTATCAGTCAAAAGGGTGAAACCTTATATGTTTAATAATTTGTAAGTTTGGGAATCGACATTATGAAGTCCAACAAAAGTGATTCTTTTTAATGTGAAATATTTACTTATTAAATATTATTCTTGATGCATAATATTTTAGTGAATGGTTTGGAAATGCTAGTTCAATTCATAGTAGGATTTCATGTATATGTTTGATTGTATGAGAACTACTAAAAGTAATCTTTTATCAATGAAAGTTTATGATGCATTAATCCTTATGCGACTCATGTGATATGTGAATGAGGAAAATGAAACCCTAAGGATATTTTATTTGAAAAATCAAGTATTTTCAATTCAATGCTCTTCAGTATGATAATGGTGTTCATAGTTGCTCACTTTACGATACAAGTTGTTGATTTTTTATGAAAAGGATTTTTTATAAGTTAAATGAAGAAATGTTGATTTAAAGATTGAACAATGAATTTAAAGAGTGAACTAGACATTTAGTTGCCCTGAATACTATAGAATCCTCACAGGAGGCATGCTTTATGGGGAGGAAATGAGCTTCCTGATTCGAGATATCATGTAGACCGAGGTAAGCCGGAGCACACTAGATGGGTATGGGGTCTACGCCAATGAGGATGGACTCCTTCGATGATTGGTATCCACCAATTAGGGATGTTGGTGGTACCATAGTTATGAGTTGTGGCAATAAGTGAACATCTTCAACAGGTCCACTGCTGCACAACAGGCCTGAGGGCTTTGACTCTCCACCTAAAAAATCAGGTTGAGAGCGAGAGTTAAGAAATTTGGCCAGTCCCACTAGTTGCTGAGAGCCAGACGTGGAAATGCCGCTACATATGTGGTATTCAAGCCAAAAACTTAGAATCCTGGGCATTCTTCTAAGTATTTTACAATGATAACATAACTTGTTTTGATACTATCACATGTTGTGGTACGCCTCAATTGGATATGAATGAGAGATTAATCAAGTGCTTTTAGTTATTTAATTATTCTTTGTATGCTTCCAAGTTACTAGTTCTTTTTGTGATTAATCAAGCATGTTTAGATATTGAATCACTCTTGTAGATACCTAGACTATCCTATTGTAACATCCCTGACCTGAGTTATAAACTAACCCTAGATGTTTTGTCTAAATATGTAATTAAATACTTGTGATTACTCCCTGGCATGTAATTAAGTTCCTCAGGAACATATACTTTCAATTTTATCCTTTTTAAACAAAGTTGTAGTATTGTTTTGTAATGCAGGGACCTATGTGCAAATTACACAGTTAAGGGGATTAACTTGCAAATTACACAGGTTAAGATGTTCCTTGGAGAATGAGACATCATATGAGTGAATATGATGAGATATGATGGACTTCCCAAGCTTGGGCATCAAGATGCAACTTGTGGAATGATCTTGGTGCTTAAAAACCCTAATTTTGGAGTAAAGTGCAATTTACCCAAAATGTGGGGTGCAACTTGTAAAATACACCTTCTAGAACATCTTTTATGACTCTGGACATCATTTAGAGTAGAAAGGGGCGCTTCAATGAAATAATCAGATAAAAAGAGTGAACTTTGTAGTAGTTTCACCTATATGAGTAAGGAGACCCTTCATATAAGTACCTTAGTTTGCATGCTGGTTTTCTTTACCTTTAGATCTTGAGCTTTGATGAGCTTTTCTTAAGTTATGATAGTTTGGACGTGCCTTAGAAAGAAGGAAGGACTTAGATGAGAAATCTATGATTTAGAGGTCCTTATGGTGAAAAATTAGCCTAAACTATATAATTCTAGTTCCCTTGCAAACCAACTAAACGTATCCTTTCACCTGTTCATTTCTCATCTTTCTCAAATGACCAAGGCAGAGCTCTAGAACTCAAGGAGATGACCAACTAGCTCTAAGGTGAGAAGGAACCATCTTCTAGCTTGGATTCTTGAAGGAATTCCTTATATAAGGTTGGTTCTATGGTTAAATCACTTAGGTTCTTTGTTCTAGCCGACCATCCCCATCTTTTCCTTGGAGAATCACCTTTGGCCGACTTGTGGATCTCAAGATGCCATTAGAGGCTTGAATCTTGGAAGCTTGGAGCTCTAGGAACAACGTTTGAGGTGGGTTTTATAACTCTAAACTCCTTGCTTTATTATGCATATCTATGTTCTTGCAATTTACGTTTAGTTCTTCTTCTACTCCCTTTCTTCCTTGCACTTTTGCAAGCAAATCCGTGGTATAACCGACCTGAAAAGAGGTTGAAGATGATGGGTGTGAATTCCTAGGCAACTTTACCAAACGACCTTGGACCCTTTTGGTCCAAACGGTTGCAAACCATTTGAAATCAAACGGTCTCAAACCGTTTGATCTCATGCGGTCTTGCAAGACCGTTTGGAATCAAACGGTCTCAAGATCGTATGGAATCAAACGGTCTCAAGACCGTTTGATAGGGTTTACCAAGGGACGACCGTTTAAGGGTCTGCTGTAAATATGTTGAATTTAATTCCTACAAAGAATCATAACCTAATTCCAAACCAATCAAGAGTTGAAGGCACTTCAACCCCCTAAACCCTAATCTGGTTGATTTGCTGATTTCAAGGATAGTTTTTGGTGAGTTTTGGGTTGAAGGACCCAAACGGTCTCAAGACCGTTTGGAGGCAACCCAAGACCATTTGGAGGTCTAGGGTTACGGTAATTTGATGGTTTGAGGGTCCAATCACAATAGGTTGATGAATTGATAAAAATGCTGATTTTTGACCTAATTAGGGTTCAACCCTTATCCATTCGACTTGGTTTTTGATGAATCTTTGGGAAAACGGTCTCAAGACCATTTGGAGGATGTCCAAACGATATCAAGACCGTTTGGGCCATGTTTGGGCCCAATTGGAGGTTAATTGATGGGTTCAACCTCAATTTGATTCACATTGTTGAACATTGATGATTATCCGATTGAAAACCCTAATTGAGTTGGATTCAACCATAATTGGCTTTCAATTGAGGGTCAATTTGGTGTCCAATTGATTAAGGTTGATCCTAATTGACTCAAGTTATAAGTGGTTAACAAGGATTTGGCCAATTGAAGGCTTCAACATAGATAACCATAATCGATCATAACCTTTGATTCACTTTTGAGGTCCAAACAGTTTGAGCCCATTTGGACCAAACGGTCTCAAGACCGTTTGGGGCCAAACGGTCTCAAGACCGTTTGGGCTCAAACGATCTCAAGTTCATTTGGACCAATCGTTCTCAAGATCGTTTAAGATCAAACATTTCAAGTCGCATAGCTTCAAATGGTTTGGAGGTCAACTATCCCAAACGGTCAACGCACCCATGCGGTCTTGGTGACCCATGCAGTCTTAGAGGTCAAACCGTCCAAACGGTCAACGCCCCCAAATGGTCTCAAGACCGTTTGGAGGTTGAAGGTTGAAACCGTTTGGAGACTTTTAGGGCTGTTTATACTTAATCATTTGAAAGTGTAATTGGTTCAATGGTGATCTAATCTAAACCCTAATGGTACCCTAGGACATTAAGGGACTAAGTGACTAATGAATTGACCCATGATGGTGATCAATGGTGTAATTTACCAAAATGCCCTTGAAGGGTTCAACTAAAGGATACCTTGTTTTAATCAAACCCTAATCACATGATAATGGTGATTTGACTTATGATAGTCAATGAGGACTTGACCCAACCTAATCTAGAGTGGTGTAACCACCATCTATTAGTAAGAGGAGAGATAAAGTACCATTTATGGTTAAAATTCAAGTAAAGTACCTTCAATATATACGAATGTGCATGATTAGGGTATGATCCACCTATGTGAGATCATGGAAACCCTAATTATGATAATTGATGAATCTTAATCTAATCTGAGGGCATCAATGGTGATGTTTCTCATTCGTGATGATGTTATGAGTTTAATTCACCAAGGAGTGTATAGTAAACCCTAATTCTAGGGTAATAACATGTAGTGTGAATAGAAACCCTAATTACAAGTTGTAATATGAGAAACCTTAATTGGAAATGAAAATATGAAAAATCCTATTAGCATGACTAATGAGCCTAGTTTATGGCTTGACAATTATGAAACCCTTGAGATGGTCTACTAGGTGATGCATTAAAGTGAGGTATAGCTAAATCAATCATACAAGATGAGTTATCCTACAATGTTTAACCTTTGTATTTTAAAAGATATAAGAGGGAATTAACTATGATAGGGGCACAATGAAATCATGTACTTAATAAGTGTAGAATATAATATGAAGGAGAAATGGGTTGATACTTAGAATTGATAATCATTATGATGTTCAATAAATATTGTAATCAAAAGTAAACACTCATCATATCCTGGTATGCTTCCAAGAATGGTAAAGTTGTACACTAGAGTTGGACTGATAACATGAACAGGAAACCCTAATTAATGAAGAATGGGGTATGTTAACCTTAATCCTGTGTTATGCTTTTAAGTATGAAACTCTGTGAACAAATTACAAATTATGAATTCTTATATATGCCTTATAAAGACAAAGAGATTCAATAACTTTGATTGAATAGGGTAAACCCTATTTCCACTTATGCTTTTAAGCATGAATCTTCATGATTGAAGTATGAGATGAGGAATCAATATTCCTAATCATAAGCAAAGGGAATGAATAACCCTAATTGATGAGAATCAGGGAACCTAACTTTTGTAAGAGTATGAAAGTATAAAACTTGAAATGAATTGTTTACTATTATTGGTTGAATTAACCATGCAGGTTCATATATGAGGATGATCATGTCCCGGTAAGGATTATGATACCATAATCATTGAAAGCATGTTATTGACCTTATGAATAGTGAAATACCTTGTTGCCTAGTAAGTGGCATCTTATTAGATTGATAGGCTGTGAGAGCCCTGCGTATCATCAAGGTCATGCTAATTAGATGACTTGTGATGAAATGATTAAGAAATGATAATTGATGTGAATTAGTCTTGTTACATTTAGTATTCTACTTTCATAGCTGCTATGCTAATGATTAATGTTTGAGAACATGTATGATGATAAAAGAATACTGAAATGTACCTAACTAATCAAGTATAATCATACCATGTAGAGCCCTGATCATAGATCCATCATTTTCAGAGACCAAATGACGGTGAAATAGGTTTTCCTAAGGGAACTCCTGGAACATATACTTTTGAGTATATGGGGGAATATGGACGCAAATATCCTTACGTCCTAGTGTAGGAATTGATATAGATGTACTTTAATCTATCAACCCTTCACTATAAGTTCTTACCAGGTAATGTACCACAAATCTCCCAAAGAAATCACAAATACCGCATCGATGAGAGATAAACAAGAAATCTTTCGATGACGAAGAGAGTACAGAATGCCACTGTAACTCTATAGCGAAGTTTCCAGAATACCCTGGATAGCTACTACAACAGAGACACAAGATGTCCTGCAAATAAATCCTCTTACTGACTGAGGAAGATGAGGTCATAAGAATCTAGCTCTTTTGATGACCTATGTATGATACCGATGCGACTTAACAATGATCGATTGGAGTATGAGCGGTATACCTCATCTCCGCAGGGCATAATGATGTTTGTAAAACATGAACAACCGCGTAGTATATCTGCTTAGGATGAACTACGAGATACTTGAATGAGGTTACACTGCATAGCACATATGTTCTTCATATTTCTTAAATGTTGATATTCTACTTAATACCAATCTGCTGTTGATTGCCTTAAAAGCTTGTATTGCTTATAATGCTCTTGAATACTATTATAAAGCTTCTAGTTGAGGGTTATAACTCTCGCTGGGACAATTATTTAAAATTGTCTCACTCCATAGATTTCAACTTTTTAGGTGGTCGTCGAGGATGAAGGAATCCATTTAAGAATGAGCAACAACAGCAGCAACAACAACACTAGGAGCAGCAGTGAATCTCAGGTGGAGATACCGACTGCTGAGTTTAGTAGTTAGATAGTCCTATGTCGTCTCTGTACTCTCAGGTCCTTGGATTTAGTAGTCAGTGATTTTGGTTTTGACTCTTGAGATTTTTGTATCCTGTTGTATATAACTACTCAAGAAGTGGTTTAATAGAAATGTAAACTGTTTATATTGTTTCTTATAAAAGGAGTTTTATGATTTCAAGATCTTGTCTTAAAAAGTTTTAAATTTCCGGTGATTTTTTGTATTCCGCAGTTAATCGAATGCTTTCGCTGAGTTTATATCGTGGTTTATGGATCAGATCGTCTCACCTATCATATATATATATATATTTATGAATGATTAGTTCCTTACAGTTTATTATTGTTCTACTTTAAACTCAATTGCACAATAATAATTTTTTGACTATTAAAGTGCTTTAGCATTTTTTTTTGAAGTACTCATTTACTAAGAGAGTAGGCTCACCCATACAGTTACAATTTTTCAGGAAAACCATGCGACTTGAAGATGTCGATGCATTAGAATAGATCTTCCATAGGAGTCATACATTAGATTATTCCCATTTAGTCGGTCACTTTCATTGTAGGTCCTTGTATACAAGTGTGAGAGTTGTGAATGATGATGTGTGACTTTGTTTCCTTAGCAATAGAGAACGAATATGATTAATATTTCATGTGTATATGGAAGTGTAAGGAACATAATAATGCTTAGATATGTATCATTATTGTTGAATTTGGATCAAATTTATCAATTTTAATTTCCATAGAAAAGTTAGTTTATGTGATTGAATGTGATAAGAAAAAGAGTTTGATATAAAAAAATACAAGGGTGTTTTTCATATTATGTTTAAACTTCACTTATGCCCTAATCTCATGATTAGTAGTTATCATGGGATGTGGGTGTTGAATCTTGGTATCAGATCTTAGGGTGAGTCGTCAGGGACCATTAGGATAGAAATTCAGAGTTATAAGTGTGACAGTTAGGAGGTGATATGTCTATAGATCTACAAGTCTGAGTGTTTGAATATCTAGGCCTGGCATCTGAATACTTAGATTGACCAGAATCAAGCTATTCTATCTATCCTTCCCTGTCTAGGTATGTAGATGAAGTATGGACTCGAGAGAAACCCTAGAAACATTAGGGTTAGAAGACCAAAAAGTAATGGACCAATAAGAGCATAAATATAGAATGAGATACAACTTTTATTTCATATTTGTTTTATTGTCAATTGATAGAAATTCTATTATACATTTGAATCCAAATATTCAATTTGTTTCAAAATATGTATGGTTCTTTAAGATTGTTGTGTATTACAAAGTTACTTTAGTTATTATTTATATTAAACCAAAAATGATCTTGAAATGATCTTTCCATAAGAAGATATTTTTTCACATGTTTTGGGATAAATAGGAGTCAATTAATCTTGAGTAGTTGTCAGCTTTAGGACTACATATTTGGCCTGGTCCGGCTGGCAGGATGCGTTACTGGGATCTAATAACTTCTATTATCAATATAGTAAGAGTAGACTCTACATAAATCAGATCGATAGTGTAATGAGAATATTGTACATACACTAAGTATAGAATTATAAGGGAAAGACTAGAATAGCTAGAATCTGTTAGAAATGATATCTAGGATCCAACTGTGGGGCCTCAAATAGGAAACCCTAAATTGGGAATGTAGGAAGAGGGACTATAGATACAAGATACACTTTATTATGTAACATACAAAATGAATAAGTAATGATGTATTAAAAGAACTGAATCATATAACTAAGAGGCAACTTATTAAATATGAAATCAATGAAGGAAAAGAGAAAACTACATAGGAAGCAGAGACAAAAATAACCAATTATGATGAATGGATCATATAATTAAGTAAAAATAATTTATGTACTCGAAAAAAAGGGAAAATAGGAGAAAAGAGTTAAGTATACATAAAGTACATAGAAGTGAAGAGTCTTTGGAAAAACTGAAGTGAAGAGAATGAGATGAGCATATAAATTATAAGACTAGAAAAGAAACTTAGATGAAATAAAAGGCAAGTGTTGGAAATGATTTGTTTTATTAAGAAGGAGGGTTACATGATATAACTAAGAGCATGGAATGTGTACCTGTATTATGAAGTTTAATGCATTCATCCTTACTACCTTTTGATTCAAAGAATCTACAGAGTAATAACCTAGTTTCCATCAAATGTATCCAATAGGCTCCTAATGATGATATGTAACTAGTTTTTAAAATAAGAACAAAGGTGTAGATAAACAAATGATCAAGTCATATACAGGTAAAGTATATTTAGATCAAAAACATTTTATTGAAATAGAAACTATATTTTACCTCTAATGAGCAGTTTGGTTTGAAACAAAGGACATCTAATGTATAAAATATAAGATGAAACTAGTAGGGAGAATATTGACTTTGAATTTTCAAATTCATATTAGTAAAAGGAAAATAAGAAATATATATGGCATAGAATACATAGTCATACACATAAATGATCAACATGATCATACTAGATAAGTCAAATTAATAATGACATATGGAAGAGTATCACACATAGAGATAATGATAGAAAATAAAAAGGGGTTGAAATATGACAAAGTAATATAGGTGATAAAAGAAAGAGATTGTGAGATGCGAGAAAATGATAAATAATCTAACATACCAGAACTGTTTTAAGCAAACTTGAAAATCAAAAGTCTAATTCTCAAAACCATCTTCTCTTTTATATCTGCCTTAATGAGAGAAATGTGGGAATGAAGTGATGATAAAATGAATTCTATATGATGGATAATATTTTATGGTAGAAACATTTGTTGAATTTTTAGTGACACATAATATGAAGATGAAACCCTAGTAGTGTAAATGAAGAACGTTACCTATAAGAAAGGTTAACTAAGAGAAAAGAAATTCAAGTGATAACGAAAAGGAAGATGTTAGTAAACTTCAAGAGAGCTAAAGTATTAATTTCAATTAGGGGAGTAAAAATCATGTCACAATGATATCATGTTTTTGATAAAGATCAAATCATAGAATGTTTAGACTTGTAGTAGTTCATGGGATTCCATGAGTCATTTGACCTTGAGTACTGACATCATTATAAAGTAAAATCTTGAGAACAGTAAAATGAGAAGAAATTAGTAGTGCTAATAATCCAGGGTTTAAAGGTAGAACATGAGAAAGATAGATAAACAATGGAAATGACTATGAAGGGAGGGTAAGAAAGAGATTCAAAATGTAGGAAGTGAGATATGAACAAAAGAAAAAGTAAAACATGAGAAAAGTGTGATAAGAAATAAATTATTGCAACAAAAACAAGAATCATTAATAATCTATTCTTAACTTGAATATTTTAATGTTAATGATATTCAATCTATATGATCAAAATGATCGGGATGAGTAAAAGAAGAAAGTAGTAATGAAAAATAAGAGAAATCAGAGAAAACATATGACTTCCAATAATACTTGAATTTGCGTTTATAAGTATAATTTGTTGAAGGTATATCAAAGGATGTAAATTTGTGTTACATATGATTTCATTTGTTCATGTGCAAGCAATATGTCAATTGAAAGAGTGTGTTACTTTTAGTCATTCATACCAGTAATCCAACTTAGTACTATAAAATTGTTGTTAAACCTAGTCTTTCAGGTTATGAGTGCATTACTAATTGAGTAGCAAAATAGTAAAATTCAAAACAAAAAGTGAACTCACTTTAGTAACTTTGATGTGATACATCACAATATCATACATTGAAGTATATGAATTGGGATAGTTGGATCAGATTACCAATGTTGAGGAAACACCTAAAGAGAGTATGAAGAGATTGAAAATGGTTGATTTCTCTTTAAATTTCCAAAGTGATTGATTGTGATATAGAAAATTCTTTTGTTGTCATTGAGAGCCTTGTTTAAAAATTGTTGTGATTAGAAGAGAAACAAAGGACTTAATCTTGAACGCAATATTCAAATATTATAAGAATGGTGAGATATAAGATTTAAGATGTTTAAAAGAATCATTGAGTGTAACTTTCCTATATATTCCTGTTTCATGGAAGAAACCTTTTAAGGGGGAAGAATTGTTATGATCGTGTATGTACTTAATTGGTAAACTAGGGTTTACCTAGATGATTATATGCTGAATTAGACTGATCATCACTTAAAGATAATTAATGATGGTAGCTCAGTTATTACGTTTCAAATATAAGAAGGAACTCTAATCATAGTTTTACTTTGTATGAATAGGTTTGAGAAGTAAACCATAATCGCTTAGGGTTTTGATAGTATAAATACAAAATAGGTATAACAATATGGTAAATGATTTTTCATATTTTCTATGTAACTTGGTTATAATTGAAATTTGGATATGATATGTATAACTCAATCATGCATCTTAGTGAAATATTTCAAAATATTTGGTTTCCTTTGTATGTGGTTCTCATTTGACCTACACTTTGACCGACCGTGTTGCAAACTAATGTTCAATAGTGCAGTATATCATTTTTATTTATTAATTGAATGCTTTAAAAAATCTAAATTTTTAATGGAGCTCTTAAACTATGTTTTATACAACATTATAATTTCTCATAATTTTTCGACTATCTTTAACCTCTTTAGTAAATGGTTTATAGTTATACTTTATGACAAGAAGTTCTGCTGAAATTAGGAAAAGTATTAGTAAGGTCAATTTGGTATTGGCAAAAGCAGCTCAATTTCTTTATACAATCAATCTAACTCACTAGAAGCCCCATATTTCGTGATTCATTCTAGAGAAACAAAATCCCAAGGAGGGATACACTACTACAGAAACAACATTCAATGTCGCTTTTCTGGGCGTCGGTTATTTACAAAAATTGATGCCTATAATATTCAACATCGGATATTTAGGAACCCCAACATCTATATTCAAAGACCAGCCAGACACGGGTACTGCTTTGTATTCAGCATCGGCTGGGTAAAACAAACCGACGCCTAAAATCGCCTGCAAAATCCAATTTTTTGAGCGAAATTTTTTTGCCCCAAAGTATCACATACAACGTCGATTTTTTAGCTACTAACCGACGCCGATATAAGATGGAAATTTGCATGAAAAGTTCCAGTTTAGGCGTCAATTATCCTTTGATAACCGACGCTGATAATGGTTCCCGCCAAATAATTTAGGGCAAAGATTGTCTAATTGGATGTCAGTTTTTTAATATCATCCAACGCTTAAAGGTACAAGGCGTCAGTTTTCCAGATAACCGACGCTGTTGACAAACTTAATAGACCCGTATCACCCGACTCTTCCCCTTCCTTCTTGTTTCATCGCGATAGTTTTCTGTTGTGATCACCGCTCGCCTAAAATTGCACGACGACCCCCGCTGCTCGCCGCCGCTGCTGTTGGTGCGGCTCTGCTCGCCGCTGCCACCACCGCATCCTCTTTCTCCTACTATCGCCGCCGCTTGCCACCACTGCTTCTCGCTAATCTGCTCTACTCTTCTCCTGGTGCCACTGTTGCTCGCCGCTTTGCTCTGGTCTTCGCCTGCTCGCCGCCATTGCTGTCGCCGGTCGCCGCCGCTCTTCTCCACTCTAGCTCCAGGTAGCCCTAGCCTCTTTGCTTCCTTCTCCGTAGCTCCTTATTAACAGCAAGCACGACCGTGGCTGTGTTGGCCTACCATGGCCGTGCTGGACAACACGACCATGGTAGGCCAACACAGCCACAGCCGTGCTTGCTGTTGGTAAGGATATGAACAAATCTTTATGTAATGCTTTATGTAAATCCTAGGATACGAACAAATCTTTTGCTTGCATATATTTGTGTTTGTAATCCTAATGTTTGACCTAATTCAGTAAATTTTTATGCATGTTGAAATAAGATTTAAACTTGTCCATTCTAGCATCCTAATTTGATTTGATTAAACCCTAACATTGATGAAACCCTAACATCAATTGTGATGAAACCCTAACATTAATTGTGAGTGGTAACAACACTCCTGTAAATGACAAGAATATTGAGGAGGGCATAGGAATTTTGGGATCACGGGTGAAAGTAATCAGCCATGAGCAGTTGGAACAAGGTCACTTGTATATTTTACACAACATGGACGAAGTGAGTGTTTATATCGAGGAACATACCAATTTCATCAAGAGACAACATTCTCGAGCAAGTTCAATGTGGCTTGCTAGAGAGCATAACAAGACTTTTACTAAGTGGTTTGAAGATAAAATCTTACATCAACTATCTCAAACACCAAACGATATACAGAAACTATCAAATGCCTCACCTTTAAACCAAAACCGAATGTTATGTCTTATGAAGGGTTTGACATTAATGGGTTCACATATTACTCAAAGTGCCAAGATGATAAGAGTGTCGTCCAAAATAGTGGGGTCACTCTTCAAGCGTCGACTATGTATATTGCAAGTGCAAAGGATAAGAGTCCACATGAAGTTAAAATGTCATATTACGGTGTCATTGAAGACATATGGGAGTTTGACTACATAGATTTCAGAATTCTGCTCTTTAAATGTAATTGGCTTGATAACACCAAAGGAGTTATAGTGGATGAATTGGGTTTCACTTTAGTGAACTTTGAAAAGATTTGCGAGAAGGGTGAACCATTCATATTAGCATCACATGCGAAACAAATATTCTATATCGATGATCTTGCAAATGATAAATGGTCGGTTGTTCTTCATGGTAAAAGATAGTTCATTGAAGATCCTATAGATGAAGAAGAGTACTATGATAAGTGTGATGACTCTAGTCCATTCTCAGTTGGGTTGCCAACTCCATAAAATATTGAAGCTAATGATGACTTATATGTGCGCGGAGATCACAATGAAGGATTGTTAATTGATAAAAGATCACAATTTTAGAGGCATGCATGTTTATATTTTTTTATTGAAGTGAAATGTTTTCTTTTGAATACCAATATCATTTTCAGATTGGATGTTTCATTATCTTCTAGTTAATACAAATGCTAAATGTTTGCCTTTTTAATGACATTTTCAGATGGCTGACCATGATGACCGTGATGTCCATGATGAGCATGCTGTCCATGATGAGCATGGCCAGGATACCAATGTAAGTTCTAAAAACATATCCTGTATTTCTATAAAATTCAATATCTTCTAGTTATGTCATATATCCCATATTTCTATATTGGGTTAATTCAGTGTGTTTATTTTTGTCAAATTTTAGGTTGATGATGCACATGTACCCACTGAAGCACTGGAGGAACTTGATGCACATCACCAAACACTTAACAAGAAAAGCGGCATCACTCTGTTGAAGAAGTTAATAGCATTAAGTGGCAGTGGATCCAGATTGGTTGTGGAGTTTGATAATGGAGGAAATGCAATTGGAGTGAACCGCAGTAATTTTGTAATCTATCTTGGGGTTGTCACTCGAAGCCATTGTGGTGTTAAGTATGATAATTGGCATAAAGTTCCTCAGGCGAAGAAAGACATGATATGGAAGGATTTATGCGTGAGTTATTATTATTTGCAATTCTATTTTGTAGATTACAAATTCTATTTTTGGATACTAGTTAATAACAATTTTATTTTACAGAATCTGTTTGCATTGGATGAGAAGTTGCATCGTAAAAGCGTGATACAACACGCTGGAAAGATAACAAGGAACTATAGGACAAATCTCAACAGAGAATACATAAAAGATGGTGATAAGAAGAAGAAGTCAACCCTTGAACATTGGAACTTCTTGGACAAAGAAGATTGGGACACATTTGTTGCTTCAAGAAAAT
Source organism: Alisma plantago-aquatica (assembly GCA_963693085.1). Classification (NCBI taxonomy): domain Eukaryota; kingdom Viridiplantae; phylum Streptophyta; class Magnoliopsida; order Alismatales; family Alismataceae; genus Alisma; species Alisma plantago-aquatica. The sequence goes on along the minus strand of OY856410.1, from coordinate 549,659,004 downwards.
CTGAAAAATTCACGGTATTAGGCGTCACTCCCAATTTAATTAATATACATTGTATTCACCTATTCAAGATTAACATTTAGTGCTACTAACCAAATCATTAATCTGCATACTAACTAGGCCCTCAGTGAGGCGCAAAAAGCAAGGTGCGCACTGAATGTGCATGACCACACTATGGGTCCAAAGGGCTATGCAAGCGTTCACCAAAGACTATAGGCGGAGTCTCCTGCTACTCAGGAGTCCTCTACTACATGTGCCACACCCATGCCTCACCATTATTTCTGGATAGCTGGGAGGCAAAACAAGAAAGGTGAAATAAAGAAGCCCGTAACTGCAGAGGCGGCTGCGAAAATGGAAAAATACAACTCTTAGAGCAATTATTTGAATATTGATTATTTGTGGCGTTAACTTACCAATTTTAGTTGATGGTGATTAGCGGGAGCTGCACGAGTAGAGGAAACAAGGCACATTCATCCCTCAGGGCACAAGGGATGAATTGACAGTTGCTCTGGGTAACCCAGAGCATCCTGGACGTGTTAGGGGTGCAGGCACTGGTATGGGCATCAAAGCATTCTTTGGGTCATCCCATCACAAACCCAGAGCGAGACTTTCACAAGAAGAGGTAACCTATTCTTTTTTTAGAATGTTACTGCAAAAGGAAATTCAATATAAGAAGCTAATGTTTCTTTTATCCATGTATAGGAGAATAAGAGATTCGAGGATATAGTTGCTAAGAAGGTCAATGATATAGTTGTTGAGAAGGTCAAGGAAGAAATAGTGCGGTGGCAGGCAGCTCAGGCTTCCAATCAGCCTATGGTGACCCACTCTTCTCCTGATGCAGAGACTGAGAGTAATCCTGTAGACCCACCGCCTAACACGTCTATTGTAAGTATTATTTATGACATTGTAGCTAGTCTTTTCAAGATGATATGTTTTCAAGATGATATGTATATATGTATAACATTCTTTATGTAAATTTGTTGGCGTTGAAGCCATGCCGTTAAGAATGCAAGACTATGTTGTTGCAGAGGTGCATGATTACCCATCCCTTCCTGGGGCAATGTTTCATGGGACTCCAATGCCATAGGGCTACGTTCGTGTAAACCCACAACATGTATTACCCGATTGGAGGGAAGCTACATTGCCATATGCCCACCCGGATATTGATACACTTGCTGAGGCAGAAGGCGGGGTGATATTGTGGCCCAAAGAAGATGTTGTATACACTATTGAAATTTTAAGATAAATTTACATTACTTTAGATTGTTAATGTGTATATATGAGGTCAATTGATCTAAAATTATATATACAGGTTAAAAAGAAGACACCCGGAGCACCTAGGCCTCCACCTCCACTTCCTGCATTACCAAGTTGGGTTCCAACTGACCTAAAATACCCATTAGGTCCTTCTTGAAGGGGAATGGCATGTTGGCTACGGGCACATAATATACATTGCCCTATAATTGTCTCTTTAGAAGCAAATTATGCAGGTCAATCATTCGAAAGCTCTTTATTTATATAAGATATTATTGAGTTGTTTATATATGATTGGCTGAACACATCAATGATAGAGACATGGATAAGGTGAGATCCTGTTTATACATCCATATACCTTGTGTAAGATCCGGTGATCTAGTTTCTTATATATTAATGCATACATAATACATGTTTTGCAGCTACTGAGTCGAAAATCAACGTAAACAATTTGCATTTGACCATGTGGGATTTTTGATTCCATCATTGATTAGTATGGTAGCTAAAGACCCTGATAGTGTTCAACAATACTGTATAGATGCTTTTACAATTTTCGGTCAGCAACAGAAGATGATAATAATAGCTCCATTCAATGTCAAGTAATTTTACTTTACTTATAATTTGGACTTAAGAAAATTACATTTTTATTGTGGATTTTGAGTTATTAATTTTTAACTTTTTACCTCTAGAAGTAGGCATTGGGAGTTACTAGTTATTCTCCCTGGGACATTCACTGTTTATTATCCAGATCCTGTAGGGAGTACATTTAATACTAAAATTGGACACGTAATGAGATTGCCAATATTCTGGTGGGAAATATTTCATTTTTATATACGTTAACATCTATTATTACATTACTATTTAATTATGCAATTTACTGTGTTACATTAACACGTAGGGGTTTAGATGCATTCAAAAAGGTTGGAGGAAAGGTCCCAAGGAAAAAGAACCAGCCAATAATTTGGGAAAACGTAAAAGTAAGTTCCCGACTACAATCTATGTATTATTTATGTGAACTGTGCTTAGTTCTATTTTTTAATATTTTGTATGTTTCATTTTATAGCGCACTACACAAGACAACGGCTGGGCATGTGCATACTATGTGATGTGATTTATGCAGATGATTATCCAATATGCTGCATTGGACATCGATACCATACATGAGGTATTATATAAAGTCTCATTAGTTAGTATGAAATATATCAATCTTATTTTTATATTGTTATTTATATATATATCAATCATTCTCTTTGTAGGTGTTTAAAATTGAACACGCTATAGGTGAACGCTTAAAAGATGTACATGCTCCATATACGATGGAAGTATTAAATGAAGTAAGAGAAGAATGGGCAAGAGCCATACAAGCAGTGGTGATTGTAAGATATAATTGGGATGCTGATAGCGATGTTGAATGCTATTTTGTAAATGAATATTTCTGGATGTTTATACATGTTTTAATGTTTCTACATGTATTTGAATGTTTCTACATGTGTGAATGTGAGAATTGAATTGATGTCTGAATGTATCTACTGGTGTGAAAAGTATATTTGTTGATTTTACAGGTTTGTGGCCTGTTTGTAGGCTGATATCAATGGATGTCGTAAACTTGCAGTTCAGAAAACTGAACTACAGGTTCTCATCCTACTGACCAGCCATAATAGGCCTGCAAACTGATAAAAAAAACATAGGCATCGGTTATTTATAGAACATCGTCATCAAAGGCTTACAATGTCAGTTATTGGATAAAAACCGCCGCCTAATATGACAAACAACCCGACCGTACAGGAAAGCACGGTTGTGGTGGAAAAAGCATCGGTTATGAGTAACAAACCGACGTCAATAGTACTAAACACGGCCGTGCAGGGAAGCACGACCGTTGCGTCTGGGAATATGGCATCGATTTTTTAGTTGCAAACTGACGTAGAAAGTGTCCTAGATGGTGCCCTTTTTGTGGCGCGAACCCTTTTGGCGTCATCTTACTATACATAACTGACGCCTATCGGTGCCCTACTGGTGCATTTTTGATGGCGCGAAACCTTTTGGCATCGGTTATAAAATCGACGCCGAAGAGTTTGACCTTTAGCGGCGCCCACATAGGCGTCGCTTGAGAACCGTCGCTAAAAGGGCACAAACAACCGACGCCAAAGACATGTTCTGTAGTAGTGATATAATTAGAATTTAGATGGAGAAAGTGATGAAGATGGCAATCTACAATTTTCTCTTCCTACAGTTGACAAAATCAAGGAAGTTTGTCATCTCTATATTTTTTTTCTTAGTGACTCTTCTCACAGATGTTAAAGTTCCTCCCCTCCTATGATTTTGTTGGAAATGATATTAGATCTCTCCCGTTTCTCACTCTTTCTCAACAGTTCTCCATTCCTAGGGTTTTTGAGTTGAAAGGTGGAAGCAAATATTGATTTGCAAGAGTTTTGATATGGATTTAAGAATTTCAGATTTGGGGATACGTTTTTAAGTTGTTTTCAAACCTTAAGTAAGTTGGTACTACATTTAAATAATATATTTCCACAAAATGGGATTCAATCCACCATAAATCTTCAATGCTCTTGTATGCGACAATAAACCCTAAATTGTTTTTTAGATCTAGATTGTGCAACGTGATTTAAAGCTGGATTATTTTCCTAATTTGATGAATTTAAAATGATTAAATCATATTAGAAATAAATTCTTATCATCTAGAATAGCATTCCTAAAGTTACTACAGACGATTGAAGAATATATCGAATTCTAGGGTTTTCAATTATGTTTGAAATTGTTGTATAACTGAATGAAGTACTTTGCCAATTTGAATGTTCTTATTTGTAAATGATTATCTTATATGAATGCGAACAAATATTTCAGTCATTATCTTGGAATTCAATTGGTGTTATCTGTGTTTGCTTGATACCTCAGCAAAGCGAGTGAAACCCTTGATCTGTACTAAGTTGAAGGTTTGCAAATAGACATCATGAAATCCAACAAAAGTGATTATTTTTTTTTACAAAAGTGATTATTTTTAATGTTATAGATTTATTTGTTGAAGGTTATTCTTTTCAAAATATTTCATTGAATAGAGTGGAAATCCTACTTCAGTTGATACTAGGATTTCATATATATGCTTCATTGTTTGAGAATAGTATTTTATCAGTGAAAGTTTATGATGCATTAAATCCTTATGCGTATCATGTGATATGTGAATGAGGAAATTGAAACCCTAAGGAGAGGGTATTAGTGAATCAAGTATGTTCAATTTAATGTTCTTAACTGTGATAAGTGGTGTTTCTCAGTTGCTCCATTTATGATACAAATTGTTGAAAATTTATCAAAAAGATTTTTATAAGGTTAGATTAAGAAATGTTGATTTCATGATTGAACTATGAATTTAACGAGTTTATTAGACATTTAGATTCCTTGAACCTTGTATAATCCTAAGAGGAGGCCTGCACTGTGGGGAGGAAATGTGCTTCTTGACTAGAGGTATCATGTAGGTCAAAGTAAGCTAGAATGCACTAGTTGGGTGTGGGGGTTTGTGCCAATGTAGGAAGACTCCTTAGATGATTTGTATCCAACACCCACTAAAGATGCTGGTGATACCTGAGTTACAAGTTGTGGAGATCCATGGACATCTTCGGTAGGTCCCCTGGTGTACAACAAGCATGATGACTTTGATCTCCACCTGAGTACCCATGTTGAGATGAGGATTTGAGATATATGGCCACTCCCATTAGCCACCGAAAGCTAGACATGGTGATGCTAGTTGTAGATGTGGTATTGAGACTAAAGACTTAGAATCTTGGGCATGATTCTAAGTCTTGTACAAAGAGATCATAGCTTGCTGAGATACTTTCACATGTTGTGGTACACCTCATGTTGGTTCAATGCATAATAAGACGAATGAAAGATTAATGAAGTGTGTGTAGTTATTCAACTACTTTTTGTATGTTTTTGAGTTACTAGTTCTCTTTGAGATTAATCAAACATGTTCAGATAGTGAATCACTCTTATAGATACCTAGAGTATCCTATCATATTTATGTTTTTAAATGATTAGTTGCTTATAGTTTGCTATAGTTCTACTTTAAACTCAATTGCTCAAAATTATATGTTTGAATAATAAAGTGCTTTAAATTGTTTCTTTGAAGTACTCATTCAATGAACGAGTAGGCTTAACACTAGTGATGTACTCAACTTTGCTTTAACCTTTTGACAAGTGTTCTTATACTGTTGTATCCATATAAAGGGTGTCCTCTTCCTGGTCATTATGTTTAAAGGAATGGTGATAAAAGTAAAATTATGAATGAAATCCATCATAGCCTTCTAAAACTAGAAAATTTCACACATCTTAAATCATCTTCGGTTGTTCACACTAGAGTACATATTCTTCCATCTTGAGTTTTAAACATATCTATTAACCAGAGAAAACATGACTCTGGTAAGCATCATTTTTTTTCCAAAACTAAACATAGTGTAGAAATGATGTTGACATATTAAATGTAACTCTAGTTGCAACTGATGCCTATGTTTTTATGCATCTGTGGAGTATATCAAGGTGTTATATCTAAATACTACCAAAAAGTGATCCTAAAAATGTTTGAGCACTCCACTCATTAGACCCATAAATGTTATGGACTATTTTATCATCCAAATTACATAACCAAAAACTCAGAATGATCATAACATGCATCAAAATCTATCTTTAGTACATCCTTGGGATTAATACCCAACAAAATCTTTGGTCGATATTCAAATATATATTTGGTTCCTTAGCCAATCAAACAAGTCACCAATCTTAGTGTATGAGATATGAGAGGGAGACAACTTATTTAATCCAATAAAAAGTAATCATTCACATGCCAAACACACACCTTCTTTAAAGATGATTAATACATTGTTCAATATATCATGTACATTAGCATTATAAGAAAACTACATAAATGGCATTGAAAACAACTATCCGTTACAACTTTTGCATGACAAAAGGTCCAAAACCCACATGGATAGAAACTATGAGAGTATCTTAAGCATGAGCAATTTTATAGGAAAACCTAGTCATCAGAACTTAATCTCCAAAAAATGTACTATAGTTGCACATGTCCAGTTCATGTAAGCCCAACTTGTGACGTCCCCGGATTTTCTAAAACTTAATCTGATGTGTGACATCCAAATTGAAACCCTCACCTCAGCGAGAATCCCAATTTAAACATCCCACACTAGGCTAAGAAGAAGAAAATCAAGGGAGTCAAAAGGAAACAATCAATAACACATGTACATGAACAATAATAAAACCATACACACATGTTCACCATTCAACATATAATTACAACATGAATTGTTACAACATTTGATATTACATATTGAACAACAAACTATACATATACATGTACTACCACTAAACTACAGGATCTTAAGACAACATGTCCACCTGTACATCAGCTCGCCATACAACTCTCACTATCCTGGATCTTCAAGAGCATAACTACAACCTAAATAAAAGATTACATGTGGTACACGTCAGCACAATATTCAAGAATATTGTACTGAGTACGCCTACGTGTCTTTTTATATACCTCTCATCATATCTTGGCAATAAGATAAAACCAATATACTTGGCAGTAACAGAAGAATATAAGAAAAGCATCTACTTGCATAAAGATATTCATTAACAAAAGAGAACACATGTTTTAAGCACATTTTCCATATGCCAAGCAACATAGCATACAAGGACAATCATTTCAATCAATACCATATGCCAAGTATTTTGCTACTCATATAACACAAGCATATTGTATAATAAGCCAAGTAAGAGATAATGACGTACCTTGATCAAGAGATAATCTAAACCACATATTCCTGACATCAACTATAACTTTGTTAAACCTGATCAAGACAAGATCATATCACCATCAGGTTCTCATCATCATACGTCTCATCTTAACCCTAAACATGTTCATTTTAGGGTTTACTTATCTCATTATGATATCCTCATGATTACTTGTCTTATCTTCTTGTAATTAGGTTACTGATCTTTTATACCATATTAGGATACATAATCTGATTACTTTGTTACATATGGTTATATGCACATGTTAACCCTATGTTACATCATTAACATAGATTAGGGTTTTATAACATGTATTAAGGGTCATCTTCATATAACATGGGTTTTGCGAATAATCATGATCTCATAAATTAAACTGAGGTTCCATATACTGATATGAGCTTACTCTGTGAATTTCATCATGTATTGACCATGTATGCATTTATTGCATTCTATTTAGGGTTATAAGCCCTAAAAAAGCATATAGAGCAAATTACAAGATTTTGTGTATCAGCATCATGATTACTGACATCATATGGATTACAAATATGATTTGTCACTTACTGGTATTTTCTCATAATTTTTGGTCGATGTTTGATATTTATTATCCATCCTATGAGAATTTCACATCTTATATATTATCACTGATATTAATGCATCAAAAGCCTAATGTTATGCGTCCATATTATTCTACACATTTTTCTGAGAATTTTGGTACCTTATTTGTATTTTTCTGATAAGCGAGCTATTTATTATGAATTATGCAAGATCAGGGGAAATTTTGAGAATTACCATTTATCGGCCAATCCTGGTCTGCCACGTGGCTTCACTCCTTGGTTGCCTGGGTTCGCGGTTGAGCTGGCCGGTTTATGTGGAATTTTTTGGTTTATTTCTACTGGACCTGGTCCTCTCTCACAAAGAACACAAGCATTGCGCTCGTCTCCCTGCGCAGACCGCCGCCGTGACTGGTCTCGTTCGGTGAGAGGAATCTGCAGCTGCAGTCCTCCTCTTCTGCCTCTCTTGTTGGCTTGGGGAGCTCGTTGGCACCCGCTCCTGGCGCCGCCCACTTCCTCTGTTCCTTACAGCTCCTCCCTGGTCTCCAATAACTAGTCGTCGTTGCAAAGGAGCTCTCCAGGTCGAGGTGTCTCCGTCGTAGCTCGCCTTTGTTCTCCTCTCAAGTCTGACTCTCCGACGCCTGTGGGTGAGTGAGATGCAAGAGCCGCCACCCGTGGGATCCTGCTCTTTGCCTACTAAGCCACCAGGAAAGATCCCAGGCTTCTTCCCACGTCGTGCGGACTACCAGGCCTCGACGCTCGCCCATCATCTCTTCTTTCTCGCGTTCATCTGTGCACCCATGACCTGGCGCTCCGCCTCATAGGCTGCATCAGATCCCACCTCCACATGCTCACCATTGTAAGGCTATGCCACGACAAGGACATGGAAGCATCCTGCTCCTCCTCGATCTCTACTGCATTCTCCCTAATCAACTATTCTCATGTTCTCCCTATGACTGACGATGGAGTGGTGGGTCAAAAGGGAACTCCTCCCAGTCTGAAACCAACTTCCTCGTTTTAAGTCTTCCTCACACCCACGATCTGTGAGATTGTGGAGGCAGTCATGGTCTCATCCCCCCCACCTTTCTCAAAGCCACCCCATCGCGGAAGGCCATCGGCATGGTCAAGAGGCAACTTCCATGAAGGTGACAACCTAAACACCATTCGATCCAGCATATCCAAGGGTAGAGAAAACCGCACGCAGCCAATCCATGGATTTTAGGCTTTACTGAACTGCTTGGGTGCAACTACTGGGTCCACGAGAAATAGAAAGGCCACACGCCCATCCAAAAACCAAAAGGGGTGTGACACTTATTAAAACCAACTTAGGTCTATAAGTCCTCAAAGATGTCTATTATTTCTCAAATTTCAACACTTCATAACTCCTTTTAGGAATATCCAATTGTCACCATTTTTTAACCATTGCTTCCTCACCACTCAAACTATCTTCTTCTCAAATTTAGTGTCAAAATTAAATTTTTCAATCATCCACTTAAATACTTCAAAAGGCATAAAGTTAAGGATGATATTAACATCAATCAACAAACCTATTTTGTCAAGGGCTTGGAACCCTCGATCTAACTCATACTTATGCTTTCACTTAAGTCATTGGACATTTTAGGATTCCAAAGTCCACTCCATCACATCCTACACAACTTAAAAGATATTTCGTCCTCAAAATTAAGCCAGAAAACTCACTTTGTCACATCATATACATCTTAAAAGAACTTTCATCCTCGAAAGTCAACCATACTCATATTTCCAGGGAAAACCTTATCTTGCTCTCATCCACATGTAGGCACCATTCTATGGGTAACATATCCGCAAAAGTTAGCTAAAACCATGTATCCCAAGCACTATTAGGGGGGTTTACAACCATCTTGGGTGCACAAACACTCCATTCAAGGTTTAAAAACTTAGGTTATGTCGTGTCATATTTCATGTTATAGGATTTGCATCCTTATCTTTACACACGTGTAAGGGTTCCCACATCATATTACCATGTTCTAAAGGTGTTAACTAAAGTTAACCCAACATAACAAGGTGTCATCAACATTTTATTGAGCTAATTATTAGAACATGTTCAACATTAACATATACCTTTTAGGTGGGTGTTAACTAAAGTTAACCCACTTTATCCATATGGATCATATCAAGGTGTCATAATCATTACGTTGTGCTTACTATCACACTATATTTTTCATCTTTGTTAAGCACTAAGATTAATACCTCATATAACATGTTTCATTAATATGATCTTTTTCCATTGCTCATAATAAATTGCAACATTTATTAATGAATTCATCGCAAGATTAACCAACACTATCAAATTATCATCATTATTCACGTACATGGTTAACCATTTATGCATTGATATCTATTAAACCATCTCTAGGTTTCCATCATATCATGTCTATGTGGAACATCTCGAGATTAGATCACATCCTTACATGCATTATATCATGGTTGTGCTAAACAAACTTATACAAGTGGCTCATGAAACATGTATCATAACTTTATCTAATCCAACTGAGGTTCTCCTGAACCATATCACGAGGGCAGTGACATGCTCAGTCTCACTGAGCTAACTCAACTCTATGAGTATCTCATATGTGCAAACTATATCTTCCCTCTTGGTCTAGGGTTCTCATGTATACCTCATTGGTACTAGTCGATTGCTTTACTAGCTCTAGCCACATAAGCACAAATCACGACATTCTATGACATTCTCTTCTCAGCTTTTACCCATGAAACATGGTTACTCAAAACTCTCTTATATACACCACTAGATTCCTATATGGGAAACCACCAACCCGAGCACGAGGCTTCTCAAAAAATAACATAGTCACCTCCTCTAGGGTCTTGGGCTCTCACCATCACCCAGATGGCAGTCACTCATATTCAAGTTCACATGTTCATACAACCAACCTCTCTCTATCTCTAGGGTTTGGTCCTCCCAAGGACATCTAGGGTTCAACAAAACTATAGGAATCATGCATAAAGCGACGCATCTCAATAACTCAGGAGTAGTCTAGTTTAGGACATATCATATCACATATCTCATAATTCTCATATCTTGGAGTTTAGGTTCTCTGACCTTCTCCCAATGGGTCTCACTCTCTCTGGAGTTAACCCTATAACTGGTCCCAACACTAGAGGTCCTCCCTCGTAAAAGAGATTGAGGCTCTTGCTAACTCACAACCTTGTCTTAGCTAAACTTATCTTATCTCATAAAAGAAAGCATACTTGCATCATCAAAACTCATCTCAAATCCTCAAAAGTGAACTTAAATCCTCGAAGACAAACATAGATCAGCATAACCATCTTATGTCATCTACACAAGACTTACATCATATCATCAAACTTATATCATCTATTCCATATATCATATATATCCAACAAGGCTCTAGACATCTAATCTAGAACTACTCTCTCTTCTAGACTGATGTCATTCACTTTCACTTAGGTTGCATGACCACCTCCTACTCGTACATGTGTGGGGACACATTTTTATAATACATATACTTAATAAAATATTAGATAGTTTTTCTCCGATAAAACAAACGTCAGAGAAAACTATCGAGGTCCGATCTGTTTAGAATCAAAAACCAAATCCAGAAACAAATGTCCCACACATAGTAGAGAGTACAGTGTCATGAAAACTAGTGAAAAGGGTGAGAACAAGGGGTAGACTAGTGTAGCTACTCTAGACAACATGCGCAATATGTCTAGGGTTTCTCTTCCCTTGATGCACGTCATTTCCAAATAGTGCAACGTCCCATACCGCTGCACTACAAGGAAAGAACGACATCTAAGGACTTGCTACTTAACAAGCACCAATCTAGGCCTAGTTCTCGGACATCTAGGTGCTAACCTAGAGGCTAGGTCAGATATAGTCTCTAAAAGACGACTAATCTAACCCTAAAAGATTATTACGTTCAAGGTTCTTTAGTTTTGAGTTGCATAATGAGCAAATGTCAGGCTTTGCTATTGTTCATGCTCTGATACCACCTGTGACGTCCCCGGATTTTCTAAAACTTAATCTGATGTGTGACATCCAAATTGAAACCCTCACCTCAACGAGAATTCCAATTTAAACATCCCATACTAGGCTAAGAAGAAGAAAATCAAGGGAGTCAAAAGGAAACAATCAATAGCACATGTACATGAACAATAATAAAACCTTACACACATGTTCACCATTCAACATATAATTACAACATGAATTGTTACAACATTTGATATTACATATTGAACAGCAAACTATACATATACATGTACTACCACTAAACTACATGATCTTAAGACAACAGGTCCACATGTACATCAGCTCGCCATATAAGTCTCACTATCCTGGATCTTCAAGAGCATAACTACAACCTAAACAAAAGATTACATGTGATACACGTCAGCACAATATTCAAGAATATTGTACTGAGTACTCCTACATGTCTTTTTATATACCTCTCATCATATCTTGGCAATAAGATACAACTAATATACTTGGCAGTAACAGAAGAATACAAGAAAAGCATATACTTGCATAAAGATATTCATTAACAAAAGAGAACACATATTTTAAGAACATTTTTCATTATATATCCAAGCATTTGCCACCTGAGGGAATAATGCATCATCTCTGCTACCAACGAGAATGAGATGTAAGGCCTTATGATTTACTACCAAAGAGTTAGATCATTGTACAATGTGATCTGCTACCAAAGAGAATGATCACTTCCAGCACTATGCTTACAAAGAGAATTAGTGCTTTCATATAATGGAACAAATATATTATGTTTGATGTGTTCTTAGCAAGAAGTATGGAGAATCAAGCAACATAGCATACAAGGATAATCATTTCAATCAATACCATATGCCAAATATTTTACTACTCATATAACACAAGCATATTGTATAATAAGCCATGTAAGAGGTAATGGCGTACCTTGATCAAGAGATAATCTAAACCACATATTCCTGGCATCAACTATAACTTTGTTAAACCTGATCAAGACAAGATCATATCACCATCAGGTTCTCATCATCATACGTATCATCTTAACCCTAAACATGTTCATTTTAGGGTTTACTTATCTCATTATGATATCCTCATGATTACTTGTCTTATCTTCTTGTAATTAGGTTACTGATGTTATATTCTAGATTAGGATACATAATCTGATTACTTTGTTACATATGGTTATATGCACATGTTAACCATATGTTACATCATTAACCTAGATTAGGGTTTTATAACATGTATTAAGGGTCATCTTCATATAACATGGGTTTCACGATTCATCATGATCTCATAAATAAAACTGAGGTTCCATATTTTGATATGAGCTTACTCTGTGAATTTCATCATTTATTGACCATGTATGCATTTATTGCATTCTATTTAGGGTTATAAGCCCTAAAAAGGCATATAGAGCAAATTACAAGATTTTGTGTATCAACATCATGATTACTGACATCATATGGATTACAGATATGATTTGTCACTTACTGGTAATTTCTCATAATTTTTGGTCGATGTTTGATATTTATTATCCATCCTATGAGAATTTCACATCTTACATATTATCACTGATATTAATGCATTAAAAGCCTGATGTTATGCTTCCATATTATTCTACACAATTTTCTGAGAATTTTAGTACCTTATTCATATTATTTTGATAAGTGAGCCATTTATTATGAATTATGCAAGATCAGGGGAAATTTTGAGAATTACCATTTATCGGCCAATCCTGGTCTGCCACGTGGCTTCACTCCTTGGTTGCCTGGGTTCGCGGTTGAGCCGGTCGGTTTAATATGGAATTTGTTGGTTTATTTCTACTGGACCTGGTCCTCTCTCGCAAAGAACACGAGCATTGCACTCGTCTCCCTGCGCAGACTGCCGCCGTGACTGGTCTCCTCTGGTGAGAGGAATCTGCAGCTGCAGTCCTCCTCTTCTGCCTCTCTTGTTGTCTTGGGGAGCTCACTGGCACCCAATCCTGGCGCCGCCTGCTTCCTCTGTTCCTTACAGCTCCTCCCTAGTCTCCAATAACTAGCCGCCGTTGCAAAGGAGCTCTCCAGGTCGAGGTATCTCCGTCGTAGCTCGCCTTTGTTCTCCTCTCGAGTCTGACTCTCCAACGCCTGTGGGTGAGTGAGATGCAAGAGACGCCACCCCTACGATCTTGCTCGTTGCCTACTGAGCCGCCAGGAAAGATCCCAGGCTTCTTCCCACGTCGTGCAGACTACCAGGCCTCGACGCTCTCCCATCGTCTCTTCTTTCTCACGTTCGTTTGTGCACCCATGACCTGGCGCTCCGCCTTACAGGATGCATTAGATCCCGCCTCCACATGCTCACTATTGTTAGGCTACACCACGGCAAGGACATGGAATCATCCTGCTCTTCCTCGATCTCTATTGCATTCTCCCTAATCTCCTATTCTCATGCTCTCCCTACGACTGACGATGGAGAGGTGGGTCAAAAGGGAACTCCTCCCAGTCCGAAACCAACTACCTGGTTTGAAGTCTTCCTCACATCCACGATCTGTGAGATGGTGGAGGCAGTCATGGTCTCATCCGCCCCCACCTTTCTCAAAGACACCCCATCATGGAAGGCCATCGGCATGGTTAAGAGGCAACTGCCATGAAGGTGACAACCTAAAAACCATTCGATCCAACATATCCAAAGGCCGAGAAAACCCCAGGCAACCAATCTGTGGCTTCTAGGCTTTACTGAACTGCTTGGGTGCAACTACTGGGTCCACAAGAAATAGAAAGGCCACACACCCATCCAAAAACCAAAAGGGGTGTGACACTTATTAAAACCAACTTAGGTCTATAAGTCCTCAAAGATGTCTATTATTTCTCAAAATGCAACCCTTCATAACTCCTTCTAGGAATATCCAATTGTCACCAAATTTTAACCATTGCTTCCTCACCACTCAAACTATCTTCTACTCAAATTTAGTGTCAAAACTCAATTGTTCAATCATCCACTTAAATACTTCAAAAGGGATAAAGTTGAGGATGATATTAACATCAATCAACAAACCTATTTTGTCAAGGGCTTGGAACCCTCAATCTAACTCATACTTATGCTTTCACTTAAGTCATTGGAAATTTTAGGATTCCAAAGTCCACTCCATCACATCCTACACACCTTAAAAGATATTTCGTCCTTGAAATTAAGCCAGAAAACTCAATTTGTCACACAACTTGTGCATGTCCTTCCATTATGGGGTTGAAAGCAAACCACACTAAGTGATACTTATTGGAATTTATATCAAACGATGGTATGTTCCTATAGATAGGAAACTAAGAAATAAAAAAATAATAAGGAAATATTTAAAAAAAAGGATCTGACAAAGAGAAGAAATTAAATCTTCTAAGTGAATGTATAGACAATCCATTCTATCTTTTTCAAAACTCACAAACTATATCATTAATTATCCTAATTAGAGTGGCCAAGATCAAAAATAGGTTCGGGAATACTTAGCAGAAATATGAAACACATAACTGCCATCCAAAGCAAATTTTGCAATGGACTGTAGCAAAAAAAAGACCTATGTCATCGGTTATTTTAGGCACAAATTGTCGATTATAAACCAAAAACTAAGTGGGCAATGCTAAAACTCAAGAATTATGTCATTGGTTCTTTTGGAAATAGAAAACGGACAAGATATGCATATATCTCAGTTCTGCATTATAGCTAAACGAAGACATAACACACAATGTACAATGAGAATGTTGATTCCCTTGGAAATTTGTCGTGGGTTAAACCATGAAGAAGCAATGTGGTATTTTGTATATTTGGTGTCAGATTATTTGATAATCCAATGAGGTATCAGTGAATCAAGAGTGGAAAAATAAGGGATTTTGCGTCTGTTTATATTGAACCGCCTATATAATCATGTATATGTAGTCGGTTTGATTGAAATAAGTGACGAGGTAGCAATGAATTAACAGTAAAAAATAAGGGATATGGCATCTAATTCATTTAGAAAATCGACATAGTACATATATGTAATCAGTTCTTTTAATTAACTAATGAGATTTTTTTTTATTTTTTTATATAGTAGGTCTGCAGACCTATTGTCTGGCTACTAGTATGTCTGCTACCTATAATTCATTAGAACCCTAGCAGTTCATTATCACTGCAACAATTCATTACAACTACATGGCTCTACTAGCATCACAACTTTACAATATATTCCGTGCCCAATAACGGATAAAATAGTGCAAATGTCAACTTGGTTTCCAAATGTAAACCAAGGAGGTACATTAGAAGAGAAGGAGAAAGAATCTGATTTATTTAGAGAGTATTTGGCTAAGCTATCAACCACTCCATTGTAGGCCCTTGGGACATGGTGGATGGTACCCTACAAAGGTCCACCATGAAGCTTCATAGCCTCCCTAGCATACAGAGTATACCTGGGAGTGTGGTTTGGTTTTATTAAGATATTAACAGCTTCGACAGAGTCTGTGAAGATGTAGTAGTCATGCCAACCCTTAAATTGACAAAGGAGCAAGGCCTGAATAATAGCATCGATCTCGGCATTCAAGGGTGAGGAAGATGGAGCAATCTGATAGGTACCAAGGACGTGAGCGCCCAGCGAGCTAACCACATGGACGCCAATGGAAACATGAGGATGCGCCTGTTTGAAGGCCGCATCAGTGAAGATATACAAACCCCTTGCCGGGATCTATGAAGTGGGTACCATAATGTGGGTGGGTCTTCGTGCACTAGTAGCTTGGATTCTGAGGATGGTGTCCACACAAGATTGGACGAACTCGGCCTTTGTTCCAGCTGGCGTGACAACATGCTGATGTATTTGCTTATTCCGATAGGTCCAGAGATGCTAGCAGGTGACAACCCGTAGTGCAAGGTCTCTGTAGCCGCACCCGTTGTCTCCAATGCCCCAGTGAATCCAGTCGTTATCACCTAAAGAAAAGTGAGTAACTCCTGGAACAGTGAGTAACCAGACGGACTGGCTCGCCGCACAGTACCGAAGAGCATGAACAATGGTATCCTGATTGTTTTGACAAATAGGGCATAGCTCTGAGACATCCATATGTCTCAGGATTTTCTCCATGTTTGTCATAAGCGCCTCATGTTGAAGGAGCCAGAGAAAGATTTTAATGCACTCTGGAAGCTGCAGACTCCAGAGCTTACCCTACATTCCTGGGGTGTGCACCTCCTTGCCCCCCCCCCCCCCGAATCCATCTGTAGCATGATAGTGATGAGAAGGTCTCGTTTGGCTCCAGGGGCCAAATCCAACCGTCATTGCATGCATCTGGGGCTAGCGCCGGTGTAGAGGAGATAACAAGCCAGGTCGAATTCGGGAACTGTATGAGGTCGATATATATATATATATATATATATATATATATACATATATATATATATATACATATATATGCATACATATATGTATATATATATGTATACATATATATGTATATACATATATAGATATATATGTATATATATGTATATATATGTATATATATAATATATAATATATATATATATATACATATATATATATATATATATATATATATATATAGGAACCATCTTTATTGCCCGTGCGGGTAGCTACCCGCCCACCCTTCCGAACACTTTTTTTCAAAAACAAATTCACAATTGTAGAGGACTATTTTTTCTAGCTCTCCAAAAAAATTTAGCCAAAAATAATATCATTTGTCCCTCCAAAATAAAAAACCCGTCCTTATATATATCTGTTGTACATTTTGTACAGAGTTACTTTTTTGGCCAGCAGAGTTACTTTCTTAGCCAGGAGAGTTACTTTTTGGCTGCCGGGTAGCGAAAATCTAGGCTACCCGTGTGGGCAATGAATGAACGCCCATATATATACATATATATACACATATATATATATACACACACACACACACACACACACACACACACACACACATATATATATATATATATATATATATATATATATATATATATATATATATATATATATATATATATATATATATGCATTTGATACATATACACAAACTGGCCTTCAAACCTCAACATTCTATGCATTTTTCACTTCAATGCTCACACATATGCCTGAATTCACAGCCATAGAGTTGAAGTCCACAAAGTACAATAATATCAAAAAAATATTAGCATTAAAGTTTGAATACAAAATATCAATCAACCCTCCCAATTAGTTCACAAGTCCACATGATTGATGAAGTAGTCTACTCACTGTTCATGTAACTCATTTAGCTACTCCAATGTATAGGATTTAGTACTGTCAAAAAACTACAAAGATAATGGGACATAATTCTAATTAGATTGTATATATTATCAAATGAGACTACTTAATTAATTATGATCCAAGACTAATAACAATAACTTTGTTGTACATTTTGTATGTCCCACATGTGTGGGAACCATCTTCATGTACAACATCATATAATATCTGCATGCCCAATCATTATCTTTTACATGGCACTGTAGATTTACAATTACGTTAATAAATGTAATTTATGCAAAATTGGTAATATATATGCATGTGGAGTGAGAAGAATACATTAATACTCCTACAAGCTACATATCTCTTTTTTGTATTAGGGCTTAAAAATAAATTTCAATACTAATTCAATACATAAGTACAGCTTAGAGATCGAACCAAGTCAAATAATCAATAATAAGCATGTAATAATCCTAACAAAGACAACTAATAAAAAATGAATGTAATAATTCATCACAATCTCCATTAGTTCATCACAATTTTCACACGCTCATACGATTCATTCTCAATTTCATCACAATTTAGTATAATTGAAATCATAGAAAATATTTCCCCATGCAATTAATCACAATCTCCTCCTTCAATTATCTCCATCTCCCTTCCCCCTCTCCTCCTCCGTCCTCTCTTCTCCTTCCCTTATCATCTGTGATTTCTTCTCAATATTGAGAAGTAATCATAGGGTAGGGGAAGGAGGAGAGAGGAGAAAGGAGGAGTGGGGAAAGGGATATCAAGATAATCGAAGGAGAATAGAGGAGAAATGAAAAGAGGAAGAAGGATGAGAGGAAATATATATGGTTGTGGATGGAAGCGACGACGAGGTTGAACTAAGCAGGTCCCAATCAAGGAGGTTGTGGTTGGTGGAAGAAGCTTTGCTGGCTAGTGTAGGAAGTGTCTGAGGATGACTATGACTGCTAGTGAGAATTTGTGGTGGAAGTAGAGGCAATTGTAGTGGACGGTGGTAAGGAGTTGGCCAACATAGGAAGTGTCAAAGTATGACTGTGGCTAGTAGTGAGCAATTGTGGTGGAAACAGAGGTAGTTGTAGCGGCCGACGGTGAGGAATTGGATGGAGGAGGAGCTATGGTGGTGAGCAGAGGAGAATAAAATCACTAGAGGTTCTGGTCTATAGAAACACATGAAGGGGAAAGAGGGGAGAGATGGGTTTCTCATGGGTTTTAAGTAAGACATACCTTGTTGATTATTATAAAACACCGACGATGTAACCAATATCGACGGTTAAAATAAAAACACCACCAAAAATTTTGTGTTTGCAAGAACCTATAGCATGGATCAACTACGTCAAAATTGATGACTAACGATGCATCCCAACGATACCTACAACGTAGGTTTAGGTGATGACAACCAACAAGATAATGAAATTTGGGTGGAAATAAATTTCATAGGATGCTTGACACGTAATCCTTTCTCATCGGTTTGCGTAGGAAAAACTAACAAGATAGAAAAATAAGAAATAGAAGGAGATGTTTGGCACATACCCCTTTATCTCATTGATTGTTATACAATAAACATATGAAATAGGATTTTTAGAAGAAACTAAAATGCCTCCCAAAAAATTTCCACGAAATTGTATTTTCATTGACAATTTATCTCATTGGTTACTTAAAGATGAAGATGAAGAAGAAACAAGTCTGGGTTCCGAGGCGGCTACTCTACGGAGGAGGCTAGGGTTCTTGTGTGCGACTCTCTCGCTCGGGGGAGGTGGTCGGCTTCCGACGCGTAGCCACCCTCTCCCCCTCGGCGTTCGTCGGGCGACTGTCCACTTCGCAGATCGTGTGGAGCTGGGGTTGCGGCTGGATGGCTCTCCTCTCTGTCGTCTTCATCCTCCGTGCCTTTAGATCGGGGCTTCAGGGTGGTGGGGCAGCACTTTCCTAGGTGGTGGCTTCGTCTCTGGCGAAGCTGGTCACTTGGTGGAGGCAAGGAGGTGGCCGCCAAAAAGCTTTTGGCCTGGATCTGCTAGGGGACGGGTGTTTCTCGCTTTGCTGCTTTCGCTCTATTTTTTAATTCAGTCTGTGTTGGCTCTCTACCTTTCGTTTGCTCCTAGTTCTAGGCATTTTCTTGCTTCTTCTAGCCATGTTCCTTCAGCGTTTGTCTCTCCCTTCGGGGTTTGGGTGTTTCTCCTTTCGTGAGAGTGATGAGAATATCCCAGGTTGGTCTTGTTTTTGCCCATGTTCTTTGCTGCTCGAGCCATGCCATGGATGGTAGAGTCAACAATCGGACGGAATCTCGGTCAGGGTCATGCTTAATGCTGCTGCCTTATTCTCAAGTTGAAGGTATCTCTCACAATAGCTTCTTTGGTCAGCCACAAAGAAGAGAGTTCTATACAGAAGTCTTTCAATCTCGTTCCAATATGAGTGGTAGTGGTGCTAGATCTATGTTCTTGACTGATCTAGGTTTCTTCTGGTTGTACTCCTCTACTTGTAGATGCTGTATGGCTTGAGTAATGAATGGATCTATTTGTTGTCAACAAAAAAATCTCATCGGTTACTTTATGAAGCAATGAACAAGATAAAATAGTACTCCCATGTTTTCTTATTTGGCAAACAGTGTCAGTTTTCTTTAAGGTACCGACGAGATAACTTGTGCCATCAGTTTCCCTTGAAAAAAAATTGATAATATAAGTCATAGTTGTAGTAGTGGGAACGATCTTTTAGTTAAAGAAAAAAACATATAACTGAAAGAGCTAGATATATGCATGATATCTTCTACTATCAATATGGTAACTCCTACTGGAGGGGGTCACCAAGGTTGAGATAAGTATTTGAGGGGTCAATATTAAAATGAATTCTATCATACATCAGTGTCGGGGCCTTCTCGACGCATGCAAGTAAGGAATTGTCGAACTCCTTAACACATGAAACTAGATATTTTCAGCTATGATGTCTAATGAATTGCTTCTAGGTCCCCCACCCCTTTTGCCTCCAATTACCATCCAGACATCTAATTTATTGCCACATCAATGTTCATCTTGGTGAGGCTTCCATCGATGGCAACCATTTTGTCCTATCCTTAATTGCACTTTGGTCTTGTACCTGGCTTGGATGAACACTGGTTGCTTGGTAATCTCACATCATACCCACGTCTTTAGATAATGAATTGAAAGTCATGTTTCTAGTCATTACAAATGACGTTGTTGCTTCAGGACCAAGCACCCCACATCATTTTCTACTTCATCAATCTCATATGTCACAAGCATGTCGTTTAAGGTAGCTAGTACCTCCCTTGATGATATGTCATGTATTTTGGGGATGTGGTGATGTGCAGGTGAAGAGGCCCACACCTTTTTGGTTCAGTGCACTTAAATAGCATGTGGTCCAACATCACCTTTTCCTTTTTACATATTGGACATATTCATTAATGTCACACTATCTATCATGGAATTTTGCCATAGTAGCCACCCCCATACATATCCACCATAAGAAATGGAAGAGTTTTCGAGAACAAACAAATTTGCATACTTAACTCTAGGATTTGTCATTCACCATAGAATTACTGGTAGTATTATTTTTTTTAGGTGTCCAAGCCAATAAGCTGACTTTGTAGTATATATTCATTTCTATGTCACTGATAAGGAGTATCATTTGGGTGTCTACTAATAAGTGGAGTATTCTTGATTTCCTTCCAGACAACAATATGAAACAATGTACTAAGAGTCTCATTATCCCAAGTGGCAGTGGATGCATCAATAAGATTCTTCATAAAATCTAGGCCATATGGTATGTCTATTTAAAATTTATTTGGTTCTTCATCTCTTTGATATAACCCCTTGTCATTCTAAATTTTATTATTTGATGCATCTACGCAAAGCCAACACAAACCTTCAAGAATTTCTCCCCTAATGATTCTCTAAGTTATACTAGGATTATAGGCGATGTAGGAGTCTAAAATTAATGATCTTGGAAAATATCTGGCCTTAGGAACCTAGCAAGAAAGCAAGTTCATTTTTCTAAGAAGACACCTGAATAGTTTTTTCAAAAAAACCTGGTTGAAAGTATGCATGTCTCTAAACCCAAAACCTCTTGACTTTCTTTATTTCTATAAATTATACCAACACTTCCACAAAATCTTCCTCTCAATGCATTTTCATCCCACCAAAATATTGTACTGCTTCTTTGGATTTCATTTAGAATAGAGGGAAAAATTTGGAAAATGCTTATGACATAGGATGGTGAGGCTTCTGCAATAGATTTTATAGGTACCACTTTACCTGGCTCGAACAAGATTTTCTTCTTCCTTCCTTTAGGTTTCTTCTAGACTCTTTACTTCAAAAAATTAAACACCTATTGTTTGGTTCTACCTATTGTTGTAGGTAACCCTAAATATTTAGCATGTTTATAAACTTTTCAGACACATAGAAGGTTCATCAACTCTTTTCTAGTACGATATTGTACTTCTTTACTAAACACTATCTCAATCTTGTAAAAACTAATTTTATGGCCCAATGCATGTTCATACTAGCTAATTAAATTAGCGGCAACCAAGCATATTGACGTGAGGTGAAAAAAGTATATTCATTTATCACATTCCAAATGATTATTTAATCTCCACAGACTAGTATCCTTTAATGGAAAATGTATGGTTAACATATGGCACAAACTAAATGACTTTCTTCTTAAAAAATTCGCCAAGCCCCATATTTGCTTCAATGTAGTCCACGAACTTCCATTCCAATCACTCACAGGCTTTTGATATCCAGCTTCATTGTCATACTAATTTCTTTATTCTTTCCCCAATATATATTTTGTGGCAAAACTTATAGGAAATAAGGGCATGATCAGTGATCATTCTTCCCAGAATAAAGGCACTTTATTGCACATAATCAATGTGGTCCATTACATGTTTTAGTCTATTGGCTAGAACTTAGAAGTGATTTTGTATGCCACATTTAAAAGGGATGAATTTAGAAAATTGTTTGAGATTCTCTACTTCAGGATTTTGGACAAAAATAGTGGAATTAACCTCTTTGATATTCCTTTGACCTTTCCACCAGACTTAGATATAATTGGACACATCTTACCCACCACATCCCATAGATGGGTTTCATATTGTCTGATCCAAGGCATTCATGGGATGCATCTGCTGAAGGGCCATAACAATCTCCTCATTAGTATTGTCATTCTCCAACCTATGAGTCATAACTGCATCAACCAATTATTGATGACAATGGTTGCTTCTTCCCAATCGATTACCCCATCTGGATAACATTTTGAAAATTTCCAACACCACAACCTCAATCTCATAATCTTCGTTCTTGCACACCCCATTCTTGTCTTTTAGGACAACAATATCATTTCATTTCCTTTTGTATGATGCTTTACCGTGGAATTAGGAAATATTTTTGTTTCCCACCTTAATTTCATTCACTCTCGCACATGCACACCAATAAAGCATCGTCATGGATGTGCCACTACTTTAATTGATTATAAAGATAATTGCATCTTTGTAAGACTATATTATCATGGTTTTTTCTTTGTCCTTCCCTCAACATGTCTTCTTCTCATTTACTTATTTCTTTAGGTCTCCAAATTTTATTAAGGCACATGCCTTAAGGTGTTCTTCATAGCCCTTAAGTTTTGTGGGAAGATTCTCTCTACGCATCTATGCCAATTCTAAAATAAGATATCCACGCATCTCTTTGCATGCACATAGGTTCAAAATAAAATAAAAATACCATTTCTTCCTCTTAATATCTCTAGTATTCACCAAAAAATGATTGGGATGTGATCCAATTTATACATCAGGATATGGAAAGCCTTGCAACAAGTAAACAATTGTCTCCAACTAAAGGAGTCCAAGGCACTATTTACTATCTTAATCTCATTAACAAGGGCGGACATAATGAGTCCCCACTCCCACACGAAAAGACTGTTTGTGTACCCCTTATCTACTAGAAGACAATAAAAAATACCATCTATGCAGTCGTGAATCCATATATCTGGCTTCATAGGTCCACCAACTTTCTCTTCATTAGAAATAATTTCATTCACATCAACAAACAAAATTGCAAGTAGATATGAGTTAACTTTCAGTATTCTCATTAGATCCTAAGTTTTGTGCTTCTATTTTTGCTCATACCAACCATAAATTACCATAACCCTCCACTAGAAGTCTTCCCCATTCTCTCTAGCTAGACATTCATCATGATGTTGGAAAAAGCTCAAGATATACAAATGCACATATCTCCACCACAGACCCAGTCCCCTTGATGTCCTAATGCTTAAGAGGAGCATGCCATTAATGAAACCACTATCTCTTCTAACATATTCTATGTATGTATCAACAACTTTGGTTTCCAATATGAAAGCCAAACTTATTCTCTCTCTCCAACACTCATTGTAAAGAGCACTCATATTTATAGATTTTTTCATGCCCTGATAGTTACATATTAAATTTTTCATGTCTTTTCATCTGTTTGGGAAACAAAAACATTCACTACTTCTAACACATTGTTCCAAATCAAATTTTGAAATGGCCCTTTTTCTTTATGTTGCTTCTTTCATTTCCCATAACCAACCCTATCATCCTCCAAATCTACATCCGTCCCTTCATCCTAGCTCCACCTCTTCCTTGTTCCCAGAAATACCACTTTGTTTGTATTGTTAACTTCTTCCTTGTTAATCACCACCCTTTTCTTCATAACTAAAGGTTTGTGAATATTTATTACTATGATTTTTGTACTATCAACAATCATGTCTAGCTACTTCATATTGTTTTATTTTCATATCTCATTTTTGAAATATTTGATGATCTCTAACATCCATTAGATGCTAGCCTTGCACCTATTTTCTAACTAGTGTTTGATACCAGTGGACCTCCATGACTCGACATTGGTTTCCACAGAGGGTATCAAAGATAGAAATCATGGATACAACCTTCCCTTCCTTAGGCTTCTCCAATTTGTGCTTCATTCGAAGATGAAGGTCTTCAACAATGACCCTACATGGGCATAAGAGGTGTGATATGTCACCTGATGCGATGATTTTGAGTCGCATTTATAGACCAATTTCATATGTGTTTTGTGCCTTAATTACTCATTTTCATGGATATTATTGCATAATTCACTTTATTTGGTCTCTGCCATCATTTTATATCAAATCCCCTTTATTTCATTATTTTAAGCATTATTGATCATCTTATCATAAATCGTGTGGATTTATTTGGTCTTGTTGTGCAATTTCAGGAAAAACAAGTATCTACATCCGTCGATACCATCGACGGATGTCGATACCATCGACCAAGCCACAGGTTGTCAGCTGAGAAGAGCAATACAGAGTCGATACCATCGACACCCAAGTCGATGGCATCGAGATGTTTCCAGGCTGCTGGCGAGGATAAAGTCGATACCATCGACGCAAGTCGATGCCATTGACACAAGGAGAGCTACAGCGTCGCTAAACGACAACAACCGACGCTAAAGGAGTCGATACCATCGACACCCAAGTCGATGGTATCGAGATCACCACAGGCGCCCAGAATAAAAGAAAGGAAAGGTGCCGCTAATCCGCTGGGTCGATACCATCGACCCGCGTCGATGGTATCGACGCCGGCAGATATGCGTTGGATTTGTTTTGATTTCGATCGGACGGCTGTTGTTATTTGACGACCTAATTAGGGACTTATACCTAATGACGGCCGCCCAGACCGGATAGAGGATCTCATTTTTGGATTGCACGAGTGCCGAGGAGGAGAGAAAGGAGAACGGAGGCCGAGAAGCTCATCCCGGTTGATTCGGACGCTGTCGAAGACAATTTCCACCACCGACAGGCGGGGAAAGCTTGTGTTCTACGCCAAGGATCCACCGGTTCTTCTCCGTTCAGGGGTTTTCCCATCTATTTCACGTTTTTCTTATGAATTCCCCAATTTCTACCATGTATTTGTGTAAGATGAACATGAGAGGCTAAAACCCTCAATCTTTAGGACCGGGAGTAGCCCGGGGATACATTGTATGATGATTTTATATTGATAATTCATATTTTCCTCTCATATCCGTGGTATAAATTCGTTTTCTCTATTGCTTTTGTTATGCTTGATCACCATAATAATAAATTAATGCCCTTAATCACTTCGACAGAAGGATTAACGGTTGAAAAGAAACGAATTCTACATTAATTAATAAAACCCTTGACAAAGGAGTTGTAAAATTAATGGTGGGAACTGAGGGACCGATCTTAATGCGCTTAGTTTAGGGGAATGATTACTATGACAATGGAATCAACCTAAATCTAAGTAGTGGATTACACCACGACAGTGGGTAATTCTCATTTCAGGCCACTACCCGGATAGAGAGAGAAGTGTGAGGAATTATATGAAATCTAATACAATGTTGACCCGCGGTGAAACCGCCATCCTAAAGATATCCCTTTTAATTGATTAAATTAACCTTTAATCGATTGTTTTCTTTGTTTGATTTTTATTTTCTTTTAATTTGAACAACAAAACCTTACTTTGTTAATCGGTCTAGCTGATTGCGATTAGTTAGTAGAAGTCTCCAATAATTCACGTATCCCTGAGTTCGACTCGGGCCTCACAAGGCCTATATTACTCGACGCATATACTTGCGTTTAAGCGCGTAGTAAAATACACGTCAAGTTTTTGGCGCCGTTGCCGGGGATACGGCGAATTATTGGCACTTTGAGTGCTAAGAGCGGCCATTCTAGGCCACATTTTTTTTTATTAATTTTAAAACAATTTAAAAAAATTCCTTTATTTCTCTATAATTGTGTTGACTCGTTCAAAGCATTGTACTGAACCCCTATTTCCATATTTCAGGTACTTTGCATGGTGCACACACGTAGTCGAGACTACGTGAATCGCACACCTGAGGTTCCATCTGCGGGACCAGAGGACGAGGACAACTACGAAGAGGAACACCTAAGTGATATAAATTCTGAATCTGAGCAAGAACAAGAAGAAGAAATGGCTGAAGCACAGACAATATGGGAGAAGATCAAGGCGTCTTCTTCCTCAGCATCAAAAGGGCCTATAAAGAAAAAGGGGCTGGACATTCCAACTTACAAGATCGATCCAGCATTGATTAACCTAGTTAAATCAAACGCATTTCACGAACTGAAAAATGAAGATCCAGTGGCACACATTAGTCAGTTTGTTGAAAATTGCGATATGGTGAAGATTGATCGATTTCCACAGGATGTGCTTTACCTCAAGTTATTCCCCAGTTCCTTGGAGGGAGTAGCAAGAGAGTGGCTCCACAACCTCGATGACGAGTTTGTAGAATCATGGGATCACATGGTAGAGGTTTTCTTCGAGAGGTTCTTTCCTCCTGAGAAGACCAATGATATGATTAGGAAGATTCATAATTTCACCCAACAGGCGGGTGAAACTTATTCAGAGACTTGGGAGCGATTCCAGGTCATGTTGAGGAGATGTCCACACCATGGATTGGACAAGGAGACCCAAGTGAAGATCTTCTACTTTGCTCTCTCCGAGCATGATAGAAGTAATCTGGATTCAGCCGGATCTGGTTTCTTTCTAAATAACACGGATACCAGATGTTGGGAAATATTGAAGAACATGGCTAGGAAACAGTCATGGGGTGACAGAGGTGCCGTGGAACATGTCAAAGCTGCTGGTGAATCCAGAATAGTTAGGGAGCTGAATGATAAGTTAGATCTTCTAGCGAAGAAGGTGTTAACTAAGGAGGATGCATCTAAGGATGAGGAAGCCCAAGTGAAATTCATGCAACAACAGGGCTATAGAAACAATGACTATTCATGGAGAAAGGATAAAAAGTTTTCTTGGAAGGATCCGAATAACTTTCTACAAGATCCGGATGCAAAGCCACAACCGAGAGCTGAAGATAAAAATACTGAATTGCTAAGCCAAATGGTCCAGCAAAATCAAGAGATGATGGCCATTTTTGGAAAACAACTGCAATCTCAAGGTGATATTCTAACCAAATTTGGGCAGACGCTGCAAAGCCATGGAGCGCAAATGCGGGCATTGGAGACCACCGTGGCACAGATTTCAAGTGAGGTGGCGGCTATCAAGCACGCCAATCAACAGAAACCAGCCGAGAACGCGAATGTGGTTCCAGCGCACCATCAGGTCAAATACATTTCTGTGGTGAGTAATGAAGAAGAATCTCAGGTGCAAGAAGTTGCAGAGGAAAGGAGAATGACGTTCAATGTGAATGCAACACCGGCAATACCATTTCCACGCACGTACTATGGACTGCCGGGTGGAAACCCTTTCTTCAGAAAATCTGATAGAGTTGTGAAAACTGTATCTCCACCTGGGCAAAAAGAGGAAGTGCAAGTTTGTGCACATGCGGAGACAAAGAAGGTGGAAGAGGAACCACAACAAGCTGCTACTAATGAGGATGACTTGCAAAAGCACACGTCCGAGATAGTGAGTGAAGCAAGATTAGGGGAGGTACCCCCGAAAGACTCATATGTGCCTCCTCACAAGCGTGTCAATGCGGCAGATGTGTCAAATCGGGACAATCCAAAGCCGAAGAAGGAGCACCGACACTATAGGAAATTCCTGGAGATATTCCGCAAGCTGCATATCAACATTCCGCTGGTGGAGATGATTGAGAAAGTGCCCGCCTACGGGAGGTTCATTAAAGAGATCATCAACAAGAAGAGGCGGATAAATGATGATGAAATTTATTGGTTGAATGAGACGGTGAGCTCGATGATTCATGGGAGTTCACCAAGGAAGAGAAAAGACCCAGGAGGTTTTTACATTCCGTGTTCAATAGGTGGTCAACATGTTTCTAGAGCGCAATGTGATTCTGGCGCTAGTATCAATCTCATGCCTTTGGCTACTTTTCAGAAGCTAGGGTTAAAAGAGATCAAGAAGTTGGCTGCGACAATTGAATTGGCAGATGGGTCGACAGTGAGACCCTATGGAGTATGTGAAGATGTGCTAGTTAAGGTTGACAAATTCGTATTCCCGGTGGACTTTGTCGTCATGGACATGCCACCACTCCAAAGCTGTGAAATTCTCTTAGGAAGACCGTTTCAAGCAACGGCGGATGTTGTGACTGCCTTAGGCAGAGGAACTTTGTCCTTGGGTATTGGAGGAGATCGTGTTGAATTCAAATTACCGCATGATCCTCTAAGTGCGGTCCCCAAGGTGAAAAGATGATGACTGTCATACGTCTAGCCTAAGATGTTAAACAAGGGCGCTTGGTGGGAGGCAACCCAACCATTGGTACATTAGGATAGTTTAATGTTAGGTGTAGTTTGTTTTATTTTGTTTACTTTTTAGTTTAAAAATGATACCTTGATCCGTTTGTTAAATGTGCAGGAACAGGCAGGGTCGATACCATCGACACATCAGTCGATGGTATCGACATGGGTTCAGGTTGACACCAGCAGAAATCGCACTGTGTCGATACCATCGACGGCCCCGTCGATGGCATCGACATGGTCACAGGCAGGTCGCAATAAAAGTGTCGATGGTATCGACAACCCAGTCGATACCATCGAGATCTCTGGAGATATTCAGACGAATTTTGCTCAGTCAACTCGATACCATCGACGGCCTCGTCGATGGTATCGACATCATCACAGGTTGAATGCAATAAACGGAGGTGTCGCAATAAAAGCAAGTCGATACCATCGACACCCGTCGATGGCATCGACGGACATGTCACCGATCCGCATGAAGACATCGACGACGATCGTAACAGCCACGTCAGCGATCCGGGTGCTGCGTCGATACCATCGACTTATGTCGATGGTATCGACCCGTCAGCGATCCGGGTTTCTCGATCCAGCCAACGTCAGCCGTCGATACCAGCGACAGATGCGGCTACCCGCGAGACATGTCGATACCATCGACCTGCGTCGATGGTATCGACAGGTCAACAGGGGCGCCGATCAAGTCTATTTAAGGGGACTTGCAACGTCATATGACATCACACCCTCAGAGCAAGTATCTCCCATTGCGCCGAGCACTCCCCCGAGCCCTCTACACCTGCGGAGAAGCGTCATCGAGCGAAGATCTTCACCGAGCGGAGAATTTCTCTCCATCTTCACCGAGCTCTTTTCTCCCAATCTCATTCTTCTCGCAATCATGGTGCATACGGGCGGAGCATCTTCATCGAGCGCACACCCCAGGGAGATCGAGGAGTTTGTTCCTCCTCCAACCGCTTCCATCTCTCATCCACGCCTCATTCATGCCAACATGGATGTAAGGAAGGTATACGAGGAAATAATGAAGCGGAAGTTCGAGGCCACCCGGTATGTGGACCGGGGAATGATCAGGGACCTGGGATTCGAGGCCGACTTGGCCTATGTGTTGGCCGGGCAAGCGCGGCACACCGGTCGCATGTATGAGATGGACTGTCATGCGGATGGGCAGCCGTTCTTTGCCGAATGGCCCACATACAAGGAACTGGTGGCCGAGTTCATGGCGTCTCTTGATATCTACGTCGTACCAAATGACGTGGTGCCATCGGACCAGACGTGGATCCAGGGAAGGGTGTCCTTCCGACTCTTCAACAACAATTACAACATCACGTTGAAGCAGTTCAACGCCATCTTTAACTGGAACCAAAGCCGCCACGATCACCGACGCCCCGACGCCCGCACCGACTACGACAAAATCTTCGCCGAGCTAGTTACAGTGTCGGCAGGGAAGACCGTGAGCTACCACAATGCCGCGGTAGCTGATTTTGAGCACCCGTTCGTCCGGGTATTGCATAGGATGCTTAGCTTGACCTTCTTCGGGCGGAGCGATCTTGCTTTGAGCAAGTTTCAGGAGAGCGACTTGTTCTTTCTGTACACCCTCCTGAAACGTCAAGAGTGCAACTGGGGAGCATTCTGGTTACATCGAGTCATGGCGGTGAAGCGGAGCACAAGGAAGGCTCCAATTCATTTTGGTGGTTTGGTCACCGGGTTGGCGCTTTACTTGGGGCTGAACTTTCAGTCCATGACTCCGATTTCTACGCGGAGTAAGGTGAACGTGCAACACTTGCACCGTTCAAACCTCATTCTTATCCGGGACGGGTTGGCGTACGCTCATTGCCACGTCAACCAAGCTTACCAGGAGGCATCCCTGCCGGACGACGTCTTCCACATCGAGGGAAAGCAGCATTTCTGATGGCCCATCATAGCCATCGAGTCCTCGGAAGAAGAAGGCGGAGGTGAAGACCAAGAAGGCGAGGCCGAGGAAGACGAGGAGGCTTTCACACCTCTTCG
Source organism: Alisma plantago-aquatica (assembly GCA_963693085.1). Lineage (NCBI taxonomy): Eukaryota > Viridiplantae > Streptophyta > Magnoliopsida > Alismatales > Alismataceae > Alisma > Alisma plantago-aquatica. The sequence goes on along the minus strand of OY856410.1, from coordinate 549,627,917 downwards.
AGCACGCGTGGCACCACGGAAGCGTCCTAGGATGCACCCGGGTGCATCTTCATCATCTCAGCCCCCGCCGCCATCACCACAGCAAGAGCAGCCAGCTGCGGATCCCTACTCCATGCAAGGGATGTATACCATGCTGCAGGACATCCAGCAGACGCAGCACCAGCATATGACTTTGTATACCGGCATCCATGAGACAACGGTCCGGTTGCTTGATAATCAAAGGGCTATGTTCGAGAACGAGCGGCTCATCCTCGCCAACCAAGAACAAATGCACAACCGGTTGCAGCGGATAGAGACGCAATAGGAGCCCTTCTTCGACCACTACTGGAGTCGAGACTACTTTGGAGGTTATCCACAGCCTCCGCCGAGGACCCACTATGATCCAAGCTTCCAGGGGGAGTACCCATCTTGGGATCCTACGGCACCACAATACCCACCACCGCCTCCGCAAGATTGATCAGGGTATCACTGTTCCACCCTTAAGTTGGTTTTTGACTATGAGGCCATAGTCGGATTCAAGCTTAGGGGGGTGGCTGGAACAGCTCTATCTTTTATCTTTTCTTTAGTTGTTTTTAGTTTCTGCTTTGTTATTTGTTTTTGCAATTTTAAGGTTTTATTTAGGATCCACATCTATCTAGTGTAATTGTGGATGTCGTAAAAATTGTCATCTTGCTGTTTTCATGGGGAAATTAAGGGAATTGAAAAATTTTTCTGTGTCATTTGGATAGCTTTACTTGGTTGTCCTTGGGGAACTTGTTCTATGAAAATGATTGATTATGTCAACTTTGAAGCAATATGTCATACCCACACCCGCTTTGACTCATGAAAAGTGGATAGTAACGGTTGTTTGAGCCTAACCTAATCAAATGGTAATGAGACCTTAATCAGATGTAAGAGAAAGAACCTTTTAAACTACTACACATGTCAATAAGGAGGGACATATAATTTTCTTTTAAGGTTCAGTCACTTAATCTTGTGATCATTCCACCCCATTTCCTATAATCCACCCAAGAATTGGAAGTAAAGTGCAGTTTCAATTTCTTTTGCGTGCATGGCATGTAGATAGGTTTTGCATTGTTATTTTCATGTTTTTGCATAGAATAATGAAAAAAATATATAGTGATACATGCACATTACCCTTAGGTGCATGTCATGTAGTTGCACTCACAATTTCATGATTTTCATGCATAAGCATACCATGTATCTCAGTTTTCCTAAATAGGTGATCTAATTTGTTCCATACCCTCGAAATAAAGCAAAGATCTCCAATTGGAAAGAAAATGGCCTTATACATGTATCTCTAAGCAATTATGGATATATGGGCAAAGAAAAAAAAAACAGAAGAAAAAAATTCTGGAAACATGAAAAAAATGGTAGAAAAAAGAAAGAAAAAGGAGAGTTGGAAAGAAAAGGAATAAGAGGGAGAAAGGAATGATATCACTTGTATAACAGGGGAATTGAGTACATGATGTGGCTTGAGTAGATTTCTATCTCATTGTGAGGTAGAAGGTTAGTGCATGCATCATTCCACCCACTTTTAGGCAGTAGGGCATTCTTAATGTGCATTTGTATCATTTAGGGCATTTTGTTATATGCATTTTGAAACTGTGTAATACTTCCAAATTCTCCCATGAACCACCCATTCCATCCACCCGTTGCTCGGATTGGTAGTCCACCGTGATTTTCTCCTCACTCATGTGTATAAGGAGGACGGCTTCCATGTAGATGGTAGTTAGGGCGAGCAACGTAGTGTAGGTGATCACAAGATGCACCATGGCTGAATCGGCGAACTTTATTATGATAACTGCCTTATGTGATAGTGTTCATTAGTTTGAAGGATAATTTCTTTTATTGATGATTATTGTCGCCTGTAGGGTAATTACTGTTCTGTGATTAGGGAAGGCCGGTTTGAGAATGTCCAGTGGGAGTCATTTGTGAGATGGGTTGGTATTTTGATTGTTAGTTGACATTCACAATTCTATTCTAAGGATTAGTTGCTCGAGGGCGAGCAATGTTTAAGCTTAGGGGAGTTTGATGCGATGATTTTGAGTCGCATTTATAGACCGATTTCATATGTGTTTTGTGCCTTAATTACTCATTTTCATGGATATTATTGCATAATTCACTTTATTTGGTCTCTGCCATCATTTTATATCAAATCCCCTTTATTTCATTATTTTAAGCATTATTGATCATCTTATCATAAATCGTGTGGATTTATTTGGTCTTGTTGTGCAATTTCAGGAAAAACAAGTATCTACATCCGTCGATACCATCGACGGATGTCGATACCATCGACCAAGCCACAGGTTGTCAGCTGAGAAGAGCAATACAGAGTCGATACCATCGACACCCAAGTCGATGGCATCGAGATGTTTCCAGGCTGCTGGCGAGGATAAAGTCGATACCATCGACGCAAGTCGATGCCATCGACACAAGGAGAGCTACAGCGTCGCTAAACGACAACAACCGACGCTAAAGGAGTCGATACCATCGACACCCAAGTCGATGGTATCGAGATCACCACAGGCGCCCAGAATAAAAGAAAGGAAAGCTGCCGCTAATCCGCTGGGTCGATACCATCGACCCGCGTCGATGGTATCGACGCCGGTAGATATGCGTTGGATTTGTTTTGATTTCGATCGGACGGCTGTTGTTATTTGACGACCTAATTAGGGACTTATACCTAATGACGGCCGCCCAGACCGGATAGAGGATCTCATTTTTGGATTGCACGAGTGCCGAGGAGGAGAGAAAGGAGAACGGAGGCCGAGAAGCTCATCCCGGTTGATTCGGACGCTGCTGAAGACAATTTCCACCACCGACAGGCGGGGAAAGCTTGTGTTCTACGCCAAGGATCCACCGGTTCTTCTCCGTTCAGGGGTTTTCCCATCTATTTCACGTTTTTCTTATGAATTCCCCAATTTCTACCATGTATTTGTGTAAGATGAACATGAGAGGCTAAAACCCTCAATCTTTAGGACCGGGAGTAGCCCGGGGATACATTGTATGATGATTTTATATTGATAATTCATATTTTCCTCTCATATCCTGGTATAAATTCGTTTTCTCTATTGCTTTTGTTATGCTTGATCACCATAATAATAAATTAATGCCCTTAATCACTTCGACAGAAGGATTAACGGTTGAAAAGAAACGAATTCTACATTAATTAATAAAACCCTTGACAAAGGAGTTGTAAAATTAATGGTGGGAACTGAGGGACCGATCTTAATGCGCTTAGTTTAGGGGAATGATTACTATGACAATGGAATCAACCTAAATCTAAGTAGTGGATTACACCACGACAGTGGGTAATTCTCATTTCAGGCCACTACCCGGATAGAGAGAGAAGTGTGAGGAATTATATGAAATCTAATACAATGTTGACCCGCGGTGAAACCGCCATCCTAAAGATATCCCTTTTAATTGATTAAATTAACCTTTAATCGATTGTTTTCTTTGTTTAATTTTTATTTTCTTTTAATTTGAACAACAAAACCTTACTTTGTTAATCGGTCTAGCTGATTGCGATTAGTTAGTAGAAGTCTCCAATAATTCACGTATCCCTGAGTTCGACTCGGGCCTCACAAGGCCTATATTACTCGACGCGTATACTTGCGTTTAAGCGCGTAGTAAAATACACGTCATCACCTCTTCCCTAGTCATCACCACCATGTATAACTCCACATTCAATGCCATGGTCCCTAGACCTCTCTTCTGATGCCATGATGTTGTAGAAATTCTAGCTTCTTATGATGCATTGTCTGCGATACCACTACCTGCTCGGACTGTGTTAGGTAAGGAGAGCCCTGACCCATTCATTCCTCTACAACTTCCTCTTCCATATAGAATGCAATCGCTCCAACATTCCTGAAGTTCCCCATTGATGTTGGTTCATCCTTTTCGTATGGATTAGAGAATTTTTCGATAGCTTGGTCCTTCCTTCTCCATGGTGTTTTATGTTATTATCTTACTTGTTTGGCATTAAATGTGAGAGATTGTTTCACATATCAATTGCCATAAATCTCCTTAGAAGTTTAGAGTCAAGGTTTACATAGGGATGCCTTGAGCCAAGCCCCCCACTTCCGTTTTTGTCCTCCTCTTCCTCCTCCAGATGACAATATTATCAACATGGCCCATAAGACCACACATATAACAAAAATTTGGTATTATCTCATATGTCAAATGTAGGGTGACAAGGTTACCCTTCTTATCAAGGGTTTCTTGAGAACCTTTTAGAAATTTAGCTACATAAATTCTCACTCAACCTTGGGGTGCTGATTTCCACATGAGTTCATCTCTATCAATCTAGACTGTATGACCAGTCCTACTTGATATGGAATGGATTGTAGAGTCCAAGTGGTGGCTAAGGTAATGGCCGTAGAGTTTGACATAGAAAAAACTCTATGAGAAAGTCATTCTACCATGGAGATTCTCTTAATCAATCTCCTTCATCAGCAACAACTTGGTCTCAAAGTTCCAAGGTCTCCCTTCAAGTAATTTCTTCTCATATTTCAAGTGGAAAACCTAGATGTAATGAGAGAGGCATCATGTTTCATGAACAAAACCTTTTCTAGGAGAGAATAAGACCGTGTCAATGTTCGTTTCTGCAAATAAAAAAAATACAAACACTCTTTGAGAGACTTATCCAATAGAGAAAGCATAACATGGCTTTCTTCATCTGTTGTATCCTCCTCAACTATATCCACCATGTCTTCCTCTTCCTCATGTTGTAACCCTAGTTGTGCATATCTTGTAAGTAGTTCCTATGCCATTTTGAGGAGACCTTGCCCACAAATAGTAACATAGCTTGAACCTACAAGAGAAAGAGGAACCACTAAGAAGAAGAAGGGAGATACGAGGGAGAAAAAGGGAAGTTCTTCTATCATCACATGTCTAGTTGTTGTAGCTATTAGAGTTTCATGTAGGGAAGAGTCCTAACGACAAACTATTCAACATCATAATATATAGTATATGATAGGATATAGTTAAACCTTTCCTTTAACCACAAATGTAGTTCAGAACAATGTATTTAATGTATTAATAACATAAGGACTTAAATATGTTAAAACCATTTTCACAATATCATGTCAACATATTAATGGGCATCCTTAATTACAAAAAAAAGAGGAATCAACACCTCAAACAATGGACATTACCACCCATGTACTCAAGACCTTGAATCACTGGATCATTACGAAAATGCTATAACTAGCATCATCACACACATATGTGGAATAACAATCACTTCAAAATTTAAATATGAAAAAAAATAGACATTGGGTATACACCACATAAATTTGAACACTCAATTAACTTATTCTATTCAACATAAACACAAACATATGAATTGTGATGAAATATGAAGTTTAGTGTAGATCTTCACGAGGAGATTTTATATATGGTTACACCACAACAATGGAACAATTATATTTGTTTCAGAAGTACGATGTAACATGAGACATTATTAAGTCATTAGACGAGAATATGTGTTTCATTTTAAAAATGAAACCATATTTCCAATTTTTCAAAGCAAGGTACAACTTGAGAAAAGAGTTAAAGGATAATAGTTCATTTCCCTAATATAATTTCAATATAGAAAGGAAAATTTATTATCAAGTTGAAGATATGAGACTCTAATTTGGTCAAATAGAATCCATCATAGGAAATTCCAACATGCACATTTGGATCAACTGCCTTGTTAGAATCGTAAGGATATGTAACATATTGTCTTCACACAGAATTATGTGAACGTATCCAAAGTCATAGATAAATCAAACCTATATTATTCTTAACAAAATATTAGATTGATCCAATTTTAGTGTAGAAACCCTAACAACCATTTTGTATTATTTATTTAAGTTATATAATTGTACCAATTGTTAGGGATATTTTCCAAATTTGAGAACACAATTTATTTACTATTATGAATCAGAATTGATTTATAAAGATATTCTAAGTCAAATACACGCACCATATTTGCAACTATAAAATTTAGGCTAAAATACAACCATGTCCCATGGTTGGGTTTTGTAACTCTTGTACATCGTTGGAAAATTAATAGTTTTGTCCACATAAAAATGTGAATCAGGAGATACAAGAACATGAAAATTGTACCAAAAGCCCATGGGAGACCGATTTAGAAAATTTATGATCATGAAAATAAAACAAGTATTGGGGCATTTAAAGAGTTGATTGTGGTCTTCAATCATTGGTATTCAAGCCTCCCATTTTTTCAATCAATTTGATTAGTAACTACATTTAATAGGTGCCATTTATTAAGACCTTGCAATCTCAATGCAATAAGGAGAGTTCACTAGTACATTTCTCACTATAGAGGCTCTTCGGACAATATTAGTTATTGAGAAATAGTGACATTGAAAGCTACAAGATTAGTTGGTTTTGGATAAGAGACATTGAATGCCTATACATGTTCTAGAGGAAAAGACTAGGGTAGTGCTTCACATATAGAAACAATTATACTTAGTAAAACAAATACTAAAATTGTTTTCCCCTCACATCTATGAATAATCTAACATCAATCTTTCTGGCTCCTAAATTAACGCTATAGTAAACTCTATAAATAATTCTCCCCTTCAACAATAAATTGAAAAGATTACAACAACAATTTCATATGTGAAATTTATGCTATAGGTTTCTAGGTTTAAGTCAGATATATCATGTCGTAGTATCGGCTCAAAGCCTACAATCAACACTTTAATGCATGTTATAGCATCAATTCTGGCTGATAATTTATTCTATATTTCTACTTATACCATGTGAAATTATTATCCCTTGTTTCTGTTACCCAAAAAAACCTTTCATATAGCTCTTGTACTACCATGCTCCAACTACTATCACTTTTGTACAAATGATCATGTGCCAAACTATGTTATGATGCCACCTTTTCCTTATTGTTGGGTCACATTTCTCAGTGATTTTGGGCTGCCTCTATGCTCCTTTTACTTCCAACATTCTCCCTTCCATCTCCTTGGAAAATGACATTGCACTTCATCTTACTATCATCACCGTTCTCCCGACCTTCTCTCTTCTGGTCACCACAATTATATGCCATTTTGCATGTGTTATTATTGGTCTCTACTGACATCGGTGCCATTCTCCCTACTGTTTTTGACCCTTTTGTAGAAGCCTCTTCCCTTCTCTGTCAACTACTTCTTCTTGACAATGTTGTGTTTTTATGACCTCTTTGTGTCTATATTTTAAGGAGATTGAGTCTTCTTATAATTATACCCTCCAAATTTTGTGTTTTGTCAAGGGAAAAAGCATATATAAGACTTGAATAGTGATTCCCAATGCTTCCATTTTTTTCTTATACATTTTATATGGAAATTTTGAGAAGTCCTACTTGTTTGTTTTTTGAAAAATCCATAACATGATGATATAATTATAAAGTATTAGTAGATGTTGAATGAAATCTAGGGTTTCTATGATGAATTTTGTTATTTATGTAAATTGAGTATAACGAGTATTGTCCATCATTTATTTAAACACTAGAAATTATGTTTATTATCTTAATGTATATTTGATTGTTTATTGATGTATCATCACATGTAGGATCTCAATGAAATATCATAAATTTACCCAAACTAATATCATTTAGACTTAAATCATTATTAACCTAAACTATATATCCATTTGATAATAGCATACATATTTTGTTTGACTAAGAAAGTTGTCAGTGATTTACTCAATAGGAGTAAAAATGAACAATCCCTAGTTTGTAATAGTTTTCAAATTCTTAATATCACTTAGGATGTGGGTGTATAATGTGTGTTTTTTTTAATATATCTCAAATGGTCATATCCTTTTTGTTCTCTGAGTACATATGTAGGGGGGTATTTCCCAACTAGATAGTGGCACATGGAGAACTATTTTGAAATTTTGTACAACTATTCTTTATAAACAAACACACATTGTGTAGTTACAATGAGGTTACATTTTCAAGAATGGTATAGGTGGTTACATGTACTTTTTAGACTACAAACCTGTCCAAGATTTATTCATTAGGAGTAAATCATGGATAGTCACCAATATGGGATTTTTGAATGCTCAATCTCACTTAGGATGAGTGTACAATATGTGTTAGTTTTTACAATATTTTGATAGACATTTCACCATTTTTATTCTGATTGAATATGTAGATGGGTGTTTTCACATCTACATAGGTTTAGTTGAAGAATTAATGAGTGTCGCAAAAAATTTCTTGAAAAAACAAAAATTGTACACTTTCTAACGAAATTAGGTGCTCAAGAATGGGATAGGTAATACACATTCATAAATATGATTGTCAAATAATTTATATTAAAAACTAATATGTATGGTCTCTGTTCAAACATATTTTAACCTAAAATTGAACTAAATCAAAGACTAAATGATGAGTTGTCTTAATATTCCCTCATATAAGAGAAAGGATCAAAGTATGATGTCCATTCCAAATCACTACACTCAGGAGTTTACAAGAGGTCTTGATGCATTTTGGATATTTGGTGAGGAATCTAAGAGATGACCTAGAGATGACTTCTATTCTCCCTATAGGAATTGTTGTAACAATTTGAAAGTTCCACTTGTTGAGGATCTTAAACGTTATGTTCTATGTACTTGAATTATATAGGGTTATATTGAATGGTATTTTTTTTGAAACCCCTGTAGAGACTAGTTATTATTCATGCCGCTCTCTACTGCGGCTATTAAGCGAGGAATAGAAACATCGATTTCCAACTTCAACCAAGGAGGAGCGTCTCTTGAGAAGAAGTGGGGAATGAAGGAGTACAAGGTATGTTTTGCAATGCAGTCGGCTACTTGGTTCATCATGCGGGGTATGAAGGGAATCTGAACACTAGGGAAGGTGGATAGGATAGCGGCTACTTTCTTCCTCAGAGGCTCGAGTTTATTGGCTTCACTTTGCTTGCGGAGAAGAGAAGCTATGGCGGTGGTGGAGTCAGAGAAGATGGTTGCATTCCGCCATCCTTTTGTCTTGCAGAGATCAAGGGCTTTCAGGATACCCTTCATCTCAGCTTCTTTAGCCGAGGAGGCTATGTCGGGGTCACCATATCCTTGAATACAGCGGCCTTGTCCATTCAGAATATGAATGCCGTAACCTACTTTGAGGTTGTGTGCTTGAAAAGCAGCGTCAACAAAGATGATGTGAGCAACACTGTCCAAGGATGGGGGCGAACGCCTGGTCACCTTATGTTTTGTGAGGCTCTGAGTGTGGGCGAGGTGCTTGATAGCCGCAAACCTTTTCTTTATAAAAGCTTCTTGGGAGGAAGGTGGTTGATGTGCTCCGTTATGAACAACTTCATTACATGTACGCCAGAGAGTCCAAGCTCCAACACTGCGGACGAGCTTTTCCTCTAGGCTACCCGTACCAGAGGCGACGAGGTCTAACCAGTCATCATCGGGCAGTGAGAAGAAGGAGGGTGCTACCCCTAAATGAGTCCAGACTTGTTTACTTGCTGGGCAATCCCTTAGAAAGTGTACCACTGTCTCATCCACTATGTGGCAACGTGGGAAATAGATGTCCAAAGAAATGTGTCTTCTGACCTTCTCCGCATTGGTGAGGAGAGATCTGTGTTGCAGAAGCCAGAGGAAGGTCCTTATCTTCAGAGGTGCTTGGAGGGACCAGATTGCTTTCCAATTCACGTTTGTAGTGTGATGGGTGGCAGAGCGGAGCTAGTTATAGGCAGAGCTGGCCGATAATTCACCATGAGCCTCGAATGTCCAGGACCAAGTGTCAAGTTCATCACTCGTAGTTGGTGCCATAGTATTTTGGATAATCGTCCATGTTGCTGGCGGCAAGAAGGAATGAATAAAGTCCCAGTCCCAGGTGCCATCCTCAAGGGACATACTGCTGACTTTAAGATCAACAAGATCGTCCGGGATCAAGGTAGAAGGGGCGAGATCCATAATAGATTTACCAAGTAACCATTTGTCATACCAGACATTTGTGGATTTTCCAGAGATGACAGTTTTATGACAAAAGCTTTCCAGCTTAGGAAGATAGGATTTGATGAAGGACCAGGCCGCAGAGCCAGGGCGCTTGAGGAAGGACCCATTCCTGATGTATTTTCCACGCATCACATGAACCCAATGTTGTGTAGGATGATTCGTAAAATGCCAAACGTTCTTTAACATGAGTTATTCGTTCTGCAAGCGGGCATCTTTGAGGCCAAGGCCTCCCAGATTCTTGCTGCAAGAAATTTTTGCCTAGGAGACCTTGGAGAGGCGGTGTTGTCCACTGCTTCCAACCCAGATGAAGTCCTTAATGTGGCAATTGATGTCATCACAGAGGGTAGGCGAAAGGCGTACTGTCTGCATTGTGTAAGAAGGAATTGTTTGGAGCGTGCTCTTAGCCAAGGTCACACGGCCCACTAGGGAAAGGTGGCGCGCAGAAAAACTGTTCATCCTGGACCTGATGGATTGCAGAATAGAGGCGTGAGTGTGCTTGTTGAGGCGATGGTGTAGGAGGGGAACACCTAGGTAACGCCCGAGGTCGTTAGTGTTAGGAATGCCCAAACGATGACAGAAAGAGTTCTTCTCCCTGACAGAGCAGTTAGGTGAGAAGAAACAGTGAGATTTCTCGTGTGAGATGACTTGTCCGGAGAGCTTTGCGAAAGTGTGGATGACAGACCGAATGTTCTTAGCTTGTTTGTCGGACACTTCAGACACAAGCAAGAGGTCGTCCGTGAACATGACGTGCATAAGCGGAACGCCGTCCTTCGAGAGAGTGACCGGTTTCCAGTCACCATCCAATGCAGACTTGGTGATGGCCTGGCTTAAGCGCTCCATGCAAAGAACGAAGAGATAGGGACTCAGTGGGTCACCTTGTCGAACACCTTGGCAGGCGTTGAAAGGTTCTCAAAGCTTGCCTTCCAAAAGCAGCGAGGTATTACCCGAGGAGATTATGTTCATGATAAGATGAATGAGAGCCCAGGAAGCCCAGTTTTGATAAGTGTATCTTCGATGAACATCCAGTTCATGCGGTCGAAAGCCTTGGATAGATCAATTTTAATGCCTACCCATTTCCGTTTTCCACACAAGGATTTCATGGAGTGAATAACTTCTTGGACCAAAAGGATGTTGTCGCTGATGCGTCTCCCAGAAAAAAAGCTAGACTGATTCTCAGATATCCAGTCATTTAGAAAGGGTTCTATGCGTTCGACTATCACTTTCAAAATAAGCTTGAAACACCAATTGCTCAGGGCAATTGGTCTGAGATCAGAGCATCTCTGTGGGCTAGGGATCTTCGGAATGAGAACCATAAGAGAATTAGTGATCTGAGTGTTGAAGCTGCCTGTGAGGAAAGCCTCTTGAACTGTAGAGATGAAGGAGCTTCCAATGTGCACCCAATTGGATTGGACGAATTCATTGTGGATGTCGTCTGGGCCTGGGGCCTTCGCAGGAGCCATAAGGAAGATAACTCTTCTGACCTCGTCATCCTCCAGTGCAAGGTCCAGAGATGGATATTCGTTAGGGATGCCTGGGAATACGTTGATGTATTCAGTGATGGCAGCGCGACGAGGCTGCGGGGAGCTTCGGGTGCATAGTAGATTAAGGAAGAAGGAGTGAACCATATCCTTGAGGGCAGTCAGGTCATCAACCCACTCTCCCCTCTCGTCAAGGAGTCTCGAGATTTTGTTGTGGTGGCGTCGAGCTTTAACGTTGGATTGGAAGAAGTTGTTATTGCCATCGCCATACTAGAGCCAGTTGATATTGGCTTTCTGTTGTCAATCCGCCTCCTCGCGAAGGAGTGTAGAGTTGTATTCTTCTTGCAAATCAAGGGAGAGAAGCTGATTAGTAACACTAGTAGAATGGACAGATACCTGACACGGCTCCAGACGTCTGAGGATATCATTCTTCTGTTTATTTTGTTTGCGAATCCGCTTGGACTCCCATTTAATTGCAGCCGATTGGAAGGCATGGATGGCTTCTGGGACCGGTAGGGTGCTATCCCAAGCAGGCAGAAGGTCCGTCTTGAAGCTAGGGATTTGATTCCATCTCATCTTCATTCTGAGGTGAGGCGCAGGACGTGCAGAAGGATGTCGCCCTGAAATAAGAATAGGGTTGTGGTCGCTGTGAATAAGAGGAAGAACACTGACTGTCATCCCATTTTCTATGGACAACCGGTTGCTATTAGCTACAACTCTGTTCGAGCTTCTCCAGGAGCAAGCCTTTCCTGTAGGTGAAGCGATTGCCGGAGGAGCTGATGTCCGAGAGCCCTACGTGTTGCATGAAGGAGTGGAACTTGTTACTGGAGCGGCGATCAAAGCCTGTGCCTCCATGTTTCTCTGTAGGGTCCAACATAGTGTTGAAATCACCAACGAGCACCCAGGCTCCGTCAGTTGTGGAAGATAGCGAAGTAAGGCACTGCCACAGAAGGTCACGCTTGGTCAGGTTGGGGCTTCCGTAGACAACCGCGAGGAACCACGAATTGTTAACAGAACAGTGGATGTATTGCCGGTGGCTTTGAAGGATGTCCACCTGACATTTGTGCTTGTCCCAGAGCAGCCAGATGCCACCGGAGAAGCCTAGGGCTTCAACCCTGTGAGATGAGGTGTATCCTAGTTTCTTGATGATAGTATAAGATTTGAGACCACTACAACGCGGCTCGACAATTGTGAGGATGTTAAGTCTGTACTTTCATTTGTATTCCTTCAGAAGGTTTAGTTTATCCTTAGAGCCAGCTCCTTGGATGTTCCAGCAATAGATGTTGGTCATTAAGGAAACTGTACATGATTGGGGTAGATTGGGTTGAGGGATCACCGAATGGCTTCGAGAAGACCTGGGGTCTCCTCCTCGCATCCCATTAGAGAATCTGTTCCTTGTACTTCATCATTGAATGGCAGGGACCTCTTTAAAGATGATTGGTCCTCCGCGCTAAAGGTGAGGGCCTGGGCCAAACGCCCCTTCTTCCTTTCTCTGCTGGGGATGACTGTTTGATAGATCACCTTCCTGTTGCGCAGTATGACTCCTCCATTACCCTCACGCGTGCCCCAGCTAAAGCATGTAGGGGCGACGTTGGAGGAAGAAGGGTGAGTGGCTTGGAACTTAAATTTGTCTAGCATGTTGTTGATGGTACGCCCATTGACAGTCTCATCTTCGATTAGAGTGGCCACCGTATTGTCCTCTTGGGGACCTGGGTGAGGTGGAACCGCGAGCGCTTGGGAACCACGGGGCGAATCATTTGGGTTGTTTGGTGGCGGCCCGCTGGCCTTCTTCTTGCCGACCTTCTTGTTCTTATGACTAACGACCTCCTGCCAGTCGCCTTCCCACGGGGTCTGATCCCCCTCAGTTTGGCGCGTCGCAACGTTGCCTTGCTTGGGTGGGCTTTTTTCTTTAGTTGCAGAAGTCTCTTGGTTGGCGGCCTATTCCTTTGGATGGGGTCGCCTTTAGGGCATCTTAGCATGGATGGCGTCGGTATATGTACGTCCAGAGAGGAGAGGTGCCGCCAGCGCGGCAGGGTCAACTACTTCAGTGAAGCGCGGTGCGAACATGTAGTCACCTTCAGCGTGACCTAGGCGCCCACACTTCATGCAGAGGGTGGGGAAGTTCTCGTATTCCAGGCGGTATTCTTTGTCATCGAGTACGATTGCTAGGAGGAGAGGCTTCGTCGTATCCACCTCAACCGTGATCCTAGCAAACTTGCCCCGGTATCCTTGTTGGGTAGTGGTATCAATCTTAATTGTCCTCCCGATGAGGTCGCCGATGCTCGAAAGGAGGAGGTTTTGGAACAGATACACAGGCAGATCCACGATCCTCGACCAAATGATGAGGCGACGTGGGATGGGGTCGGATGGGAGAAACTCCCTCATCCAGGACTGGACTGAAAGGTAGTGGTTGAAGATCATCCACGGCCCACCGGTAATGGCCTTGATGAAGTCCTCCTCGTTCGCCAGTTGAATGATGTAGTAGCCCATCTCCAGATCGATGGCCCGAAATTCTTCAGTGGTTGCCAGAGGACAGAGATCCTGTTCATTAGGGCGTTGAAGCTCACGGTCGTGCCGATTACCGTGATGATAACGGTGAACTTCCATGACTCCAGAAGCAGTGGGATGGAGCTAGGGTTGATGGCAATCTTTGGCAAGCTGCCACTGTTGTCGATTCTGATATCCTCTCTTTTGAGAAGATCAAGGTGGACTTGGGATAGGGAGGCCGGGGCTTTTGTAGTCCGGCCAACCATAGCTTCCTTATACGATTTGGACACCGCCTGCGTGGGGCTTTCCGAAGGCGTATTGGGGACGTTCCCTTCATCAAGATGATCAGGGTTGGTGTACATCACATTCATGGGTTGCTCATCGTGAGATTCAGTAGCAAGCCGAGAACTAGCGGGGCCGGCACCGTGGCGACCACGGCCGCCGCCTCTTCCTCCTCTCCCCCGGAACCCTAGCATGGGCACAAACTTAATAAAGTAGATTCTTGATTATATTGAATGGTATTAACACAGAGAGACTATTTTGAGACCAATATATGTATATGCTATTGGTATGTATGCCAGGAGAGCCAATCATATGATGATTGGATTGGAATATGTTCTGATTGATTTGATAAATATCAAAGGCAAGGTTCTAATTTATTCTAGCGTAATCAATTATGAGATATATGATTGAGTAGAATGAATTTCTAAAGAATGACAATAATCAATGATGTATGTCTTTAGGTTGAGGACCTAAACAATGAGATCATAAAGATGCTAAGTGTATGTACATTCTTGTTATGTCCCTTGTTAATTGTCATTGTGGAAGGTTGATAGACAACAATGACACATCAAGACTAGAGTGTGTGTTAGTTGATGACAATGTCTCATTAGTCATGATATATGATATCAAACCAAGAACATAGATACATATTAGAGAACAGTGTATCGGATAGACCCACCATGAGAGAGACACATGGAACCATGACATGGTAGTCAGAATCATCTTTCATAGTGATGGTGGTGATTGTGATTCTTAGACCTAAAATAACTACACTCATAGAATGTGATTGGGTACACTTTGACATCATCAAAGATAGTCCTAAAACATGGGTTGTTATAATGGTGATGATTGAGTGGCTTTGACGGATGAGATAGACTGTGAGTGATAGATATGGGATTTGTTCCTCCAAAGGGAGTATGATATCCAGGCCACTTTATATGCGAGATTGAGAAAGGAATGTGCATCTACATCTGAATCAATATATGATATTGATGTCACACACATCTCATACAGTCTTCTCTAGTTCAAGAAACATGAATGAACGTTGATAGGATGACAAATCCATGACTTGAGTTCATTTAAGATATTAGAGACAAAGGAATTATACATTCACTAGAACACCAATCATAGACTGTAGGATTTAATGTTGTTCTCCAACATTCCTTTTCACTTGGGTAGCATTGATGTGCGACTAGGTACCGCTCTTTGCTTATGATGTCATAAGCTAGTTATGGACATTCACTGCAAATGTGAAATGGGACCTATAGGGTCACACACAAAGGATTAACCTGGAAGAGGAGTTTATCCATGAATGATGTTTAGATAGATTACTAAAGTGTTTATGTACTCAATCAAACATTCAATCAATAGACTGGAGTCAGAATCATCAAGTTCAAGTGTGGAACCAAATGATTAGAGTGTCAGATTGATTGAGAACTGAATTGACTATTTTCTACACAATCTAGGCCACCAACCGATCGATTCACTAGGTGAACCGATCGAATAATGGCAAGTGAAATGAGTGGTTCACTCTGGTGAACTGATCGGTTCAACTGGTCCAAATGAGCAGTGTTGAGTTGTCTCAGTTTGTGAGAAAAAGTTTTTCATTTCACTTGTTCAATTTGATTGGGATAATAATTAATATTTGAGTTAATTAGAAACTAATAAGAAAAGTCAATTGTAGGTAGGTCTGGGAAGTGAAATGATCAGATCACTTGGTGAATTGATCGGCTCACACTCCCAACTGACCATTTCACTAGTGAATCGATCGAATCAACTTGCCAAATGACCATTTCAGTTATGAAACGATCGGTTCTCCTACCATAGTGCAAATTGTTCATAGAAATTCCAGACCCTTCTACTCCCGCACAGCCTGGGAACCCTGACCCTGCCCTCTACTATAAATAGAGGGGTATAGGGGGCTTCTCCAGAGATACAACTCGGAACATTAGTTTCTCTGCAAAGTTGTTTTCCTCTCTGGTTGTGGTAACCGAGAGAGCCCAAGCAAGTTCTACCCGTCTAGGGAGGAATAGCGAGGGAAGACAACTACAGAAAAGCAACTGGTGGTGGGAGAGTGTGTCAATTATTAGTACATCGAGAGAAGGGGACAACTCCTTCTAGTCCATTATTTTGGATGATTAGATTTCTCAGTAGTCCGTGTGGACTATCTATAGAGGCCAGAGACTTTTGCCACTTAGGAGGATGGCAGTCAATCACAATTTGGGTCAAGACCAGGAGCTGCACAAACGTCGTTGAAGATAGGTGGTTGAAGACCGCACTTGTTGCAAGGTATAGTCACTGAGCAAGCCTTAGGACCAAATATAAGTCACTAAAAACATCCTTACCATTATATAGATAATGATGCAATCTACTAGTTATGGGTTTATGGTCAAGTAAAAAAAAATCCATTGTCTACTTTGACCATGTAAAACCCAACATTGGTTTTAGAGCCACGTCAATACTCTATATTTTGGGATAATCGATATGATCATATTTTGGTTTTACCATCTTTTATTTATTGTATACAAAGTGAATATTTAAATTACTAATGTAAATATCAGAATAATACCACATGATCCCTTACAATATATACATATATGATATGGTATATTTGCAATTGATACGCGTCACCCTAAAATGGTTTTGATGGTGGATGTGTTGCATGGTTATGCCCTATAAACCCGATGTTCATGTGTATCATTGGTCATGGTTATTTACATCTTGGTCTAAAAACCGAGCCCTCTTCTTCTATTCTAAATGTAACTCGAGAATCTCTTTGACCTTTGCTCCCCTCAAATGTAACTCGAGGTTTCACAAAGATTATGTAAAATATGATTAGCTTTATTTCTTGTTATGACGAAGACTGAAGATGACCGCTTGATGGACCGAGATGACCGACTGAGGAGCAGTTGGTGGACCGACAAGAAGCCCAGATAACTGGACAAACCAATCATCTAAAGGAGCTAGATGACTGGATGGAGGAGACCAACTGACTGGCCGGAGGAGACCAACAAACCGGCCAAGAGGTGATTCAACTAGTTCAAAGGTTGAACCATTCAACCTAGATTGGAAAGCATAGATCTTCATCAATAATAGGTTGCATGTGATGTATACCTTAGATGACCGTAGTTCCTTGTGGCTCCAAGGAACTACAATAGGATGGCCATAATCATTGATTTATCATTATTGCATGTTTTCATTTGTGGGATATAGCATGTATATGATATGTACTATATATGTGGTGATTGGATACATATATGCATATATAAGCATATTAAAATCTATCAACAAACATATTAAGTTGAAGATGCCTTCCAAAAGTAGCAAACATGAAAAGCTTGATCGACTAAGTGTGGGTATCCCTTCGCAAGGTCCACTGTCTATCTCGTAGAAGTGTGATGGTGAATATGTGGGTCTGCCTTTGTAGGGTGCATATTCATTGTGTTGGATTTTGGGTTGGACTTTACAAGGCGACCTTGATAGGATCAAGAACCTTGAGGCATAAAGATGAACATGGCAAGGAATTGTGCATGACATCTATCAAGAGTTGCATATGAATCAATTGGCAAAAGTTGCCTACCTGAAAGAATCTAGTTGTGGGTGACAACCCTCACTGGTCCATAACTTAGAGGAAATCAAGATCTTTCTCACTAGAAGGTTGTACATTGCAATCTTCTGAATTGATACATGAGGGTTATCAATTTGATCAAAATAGTGGGAGCGATAATTAATTAAAAACTAAAATTAATATCGTCAATTTTCAAATCAAATCAAATCAAAAGAGTTTTGGACTAAAATTGCAAATTTTCTTTTGTAGAATAAATGGCTACAAAAAATAATCACTTTTTGCTGTGATCGGTCCTTGAGAAGGACAAGCTAAATGGGAACAACTTCCACGACTGGTTTGGGATTTTGATAATTGTTCTCACTCAAGAGCTAAAGGTCTATGTCCTAGATACACCAGAACCAGAAGAACCCGCTCCCAATGCACCAAAGGTTGAAAGGGATGCTTACAAGAAGCATACTGAGGATGCCATTGATGTAAAGAGCTTGATGTTGTACTTAATGAACTATGAGTTGTAGATACATGACAAGAGAGATAATGATGTCTCCAAGGCACTGTCCAAGTGCATCATGATAAAAGGAGATCCAGTAGGCCCTCACACACTCAATATGATTGGGTATGTGGAGAACCGAACTTGACAGGAATTCCCTCTGAGCCAAGAGTTGGCTACTGATGTGATACTACAATCATTGCCAATATCCTACAATTAGATTTTAATGAACTACAACATGAACAAATTTGACAGGTCACTGAAAAAGTTGATGGGCATGTTGAGGACAACCGAGACACATATGAAGAAAGACAAACCCAAATATGTAATGATGATCATCAGAAAGAAGGGAAAGTCTAAGGGAAAGAGCAAGGGCAAAGCAAAGAAAGGTTCTAATGCTAGCCAGCAACCCAAGTCATCTTCAACTCTCAAAGCCAAGGGAGGGGTGAAAAAGGGAGGCAAATGTCACCATTGTCATGATCCAGGACATTGGAAGAGAAATTTCCATCTCTACATAGATGAACTAAGGAAGAAGGAGGGGATGGAAGTCTCCACCTCAGGTATCATGCATTAAACATAAAATGCTTCTTTATCTTAGGTATACGATTCCAACATATAGATCTAAAATATATGATGTGCATTATCTGAAAAGAAGTGATGACCTTTATGAAAGGACCAAGAAGGAACACTCATCAACATTAGAGCAAGTGTTGCTGCCATAGATAGTAGTACCTTTTAGTTTATTTCAGCCCAAAGGGCATGTAATAGAGTTATGAAATACTTTTCATTTTTCCAATAAATAGAAACACTTTATTTCTGCATCTTGTAATGACAAGGATGTCTATTAATAAAGTTCATGTTTCAATTTCAAAGATATGGTCATTTATGGCAATGCCTTATTTGTCTTGTGGTACTTTATATGCATGAGATAAAATAAATAATACCTAAAAGTTATTGATGACTCAAACAATAAATTAGCATTATAACCTAAACAAATGAAAGATAAATTCATCTCTAGGTTCCAAGTTGATGGATAAACTAGACTCTCTTAGTTAATGAGCCATTAAGAGATATGAATGTCTTGCTCATTGGGCATGATGAAAAGTCAATCTTCACTAGATGTAGTGGGAGAATGACTATTCTATTAGGTATAATACATGTTGATGTATATACATACTTATTGGAGTAAATTCTAATACTTCAAATATGGTATTTAATGAAATACCAGTATGAATATCTTGAAATGTTCAAAAATATCATAAATGATGAACAAACTTGGTAAAAGTATTAATTCTTTGATATGATCAATGAACGAGATACTTAAACCAAATTTTTGAGGACCTTGTGAGTAACTATGATAGTGTATAATAGAGAACTCATGATTAAGGAATAATAATGTCTAAATCAAAAAAGGAATCATACTCGAAATAGTAAGAGCATGATCATCAAACAAATAACAAATCTTCTAGAATTCTTCTATAGAACATGCTTTACACTAAATAAAGGTACAAAAGGAGATTAAGAATCACAAGTGTTGTGAATCTCAAATTCCTTATGTAACAGATACACCTCATATATCTAGTAGAAAACACCTTGAGCTTGATGGATAATAATATCCTACAAACTCATAGGTGATGAATTTGTCATATGAGCCAATAATCAGACTAGATGATGTTGAGGAACCAAATTTTGAGTTATCACTTGAAGTCATAAGATCCAAAATGAATTCCATGTGAACAAAATAGGTATGACCTTAATGGTACCAATTATAGAGATAAAATCCATAAGTTCAATTGGGTCTTAAGAGTTAAGACTGACATGGATGACATTTGAAGAGCTTATTGGTTGAGATAAATTCTAGTGAGTTCAAGGTGTTGAACCTCATAATTTTATTTAACTAATTATAGTGGCTATAAGCCATAAAGGTCATGATTGCTATTGGAACTTAAAGACTATGAAATTTGGCATATGGATATTAAAACCACATTCCTAGTAGGAATAACATAAGGTTGTGTATGTGACACAACCTAAAGGGTTTTATAATTTCGATAATGCAAATGCAGTCTATAAGTTACAAGAGTTTAATCAATATGATTGATTAAATACAAGCACTTCAGAATTGGAGTCTTTACTTTGATGATATAGTCAAAAGGTTTGACTAATATATTGAAATAAAGAAGGGATATGTGATTACAAAGATTTAGTGGGAGTGTATTCATATTCCTCATTATGATGAGGAATAAAACGAAACTGGTGTGGAAATACCTTCTTTAAGGGGATAAAGAGAAATGGCCTATGTGATAGGAATAGAGACCTATATAGATAGTTCTCAAAAGTCTCTTGACATAATAAAGAGAGAGCATACATTGACAATATGTACTCAATAATGAAGGGTTCAGTATGCAAAGATTTAGTGGGAAAATCTTGTCCATTTTTCATGGAGTTAGTCTCTAAGATGCCAAGTGTCCCAAATTCTTACGAATAATAAGAACACATAGATAGATGCCTTATGCATTCACAATTGGATATATCATGTATGTAATCATCCCATTATCATGTATGACAAGAATATATATATATATATATTCATTCATCATCTTGTATGTATTGGACATGACAATTTGATATACTCATTCGGTTATCTCGTATGTAATGGACATGACAAGTGGATGTCTGTCTACTTCCAGTGAAAGTCACTGGAATACCATAAAGAACTTATTTAAGTACGTGTGAAGTACAAAAGGATTAGTTATATGGTAATAAAAGGAAGAGTTGACTATAAATTAGTTACACTGATGTAAGTTTCCGAAATGATAGAAAAACAGTTACAAAATGTAAAATATAAATGTTATATTCAATTGTAAAGTGAACAAGTATTGTTAAGTGGAAATGTTCCAAGTAAAATTAAAAGGTCATTTAATTCAAAATGGGAATGTCGAGTATCCTTGTTTTATGAACACCATAGGATACTATATGGATCTAGAAGTTCATACAGATGAACTTACACATATTCCAACCATTGATGACAAAGTAAAAATACTAAGTCAAACTATGGAGCTAATTGTTAGGCAAGGAATAACAAATAGCTTATTCTGAAAACTCCATCTCATACAAAATGTTGTACAATGAGGAGATATGAAACATGCAATATACCGACTAAATCAAAATGTTTCCAACTCACTGGATTAGCACTAGTGCAACATAAACATGTGGGACATGTTTAGAGATCACTAAGAATATGATTCAAAGGTAATTGGCTCTAAGTGCAAGTGGGACCCTATTGGCATATATGCCCAGAGAGCCAATCATATGATGGTTGGATTGGAAAATGTTTTGATTGATTTGATAAATATCTAAGGTAAGCTTCCAATTTATTCTAGCTCAATCAATTATGAGATATATGATGGAGTAAAATGAATGTCTAAAGAATGACAATACTCAATGACATATGTCTTCAGGTTGAGGGCCTGAACAATGAGATTATATGGATGGAAAGAGTATGTACATTATTGTTATGTCCCTAGTAGGATGTCATTGTGGAAGGTTGATAGAAAACAATGACACATCAAGACTAGAGCATGTGTTGGTTGATGAAAATGTCTCATTACTCATGATATATGATATCAAACCAAGCACATAGATACATGTTGGAGAATAGTGTATCGAACAGACTCACCATGAGAGTGACACATGGAACGATGATATGGTAGTCTGAATCATCTCTCATAGTGATGGTAGTGATTGTGATTCTTAGACATGAAATCACTGCACTCGTCGAATGTGATTGGGTACACTTTAACATCATCAAATGCTGAACTAAAACATGGGTTGTTATAACAGTGATGATTGGCTGGCTTTGACACATGAGATTGACTGTGAGTGATAGATATGGAATTTGTCTATCCTAAGGGAGTATGACGTCCATGCCACTTGATAAGAGAGACTAAGAAAGACATGCACATGCACATGTGAATCAATATCTGATATTGATGTCACACATATCTCAGACAGTTTCTCTAGTTCAAGAAACATGAATGAATGTTGAAATGATGACAACTCCATGCATTGAGTTCATTCAGGATATCAGAGATAAAGATATCATACATTCACTCGAACACCAATCATAGAATGTAGGATTGAAATTTGTTCTCCCACTTTCCTTTTCACTTGGGTAGCCCTAATGTGTGACTAGATTACACTCTTTGTTTGTGATGTCATAAGCTAGTTGTGGACATTCACTACCAATGTGAAATGGGACCTATAGGGTCACACACAAAGGATTAACCTAAAAGAGGAGTTTCTCCATGAATGATGTTTTTATTGATTACTAAAGTGTTTATGTACTCAATCAAACATTCAATCAATAGACTTGACTCAGAAACATCAAGTTTAAGTGTTGAACCAAATGATTATAATGTCAGATTTATTGAGAACTAAATTGACTGTGTCCTGCACAATCTGGACTACCAACCGACCGATTCATTGGGTGAACCGATCGGCTCATGGTTAGTGAGATGACTAGTTCACTCTAGTGAACTGATCGGTTCAACTAGTCCAAAGGAGAAGTGTTGAGTTGTCCCAGTTTGTGAGAAAAAGTTTTTCATTTCACTTGTACAATTCGTTTGGGAAAAGAATTAATATTTGTGTTAATTAAAAATGAATAAGCAAAATCAATTGCAAGAAGGTCTGGGAAGTGAAATGACCAATTCACTGGGTGAACCGATTGGCTCACACTCGCAACTGACTGGTTCACTAGTGAACTGATCGGCCCAACTTGCCAAATGATCGTTTCATTTTTAAAACGACCGGTTTGCCTGCCATAGTGCAAATTGTTCATGGAAATTCTTGACCCTTATACTCCAACACAGATTGGGAACCCTAACCCTACCCTCTTCTATAAATAGAGGGGTACAGGGAGGTTCTCTAGAGATACAACTCAGAACATTAGTTGCTCTAAAAATTTCTTGTCCTCTCTGGTTGTGGTAACTCAGAGAGCCCAAGCAAGTTCTACCCATCCAGGGAGGAACAACGAGGGAATGACAACTGTAGAAAATAACTAGTGGAGGGAGAGTGTGTCGGTGACTAGTGCATTGACAAAAGGGGACAACTCATTCTAGTCTGTTCTTTAGGATAACTAGAGTTCCCACTAGTCTGTGTAGACTATCTATAGAGGCGAGAGACTTCTGCCTCTCAGGAGGAAGATAGTCAACTGCAGTCCTGGTCAAGACCAGGAGCTGCACAGAAGTTGTCGAAGATAGGTGGTTGAAGACCACACTTGCTGCAAGGTATAGTCGCTGAACAAGCCTCATGACTAAGTATAACCAGCTAAAACCATCCTTCACATTATATAGATATTGATGCAATCTGTTGGTTATGGGTTTATGGTCAAGAAATATTTTTGTTTCCACAACCTACTATGACCACGTAAAACCCAACATATGCTAGTAATTGTGTGCTACCAAAAATGTAGAATGATGTTGATATTTATGAACCAATACATAACAATATGGTTGATGTGATTCTAGATAATTGTGGGGACAATCATTATGACCCACCATCCTTATTTATAAATACTTTACATGATGCTGAGAAAATACCACACTTGGGTCACACCCATGATCATCCCTGAGATAGAACTCCCAGAAGTGGAAGCACGATCCCAAAGGTAATCAGAATTTTAAATTTAACTCGAAACCTTCAAAGACCCACACAACTAAATATAGGGTCAAAGTAGATATACAGGGTTGAACATAGGGACGTGGGATGTTTAGAATGCCTAAGATCCCACTCTTATGTAAGTTAAGCAGAACTGATAGTGATATATGTAAAGAACTATAACTTGCCTAGAGAAATGATGCAAAACAAAACAAAAAATAGTAAAGAAAGCATAATTGGTCGAGTCCTACTAATTAGGAGAAGGATTTCTTAACTATGTAACCACATGTTGGGTAGTCTATGCACATGTCCTCATGCGTAGATAACCTAAAACACCCTAACAGGCATCTAACCTCCAAACATAGAATGTATCATGGTAACTACTCCTACGGGGGTCATCCCTCTCGCTCTTGTATAGCATGACAAAAATTATCAACAACCTGAAACCTATCCCAAGGATCACAGAATAACACCCCTAAATATCCCAGATACCCCCTCGGGTCACATATGTTCAAAGTTTTTAGGGACAATGGAGGATATGAAAAAATAACTAGTTTCTAGACCTAGGCGGGTAGAGATGACCCAGATTAGCTTCGGGTGAAGCTGACCGTTTCCAACTCTCTGTGACCAGATCCAAGGTTCTAATAGGATCTCTCCTGTAGGAGTTCTAGACAGATCCTCCCTTCGACATCCTCCTTTCATATTTCAATCCAAACTATCTTCTCTCATTAATTTCCATAACCAGACTCTCAATCTTGGTAAAAATGAAAGTTCATACAAGAAAGAGATCAACCAAACTAGCTATCATAACTGAAAATAGAAGATAGAAAAGAAAATGTACAAAATCTGGAATAAAACTACTTGCTTAAGGTAAAAGTACATAAGCATGCCCAAAATAGGCTACATAGCCAAAAAGGAGGACAATTAGCCATTGGCAAGCATAGTTGGCACTAAAAAAAGATGGAACAACATCATTTATACAGAAACAAAGGAGAAAACTAGAAGAAAGAGGTTAAAGAAGAGATATAGCATGTACAGGAGAGGTGGATCTCGCTCCTTAGCCTTTGGAAAGGATGGATCTCATCCTTTGGGTCATCGTCCTTGATCTTCTGGATTCCTAGGCCTCCTTTCTCATTGTTTCCACTGCAAATAATAGCTTGGATGTATGTATGGAGGTGAAGGTCGCTAGGAATGGCAGGAAGTCAGTGGATGATGGTGGATAATGATTGTGGATGGAGGAAAACCAAAGGGGCGGATTCAGGGTGCGCTCTTCAACCCTTTCAAACCTTGGTGCTCTCCCACAAAGATATGGTAATTGATGATCACTAGAACTAGGAATACAAACCAACTGAACCCATTTCTATGTAACAAGAGGTGGGTATTTATATATAAGGTGGTTGCATAGTATGGCGTGATTTGGAAATCGATGATGTGGTGGTAGATGAGATTGAAGGGGTTCAATTAGTCACCGAAGTTTGAAGATGCTTCAGAGGCCGCCAAGATTGAAGATGCTCAGTGGTCATTGATGGTTAATGGTCTCAGTGGTTGTCAATCCCAGTAGTAGACGATCTCAACAGTCCCTGAGCCCAGTGATCATTGATAATCTCAGAAGTCAATGATCTTAGTAATTGTTGATCCTGGTGATTGCTGATGATTTGGCCACTGATGAGGTGGTCTATGATGTTGTGGTTGTTTATGAGCTGGTTGCTGATGATCTCAGTGGTATTCAATGATGCTCCTTAAGAACAAACCCACCGGGAGGGTATTACTATAGGTCGATGGGCCTACGTCGGTGAAACTCCTGATCGATGAGGATGCTCACAAATGAAGGGATTGGCCATCAACATTTTAGTCCAAAATATCAAAAGTTTCTTCGGACCACTGTCTCCTAAGTTGGTGCACACTACATGATGCTTGATAGGACAAAATATGGAGAATTGATGTCTTCTTGAGTTTGGTGCCTACAAGTCCCAAAATTGGCTAGTTACGCAAATCTATCTTTGAAAAGATATAAATTACTAAAAGATTAGAGTCTAGAGTGAGATACATATAGGGTATATATGAATATAGGGAATAAATTCACTACCCACATGGGTAACTAACTTCAGTTACTCATGTATATGTTTTGTAATAGAAAGGTACCTTTTTGTACTGGGACAAACATCGTTTGTAATGAGATGACCAAATTTCTAATACAAACACTCATTTTGTATAACATGTCTAATTACAGTAAAAATGATATTTATGACAGCTATTTACGCTGTAATACAAAATGAGTGTCTGTATTACAAATTCAGTCATGTCATTACAGACGATGTCTATCTTATTACAAACAAGTACCTTTCTATTACAAAATTGACCTACGGGTAACTAAAGCTTGTTACTCATGCGGGTAGCAAATGAATGGCCATATATATACACATATATATACATACACACACACACAGACACACATACACACACACACAGAGATATATATATATATATATACATATATATATATATATATATATATATATATATATATATATATATATATATATAAAAAATTGACCTATATATCTTAAATAGATTCAATTGTTCTTGCAACTACTTATATGGGAAGACTTTGGATTTTAAAATTAGAAATGTGCAATTCCTAGTTCCTTCTGTTGGTGTGTATGTCTTGAGAGCCAATGATGGAATGATTGGTGGGATACATTAAGATTGATTTGATAAATATCAAAGGCAAGCTTCCAATTCTTTCTGGTTTAGTCATATGAGATAGTGATAGAACATATTGAATGTCTAGAGAATGACAGTACTCAATGATGTATGCCTTCAGGTTCATGACTAGAATGATGAGATCATACGGATGCTAATAGTTTGTACATTCTTGTTATGTGCCTAGTCGGATGTCATTGTGGAAGGAAGATAGACAACAATGACACACAAGACTAGATTGTAGTGTTGGTTGATGACATAATCTCATTAGTCATGATATAGAGATATCAAACCAATCACATAGGTACTTGTTAGAGAACAAGTGTACCGGATAGACCCACCGTGAGTTTGACACATGGAACCATGACATGGTAGTCACAGTCAGTACTCACAGTGATGGTGGTGAGTGTGATTTTTTGACCTGAAATCACTACACTCAACACATGTCATTGGGCACACTTTGACATCATCAAATGCAGTCCTGAAACATGGGTTGTTATAAAGGTGTTGATTGGGTGGCTTTGACACATGGGGCTTTTGAGGGGTGAGTGATAGATATGGGATTTGTCCCTCCTGAGGGAGTTTGATATCCAAGGCCACTTGATGAGTAGGATTGAGATAGGCGTGTACAAGCATGTGTGAATCAGTATGTGATATTGATGTCATACTTATCTCGTTCAATCTACTTTGAGATCAAGAAAGTGAATGAACGTTGATAGTATGACTGTTCCATGCCTCGAGTTCATTCGGGATATCAGTGACAAAGGAATTATACATTCGTTGTAACACCATTCACAGATTGTAGGATTGAAAGTTGTTCTCCAACTTTCTACTTTCACTTGGGTAGCAATGATGTGTGACTAGGCACCACTCTTTGCTTGTGAAGTCATAAGTGTTATGGACTTTCACTGCCAATGTGAAATGGACCTGCAGGGTCACACACATAGGATTTAACCTGGAAGAGGAATTTTGTCCACAAGCAATGTTTAGATTGACTACTAAAGGAGTTTAGTAGTTCAATTAAACACTCAATAAATTCATAGCTCAATATCATATTGTTCAAGGTGTTGGACACATTGATTGGAGTATTAGATTGATTGAAATCGCAATTGACTGATTTTGCACAACCTGTACTCCCAACCGAACGGCTCAT
Organism: Alisma plantago-aquatica; assembly: GCA_963693085.1. NCBI lineage: Eukaryota > Viridiplantae > Streptophyta > Magnoliopsida > Alismatales > Alismataceae > Alisma > Alisma plantago-aquatica. The sequence continues at coordinate 549,600,132 of OY856410.1, read as the reverse complement.
GTGATGAACCGGTCGGCTGAGGTTGCTGAACTGCTAGGCTCAAGTGTTGAGCCGATCGGCTCAAGTGTTGAGCCGATCGGCTCAAGTCCAGGGTGAACTGATTGCTTCAAGGGTTGAAATGATCGATTCAACTGGTGCAACCGAGCAAGTTGGGAAAATAGGGTTGGTGAGAATTTTCCTTTTGTTTCAATTGCCCAATTTGATTGGGAATAGGATTGGCATTTGATACCAATTAGGAACAAAAGAAGGAAAGTCAATCGGGAACCGACCAGGACCACCAACCGACCGGTTCACTTGTGAACCGACCGGTTCAAGTCCCCAACCGACCGGTTCACTTTTGAACCGATCGGTTCAGGTTGCGAGTTGGTTGTTTTGTGGAAAATCCCGAACCCTTCTACTCCTGCTTTTAGTCCCGCATTGCCCGGGATGGAGAACTGTGTCCCATGACCCTCCTATATATATAGGGGTATTGGGGGCTTCTCAAAGTACGACTTAGTGCAACCAGTTGCTCTGCAAAGTTGTCCTTCTTTCTAGTTTTGGTAACCGAGAGAGAGCCCGAGCAAGTGCTACCCACAAAGGGAGGTGCAGCAAGGGAAAGACAACTGCAGTTACAACTGGCAGTAGGAGAGTGTGTTGGTGACTAGTACATCAATAGGAGGGTGTGACCCCTTCCACTTCCTTGTGGGACAAGGAGTGTGGAGTTCCAGGTGGTCCGTGTGGACTACTTCAGAGGCGGGAGGTCACTGCCGCTTAGGAGGACAACTGTCATCTGGTAGTCCGATGAGAGGAGGAGTCGTCAGTCCCGGTGTGACCAGGAGCTGCACAGACACCGTCGAAGACTGGATTTGAAGACCGCGCAAAGCGCAAGGTATTGTCGCCGAGCAAGCCTCGGGACAAGGTATGATTCCACAAACCATCCTTTCCTATTGTAGAGACGTTGACACGTTTCCTTGTTCCGGATTTTGGGGAGAAATTTTTTGTTTCTGCTGCCTTCTCCTCCTCCCCTAAAACCCTACAGTGGTATTAGAGCCACGTCAATTGCTCTATATTTTAGGAATATCAATATGATCGATTTTGGTTTGTCACCTTTATTTATTGCATACGATGCGAATAAAATTGGCTTTATGCTTGTCCAATCCTAAATCCACAAATCCCAATTACATATATGATATGTATTATTAATGCACTTGATACGCGTCGCCCTTAGATGAGTTTTGTGGTGGATGTATAGCGTGGTTATGGCCAATAAACCCTATCTGTGTATGGTTGTTTGTGGTTGCTTGCATCTTGGTCTGCGCACTGATCTTCCTTCTCCTATTCCTGATGTAACTCGAAATAATTCAAGATTTCTTTCCTACCTTTGCTCCCCTCGAATGTAACTCGAGGTTTCTCTTTTTGCAATGTATAATAGGATAGATTTTATTTCCTATTATGTCAAAAAACGGAGGACATACTGACGACAGCTGAGACGATCGGTTCAAGGCGTGAATCGATCGGTTGACGTTCCAGACGATCGGTTCAAGGAGTGAGCCGATCGGTTGATGATCGGTTCGAGGAGCGAGACGAGCGGGTGGCGGTTATGAAGAGATGCACGACGACTAGGGGAACCGATCGGTTGGAGGAGCCAACTGATCGGCTGGTGGCACCCAGACGACCGATCTAAGAACGGGCAAGTAATTCATATGATGAGTTGATCTACTCAGATGGCAAGGCACAGAGTTCATCTTGTACAGGTTGCATGTGATGTAGACCTAGATGACCGTGATTCCTCTTGGCTCGAGGAATCACAGTAGGATGGCCATAATCATCGCTTTTATCATTTGTTCATGTTTTTTGTGGGATATAACATGTATATGATACGTACTATGTATTGTGGTGATTGGATATGTATATGTATATAAAAACCAAATCCCTCATTAAATATTAAGTTTTAGATGCCTTCCAAATACGACACACGTGAAAAGCTTGATCGAACAAGTGTGGGAACGCCCTAGCGTTGTGCACCGTCTATCTCATGGAAGCGTGAAGGATGAATGTGTGGGTCTGTCCTAGCAGGGTGCATATTCATCGTGTTTGCTTTGGGTCGGACTTAACAAGGTGACCTAGATAGGATCTAGCACCTTGAGGCATGGAGATGATCATGGCAAGGAGTTGCATATGACATCTTATCAAGAGTTGCATATGATGCAATTGGCAAATGTTGCCTACCTGAGAGATCTATGTTGTGGGTGCAACCCTAGCTGGTCCATGGCTTAGAGGATTTCAGGATTTTGCCCACTAGAAGGTTGTACGCTGCAATCTTCCGAATTGATGGTGAGGGCTATCAATTTGAAGTAAAATAGTGGGAGCGATAATTAATTAAAGGCCTAATTTTATCGTCAACGTTTCAAATCAATCAAACAAGTCAAAAGAGTTTTGGACTAAAAATTGCATATATTTCCTTTTGTTAAAATAAATGGTTAATCAACAATAATCACTTTATTTGCGATCGGTCTTTGAGACCAACAAATTAAATGGGAATAATTCCACGACTGGTTAGGATGATGAGAAGTGTTCTCAAAGAGTGAAAGCTCTAAGTCCTAGTTATACCAAGACGAGATAAACTCAATCCCACCACATCAATGGTTGAAAGTATGCTTATGGAAGCATACCGAGGAAGACATTGATGAGGATTGCTTGATGTTGTGTTCTCTAAACTATGAGTTGCAGAGACAACATGAGACATATGATGTCTCCAAGACACTGTCCTAGTATGTCATGAAAGAAGGAGATCCAGTAAGGTATTCACACACTCAATGTGATTGGGTATGTGGAAAACCTAACTAAGAAGGATTCCCTCTGAGCCAAGAGTTGGCTATTGGTATGATACTACAAATGTTGTGAGAATTATACAATTCATGATAAACTACAACATGAACAACTTTGACAAGCGTTGACAGAGTTGTTGGACATGTTGATGATAGTAGAGGCAAAGATGAAGAAAGACAAACCATAATCTTTGATGTGATCAAAGAGAAAGGTAATTCTTAAGGGCAAGGATAAGGGCAAAGCAAAGAAGTGTTCTGATGCTATCCAGCAATCCAAGCTGTCTTCAGCCTCAAGGCACAGTACCGGTTGTGTAGAATCAGTCAATTGCGATTTCAATCAATCCGATACTCCAATCAATGTGTCCAACACCTTGAACAATATGATATTGAGCTATCAATTGATTAAGTGTTTAATTGAACTACTAAACTCCTTTAGTAATCAATCTAAACATTGCTTGTAGACAAAACTTCTCTTCCAGGTTAAATCCTATGTGTGTGACCCTGTAGGTCCATTTCAAGTTGGTAGTGAAAGTCCATAACACTTATGACTTCACAAGCAAAGAGTGGTTCCTAGTCACACATCAGTGCTACCCAAGTGAAAGTAGAAAGTTGGAGAACAACTTTCAATCCTACAATATGTGAATGGTGTTACAGTGAATGTATAATTCCTTTGTCACTGATATCCCGAATGAACTCGAGGCATGGAACAGTCATCCTGTCAACGTTCATTCACTTTCTTGATCTCAGAGTAGATTGAACGAGATATGTATGACATCAATATCACATACTGATTCACACATGCATGCACACGCCTATCTCAATCCTACTCATCAAGTGGCCTTGGATATCAAACTCCCTCAGGAGGGACAAATCCCATATCTATCACTCACCCCTCAAAAGCCCCATGCGTCAAAGCCACCCAATCATCACCTTTATAACAACCCATGTTTCAGGTCTGCGTTTGATGATGTCAAAGTGTGCCCAACGACATGAATTGAATGTAGTAATTTCAGGTCAAAGAATCACACTCAGCATCACTGTGAGTACTGACTGTGACTACCATGTCATGGTTCCATGTGTCAAACTCACGGTGGGTCTGTCTGGTACACTTGTTCTTTAACAAGTACCTATGTGTTTGGTTTGATATCTCTACATCATGACTAATGAGATTCTGTCATCAACTAACACCACAATCTAGTCTTGTGTGTCATTGTTGTCTATCTTTCTTCCACAATGACATCTGACTAGGGACATAACAAGAATGTATAAACTCTTAGCATTCGTATGATCACATCGTTGAGGTCATGAACCTGAAGGCATACATCATTGAGTATTGTCATTCTCTAGACATTCAATCTGTTCTATCACTATCTCATATGACTGAACCAGAAAGAATTGGAAGCTTGCCATTGATATTTATCAAATCAATCTTAATGTATCCCACCAATCATCCCATGATTGGCTCTCAGGGCATACACACCAACAGACTCCCACTTGCACTGCGAGCTAATCACCCTTGAATCATATTCATAGTGATCTTCAAACATGTCCTACATGTCACTCTGCTCTAGTGCCAACATAGTGAGTAATGGCAACACCTTGACAAAGTCAGTATAAATTGCATGTCTCTCATATCTTCGATGTACGTCATACGTATGAGATGGAGTTGCTGTAATATGCGATCTAGTATTCCATTGCTATCCTTTAGCCACATTGCATGATCAAGGATTCCAGACTTTCAATGAGCGGAATATAAGTTCATCTCATGAACTTCCAGATCCATATAGTATCTACTATTGTTCTCTAACACATAGATACTCGACATTTCCTTTTAAATGGTCTTATTGGAACATTTCCAATTATCAACAAAATTTCACTTTTATACATCCTATGTATTTTGAGATTAATTTTCTGTCCTTTTTGGAAGTTCACATCAATGTAACTCTTTACATCAAACTCTTCCTTATCTCCATAGAACTAGTACTTCCCAAGTACTTATCAAGTTCTCATGGTACTCCAGTAACCCTTACTAGAAGTAGACACACATCCACTCGTCATGTCCCACATACGAGTTATCAGGATGAGCACATCATATTGCCATGTCATACATACAAGATGATGAATGCATTTTTGTTCTTGCCATGTCCATACATGCAAGATAATGGGATGATTACATACATGATAGATCCATATCTATTCTTAGTGTTACCATTCTTCATAAGAATTGGACACTTGGCCTTGGGATACTAACTCCATGTAACATGGACAAGTTTTCTCCCACTGAATCTGTGCATACTGAACATTTCAGTACAGGTTGCTAATGTATGTTTTCTCTTTTCAGGTCAAGAGGTTTTTCGAGAACTATATCTATAGATCTCTATTCCTATCACATAGGAAACATCTCTATCTTCCTTAAACATAATTTCCACTTTTGGATTTCCATTCTAGAACATTTCCATTTCACGTCAACATGTGGAATGTGAATACGCTCCCACTAAATCATAGATCCCTTCTTTATCTTTAACATATCAGCCAAACCTTTTGACTATATCATCAAAGTAAAGATCCAATTCTCAGTTGCTTGTACTCAATCAATCATATTGATTATTCCATTGTAACTTATAGACTTCATTTGCATTATTGGATTCATAAACCTTATAGGTTGTGTCACATACACATCCTTGTTTTATTCCTCATAGGAATGTGGTTTTAGTATCCATATGCCAAATGTCTCAGTCATTAAGTTGCAATCAACAAGCATCATCCTTCTCAAAATGTTATCCATGTGTCTTAACACTTAAGACTCATTTGCACTTATGGATTTCATCCAATGTGCGCTACCATCAAGGTCATACCTTATGGTTGACATGGATGTCATTTAGGATGTAATGGTCATAAACCATAACTCAAAAGTCGGTTCCTCATATTTATCTAGATAGTTGACTCATCACATGAACAACTCATCACATAGATAATTGAGGTGTATCTGTTAAGGATATAAGAACTCACAACCCTTGTGATTCTTAATTTCTTTTATTAGTGAGGAGTATTCTATTATTAAGAAGAATTCAGTTATTTGATAATCATTCTCTAACTCCTTAGAGTATGATTCCTTCTTGATTTAGACATCACCATGTCTTAATCATGAGTTCATTATGATACACTATCATAATTACTCATAAGGATCTAAAACATTTGGTCTAAGTATCTTATTCATTGATCTCATCAACAATTAACACTTTACCAAATTTGCACTTCATCTATGATAATCTTGAACACTTCAAGATATTCATATTTGAAGTATTAGCATTTGTTCCAATAGGTATGTAAATACATCACATGTATTATACCTAATAGGACAATCATTCTCCCACTACCATTAGTGAAGATTGATTAATCATGTCCAACATATTCATGTCTCTTACTGGTTCTCTAACCAAAAGAGTCTAGATTTATCCATCATATGGAAACTAGAATTGAATTCCTCATATTTGATGCTAATTAGATTGTTTGAGTTATCAATAACTTTAGGTATCATTTTATCTTATACATACCATGTATTACAAGATAAACAAGGCATTTCCACAATGATCATATCTTTAAGATTGAAACATCAACTTTATTAATTGCCATCATTGTCATACAATATGCAAAAAATAAAGTATTTCTATCTATTGGCAATATATGAAATAGTAGTTCTCAACTCTATTTCATGCCTTTTAGGCTGAAATAAACTGAAAGATACTCCTATCTATGGCAGCAACACTTGCTCCAATGATGGGTACTTCTTTCTTGGTCCTTTCACAAAGGCCATCACTTCTTTGCGGATCTTGCATATCATATATGATATATCCATATCTTGGTATCATATACCTCAGATAAAGAAGCAGTTCATTTCATGATACCTTAGGTGGAGATCTCCATCCCCTCCTTCATCTTCTTTTGTTCTTCCAGATATAGAAGGAAATTCCCTCATACACCGGTCGGTTGAGGTTGCTGAACCACTCGGCTCAAGTGTTGAGCCGATCGGCTCAAGTCCAGGGTGAACTGATTGCTTCAAGGGTTGAAACGATCGATTCAACTGGTGCAACCGAGCAAGTTGGGAAAATATGATTGGTGAGAATTTTCCTTTCGTTTCAATTGCCCAATTTGATTGGGAAAAGGATTGGTATTCGATACCAATTAGGAACAAAAGAAGGAAAGTCAATCGAGAACCGACCAGGACCACCAACCGACCGGTTCACTTGTAAACCGACCAGTTGAGGTGTCCCAACCGACCGGTTCACTTGTGAACCGATCGGTTCAATTCCCCAACCGACCGGTTCACTTGTGAACCGATCGGTTCAGGTTGCGAGTTGGTTGTTTTGTGGAAAATCTCAAATTCTTCTACTCCTGCTTTTTAGTCCCGCATTGCCCGGGATGGAGAACCATGTCGCATGACCCTCCTATATATATAGGGGTATAAGGGGCTTCTCAAAGTATGACTCAGTGCAACCAGTTGCTCTGCAAAGTTGTCCTTCTTTCTGGTTTTGGTAACCGAGAGAGAGCCCGAGCAAGTGCTACCCGCATAGGGAGGTGCAACAAGGGAAAGACAACTGCAGTTGCAACTGGCAGCAGGAGAGTGTGTTGGCGACTAGTACATCAACAGGAGGGTGCGACTCCTTCCACTTCCTTGTGGGACAAGGAGTGTGGAGTTCCAGGTGGTCCGTGTGGACTACTTCAGAGGCGGGAGGTCACTGTCGCTCAGGAGGACAACTATCATCCGAGAGTCCGGTGAGAGGAGGAGTCGTCAGTCCTGGTGTGACCAGGAGCTGCACAGACACCGTCGAAGACCGGATTTGAAGACCGTGCAAAGCGTGAGGTATTGTCGCCGAGCAAACCTTGGGACAAGGTATGATTCCACAAACCATCCTTTCCTATTGTATAGACATTGACGCGTTTCCTTATTCCGGGTTTTGGGGAGAAAATTTTTGTTTTCGTTGCCTTCTCCGCCTCCCCTAAAACCTAAAACCTTCTATAAGTAGCATGTTCAAAAGAGACCAAGATATTTTATTTGAATATTTATTGACTTCGTTTAAGTTAATTACTAGTATAAGAAAGACATTATTCTAGCTCCATTAAATTTTAGATAAGTTTCAATTATGCAGTTCTATTTCTTTTATTGTAATTTTAATTATGAATATACTTTAATATATTTTTATTTTATTTTTGTTTTCCTTGTTCTTGCCCAAAGCCAAGAATTGGGAATTATAGATGATCTATATGATCTAAATGAATGTGTTTTATTTTGAACCATTGGATAACACATGAAGGGACACTCACTACAATTTCAAATTGTGGAGTAAATATGAATCTTTAATTTTAAACACATTAATTAACGTCTCTTTAGCACAATATGTCTACATAGTCAAATATCTTATTTGTTTCACTTATAGGGTTATAAAATCATTCTATGAAGATGGAGGACAAATAAATAAAAAAGGTCAAAATGAGTAACATGGGAGAATTTCAAGGTAGTCTGATGGTTTGAAATATTATGCAAACTCTTCTTATTATTGTTTCTTAGTATTTCACATTACTCTTAAATTTTAGAGGCATATACAAATCAATAGATGTGTTTGTGGATACTGCATTATGAAATATAATGATGTCATGGTCAAGCCAACATCACATGATATTAAAAATATATGTCAAGTAACAAATACTAGGATCATACAATTACAATTTAATTTGAATTGTACTCATTTTATAAAAATATTATGCTATAATTACATATATTCCTTTTATTGGTCTATAACAATCCTTCATATGCATTGGAGACTCTTGATTCCATGCAAGATGGTGAGTAGATTCTTTTGCAAAAGAGGTTGACTTTTTATTCAACTAACTATTTATAGCAAACATTCAAGTTACAAATTTTCTTCTCTACCTAACTAACATGTGAATACATTCTTTTATGTCAAGTTTGGTAAATTAATTCTATTGTGTGTTATTTACTTTTGGTGAATGATGTAAAAATGTGAAAATGCATGTATGTTATATGAATGAGAAAGAATTATTAATGTGTTTATGATTTGATGTGCATTGTGAGAATGGAAGAATTGTGTACGATTTACTGAATGAATCCTGTAAATGCAAATAAATATTTTTACAATTGGGACAGTTCATGTGAATCCAAGTGAATATCAAAAAAATAATTTATATGTCTATTTTATTGAAGGTTTTGTAGGAGTGTATATGGCCTACTGAATAGTTGGTCTCTAACCTGCAGTTTTTGTGTTAAAAACATAGCTATAACATCGATTTTATTTATGATATTGAGGCTAAAATGTATAATGTCAATTTCCTATAAAGAAAAATGATGCTAGAACATATATATCAAACTACTAATAAAAGGGAGTTTAAAATGTTTGACGACGTAAAAAATTGAGGGTACAATGGCATAGTGTCAATTTTTGTTTCAGAAACTGGAGTCATAGACCCTCAGCAAAAACCCAAAAAAGGCCAAAAAAATGGAGAATGTACCATCTATTATAGTTGGAAAACCAATGATGTGCATATTTAGAATCCTATGTTTCATTACCTTTTATAGCTAATGTTGTAATTTTTACATCATTTCTCCTAATTGAAAAAGAAAATGATTTATCCTTGGCGCTATAGCATCACCTACCATTGCTTCAGTTTTTACCCAACATATAGGCGTTTATGAACCAACACTTTGTTGTATCTGTGTACTAGTGGTCCTCCTCGGGTCCATAATTGTCCCAAAATGGAAGTGAAAAATAGAAACCCTAGACTTGGTTTTGGGTAAGAGGAACCTTTCAATATGATTCCTTCATTCTACATGTTTGGTGAATAGGGGTGTAAATGGTGCAGGTACGGTGCGGGCATGGCCATACCCATATCCATAATTTAGTGGGTCTGGTTCTGGTTCCACACCTGCATAATACAAAACTTGGACCCGTACCATACCCGTAACCGTACCCGTAATAATAGCGGGTATGTGGTGCGGGTATGCGGGTTAGAGGTTCTACAAACATCATATTGTTAATGTAAGGGAAATGACTATGTTATATATATTTAACACAACAAGATATTGTTATCATATAGTATATTAACATGTCATAGTTATATTAGACAATGCTATATTCTACACAATAACATTAATTGAGTAATTGTTTACATATTTGTAGTCATGATCATAATGTTTAATTTATGTAGAAAGTAATGTAAATTAGAAGACATTTTGATTTTAAGTTTACATATGATGTGCATTATTGTAACTGGAATAGTTAATTCTTAATTATATGACTATTCTAAACCTTAGAGTAGGATATAATCTCAATAATTATATTAGTTAGACAAGTAAAGTATGATATATATAAGATATTATTTTAGTAGTTACTTATGTATAGTGGGTACACGGGTATAGCGGGTTTGGGTCCAATCATACCCATTATTGGACCCTCTTATATGTGGGTCTAAGAGTATATGGGTCCAAGGGTATGCAGGTATAAAAAATTAGACCCATGACGGGTCTTTTAATAGTCCAAATTTGTGGGTCCGCGGGTCTACCCGTACCCATTTACATTCCTATTGGTGAGAAAGACGTTGAGGAGGTTGTGACCAATGTTGAACCAATGGGTTCTAGAGGGTGGGTGAATAGAGCCAAAACCACTTAAATGTAATTAATTAGAACTTCAACATATTTTCTAAGATAGTATTGCAAGAATGGAAAGAAAGGTAAAGAGACTATCAAAACACAAACGAAAACTAGAATTTATAATGGTTCCATCATCTAAACTTGGAGAATTTATAGTGTTTCACTCCTTGTATTCCACTATAAGAGCTAAAACATAAGTCCACCCTTTTCCAATGAGGGGTTATACTAGATTTCCTTTTTGGATAAAGGATCCAATAACCATTACAAGCACTTACCTATATACCTACCAAGGGTGTTTGACCTTTAAAAAGGTCTTACCTGCTATTGAAGAAGATCTTTGGCCTTGAATCCACGACATCCCTCAACCAATCTTAAAATCATCACTTTTCTAGAAAGTCTTTGGGATGAAGAGTTGAGATCTTTGACAAGTCTACAATGAGGTAGCTCTCTTACAAAAATCCTAACTCAATCAATTGTATGTAGATATGTCATAAAGCTTTACGGAGATTAGTGTCTCTTGGAAGCACAATCACTCAATTGTATCATAAGAACATATAATGATATAGCACTAGCAGTAGAGACACTTATACTAGATTCTAGAAATTTTTGGGGGCTCCAAATGATTTATTTTTTAAGTTAGCATCCCTCTAAACTAGCTAGATACACTTTTTAGCACTTCACATTATTGTGTTTTTGACTAAGTTGTGTTTTGCCAACTCAGTCAATAGTTCTTATTGTCAAGCCTAGAGTACTTCTAGGTTGGGTTTCTAACTAATAAGGAACACGAACAATAGTGGTAACTGTCTTGCCAATGCTGGTTGTCAGTGGAATTATTCTAGGGCAATCTCAAATAATAGTGGGTTCTCCCAAGAGCCTAAAAATGTTTTTTCCTGGAAAATTCAATTGATAAGGCACCCTAAAATGGCTTATTAAAAACACCACTAACGTGTATATACATTCAATTTAAATGAATCTAGTTATCCATTAAGCTTGTTTACAATTCATACTTAAAATATAAATGAGTTACAAAACAATTCTAAAATAAAAGTTGTCTACTTTTCAATCCATGAAATTGTGTTTTTTTTGTTGTCAAAAAAAACAAATCCATGAAATTGTGTTGAAATTGACTTGGAGAAGCACATCCACTACCTAGAGGCTGTCAATATCTAGGATTTTCAACCATGTGTCACTCCTTATATCCTACTATAAGAGTTACAACATAAGATCACCCTTTTATATATCAAGGGATAAACAATCTTTCATTTTTGGATAAAGGGATCAATAATAACTACAAGGGCTTACCGAGCAACCTACCAAGAATGTTCAGCCTTAATCAAGGACCTTACCTACTCATGAAGAAGATTTTTGGCCATGAATGCACCACTTCCTTCTTTAAGGAAGCAATATTCAGATAGCCACTTTCTTAGAGAGAAATTGGAAAAAAGAGTTGAAAGCTCTAACAAGTATAGAATGAGGTAGATCACTGATAACACCCAAATTTTGGTGTTAATGCTAAGTAATGAATCATAGTTTTGTGCCTATGTTCGTTGATATGCTGAAATAACTCTAGATACTTATCTTTTAATAATTTACCCTATTTGAAAATATAGATTCTCAAGTAGCTAGTTTTAGGACATGTAGGTAGCGAATGACGAAGACATTGATTGTCATGATTCTCAGGATGAAGAACTGAAAATTCTATATTTATCGATTGGTCTTGTCTGAAGAAACTGAGTCGAGTTCCCCAAAATTGTGTTCAAATTGGCCCATTGTGTAACAACATGCCTCAACACCCCATTAGCATTTTTTCATCAAAGGATGGCTGATGGAAGTCATTAGATAAATAAATAATTGATGGTCACAAACAATGGCTACCAATTCTTCCAATGGACTGTGTCATTGACCACCTATCGATGGTGTGAAATTGAGTTGGGTTCAGTTAAAGCAGCCCCATTTTTCTTCCATCTGCCATCAACCTTCTTTGTCAATAGACAACCAAAAAATGATGTCATTTCATGCTAAAAACTGATAGTAAGTTTTGACGGTACCAGGCGGTGATTTTTTCAAATAAATTGAAACCAAATACAAAAAAATCCATGGTATGAAGTTGACTTGGGTTTAACCAACCGGTTTGGTTTCGACCATAACATTTTCATTTGTAACACAAAACCAGATTGGAATAATTTTAATTGGCGAAGTTCATCCCAACTTATATACATGTAACCTACCACTATAAATACCCTTCCTTGGACACCAGTCTAGTGGTTCTACATTTTGTGGTTGCCAAGTCTTCGTCTCTATCTTCAAGGCCTGGAAGGGCTAAGGATCTCACCTTACATCTATTTCCATCGATTCCATCAGTATACACCGTCTTCCATTGACCACCTCCATTCATTTGCATCGACTTCCACAATCATGCATCCATTCACTAGACAAACATGGACTGCTTTCCCGAACCAATATGAGGTTCATCACCACCAATCCACATACGTTTATGTTTGGGACAAAATTAAAGAGAAAGGTGTATGTGACATCCCCAGATTTTCTAAAACTTAATCTAATGTGAGACGTCCAAATTGAAACCCTCACCTCAGTGAGAATCCCAATTTAAACATCCCATATCAGGCTAAGAAGGAGAAAATCAAGGGATGTCACAGGTGGTATCAGAGCATGAACAATAGCAAAGCTTGGCATTTGCTCATTATGCAACTCAAAACTAAAGAACCTTGAACTTTAATAATCTTTTAAGGTTATATTAGTCATCTTTTAGAGACTAGATCTGACCTAGCCTCTAGGTTAGCACTTAGATGTCCGAGAACTAGGTCTAGACTAGTGATTGTTGTATGGAAAGTCCTTAGATGTCGTTCTTTCCTTGTAGTGCAGCGGTATAAGATGTTGCACTATTTGGAAATGACGTGCATCTAGGGAAGAGAAACCCTAGACATATGGCGCTCGTTGTCTAGAGTATCTACACTAGTCTACCCCTTGTTCTCATCCTTTTCACTAGTTTTCATGACACTGTACTCTCTACTATGTGTGGGACACTCGTTTTCAGGATTTGGTTTTTGATTTCGAACGGATCAAACCTTGATAGTTTTCTCTAACGTTTGTTTTATCGGAGAAAAACTATATAATATTTTATTATGTATATGTATTAAAAAAATGTATCCCCCGTACTTGTATGAGTAGGAGGTGGTCATGCAACCTAAGTGAAAATGAGTGACATCAGTCTAGAAGAGAGTGTAGTTCTAGATTAGATGTCTAGAGCCTTTTTGATATATATGATAGATGTAATAGATGATATAAGTTTTGATGATATGATGTACGTCTTATATAGATGACATAAGATATTTATGATGATCAATGATGTCTTTGAGGATTAAGGTTCAGTTTTGAGGATTTACAGTAAATGTTGATGATGCAAGTAACTAGGCTTTTATGAGATAAGATATGATAAGTTAAGACAAGGTTGTCAGTCAGCATGAGCCTGAAGATCTTTTACGAAGGAGGACCTCTAGTGTTAGGACCAGTTTCGGGGTTAACTCCAGAGAGAGTGAGACCCATTGGGAGAAGGTTAGATAACCTAAACTCCAAGATATGAGAATTCTGAGATATGTGATATGATATGTCCTAAACTAGACTACTCCTGAGTGAGTAAGTTGTGTTTCTTAATGCATGATTCCTATAGTCTTGTTGAACCCTAGATGTCCTTGGAAAGACCAAACCCTAGAGATAGAGAGAGGCTGGTTATATATGTGCATGCAAACATGAATATGAGTGATTGCCATCTGGGTGAGGGAGAGAGCCCAAGACCCTAGAGGAGGTAGCTACCTTAGTTTCTGTGAAGCCTCATGCTTGGGTTGGTGGTTTTCCACGTAGGACACTAGTGGTGTATATGTAAAAGAGTTTTGGGTAAGCATGTCTCATGGGTAGAGATCTATGATGAGAATATCATGTCATGCTTTGGTTTGTGCTTCTGTGGCTAGATCTTGTGAAGTTAATCACTAGTGCCAATGAGGTAATCCTAGAACCCTAGACTAAGGGAGGAAAGATAAGGTATGTGCATATGAGATACTCATAGAGTTGAGTTAGCTCAGAGAGACTGAGCAGGGCACTACCCGCATGAGATGGGTTAGAGGAACCTCATTTGGACTATATAAAGTTTTGATATATGTTTCACGAGCCACTTATATAAGTTTGTTTAGCACAAGCATGATATAATATATATGTAAGATGTGATCTAATCTCGAGACATGATACATAGACATGATATGAAGGAAATCTAGAGATGGTTTAATAGATATGAAAGTATAAATGGTTAACCATGTACATGATAATGATGATAAGTTGATAGTGTTGGTTAATCTTGTGATGAATTCATTAATAAATGTTGCAATTTATTTTGAGCAATGAAATAAGATCATATGAATGAAATATGTTACATGAGGTGTTAATCTTAGTGCTTAAAAAAGATGAAAAATATAGTTTGACAGTTAGCACAAAATAACGATTATGACACCTTAATGTGATCTAGATGGATAAAGTGGGTTAACTTTTGTTAACTCTCACCTAAAAGACATATGATAATCTTAAACATGTTCTAACAATGAGCTCAATGAAATGTTGATGACACCTTGACATAATCGGTTAACTTTAGTTAACTTATTTGGAACATGGTAATATGATGTGGAAATACTAATGCTTGGGTAAAGGTAAGGATGCAACCCTAGCATATGAGATATGTAATGATATAACCTAAGTTTCTAAATCTTGAGTTTAACCTTGAATGGAGTGTTTGTACACCAAGATGGTTGTAAAACTCCCTTAATAGTGCTTTCGATACATGGTTCTAGATAACCTTTGTGAATATGTTACACGTAGAATAGTTCCTACATATGGATGAAGGCAAGATAAGGTTTTCCCTAGAAGTATGAGTATGGTTTACTTTCGAGGATGAAAGTTCTTTTAAGATGTATATGATGTGACAAAGTGGGTTTTCTAGCTTAAATTTGAGGACAAAATATCTTTTAAGGTGAGTAGGATGTGATTGAGTGGACTTTTGGAATCCTAAAATATCCAATGTCTTAAGTGAAAGCATAAGTATGAGTTTGATTGAGGGTCTCAAGCCCTTGACAAAATAGGTTTGTTCATTGATGTTAATATCATCTTTAATTCATGCGTTTCGAGGAATTTAATTGAATGGTCTAATAGCTTATTTTCGTCACAAAATTTGAGTAGAACGTATCTTGAGGTGTACTAAAGCTATGGTAAAAATTTGGTGGCAATCGGAGCATCCTAGAGAGAGTTATTATGGTTTGAACTTTTGTAAATAATGCACTTTTTGGTGTTTAATAGACCTAAGATTATGGTCTTCATCAGTGTCACGCGCCCCTTTGGTTAAGGGTGGGATGAGAGGATAGATCATGGCCGTTTGAAGCAAATCGAGTGGTTGGAACCTTTATTTTGAGTCAGTCATGGATCTGCCTTTATGGGAGTTGATGCTGACCCTTAGATGTGAGATCAAGGTTTTCTGGTTCATCCCTAACCTTGCAGTCAAAGCATGGTGGGAGAATCGTTTCTCTTGTGACCTCCCCTCCCACTACTCTCTGAGATCGTGGGGAGAGAGGGAAGTTTGAGTGAGCAGTTGACCTCGGCTCATCCCAACTAGTACCCTGACCCCTCACATACTCTCTTTAACCAAGTGAGCATAGAGAATGAGCTCTCCCATTCAATGTCTTCTCCACCGCAAATCACAGACGGCGGACATAAGTAGACAGTGGAGGTAGCAGACTGATAGAGGTAGATTTTGAGGAAGATGGAGAAGGCCAAATCAAGCACAAGTTTAGGAGAGTCCAATCCCGTGTTTTCTGTGGACTATCTCGGTGGCTACGGGAGCCGACCTTAGCTTAGTTGGGCGGAGATGATCTTGGAGCTATGGGCCTTGCGGTAGTTTCTTATACCTCAAACTAAGAGGTTGTCTAGATTCCTACGTGTAAAACGAAACTCCTTGATGCTTGAGATGCAAGCATCCAAGTGAGGAAACCTTCTTCCCCTTTTCATCTGCCGCCAGAACGGCTGGTACCAGTGAGTTTATGGTGGAGGAAGAAGGGACCCTCAGTAGCGAAGCAGAGTGGAAGAGGAGCTCAGGGAGGCATGGATGGAGCTAGTGGAAGTTGTATAAAACGGCAAGGAGAGCTATGACGCTTTTGATTCTATGCCGGAGCGGGAGCCAGCCATTCCGGTACCCTCATCGGCAGCTGTAGGTCCTAGCGATCTGGGACCGCGAGATAGAGGGAGAGTGGCCAACGACGTTGAGAGGACATCGCTAAAGCAGCTGGAGGCATTTAGATCTGATCCTCAGTGATGGAGCATGCTCGTGGACTCACCGGAGAGGAATACCGTGGGAGTGCTTTGTGAAAATAGAGTCCAGGTCGGGACTTAGACGCGAGAGAAAGCGAGAAAGGGAGAAGAGAGGACCGGGACCAGGGCATGAATCGGTCGACCCAAGCGCAAAGTGACACCCAACCCCGATGCCACGTGGCGAGGCACGAGTGGCTGAAAAAGGTAAAAATCTCAGAATATTGTCTGATCTTCAATAATTCATAATAAATAGCTTGCTTGTCCGTAAATTACAAACAATATACCAAAATGTTCAGAAAAATTCGTAGAACAAGATGGAAGTATAATATTAGGATTTTGAGTAACTAATATAGTTGATATCATGTAAGATATGTAATGTTTAGTTCGTGGATAATAAATATCAATGATATAAAATTATGGAAAAATGTAAGTAACTCCATAATAATGTTTATAATGCACCTGATATCAGTGATGGTCATGTTGATGCACAAAGTTATGTAATTTTCTTAGAATTTCTATTTTGGGCTAATAACCCCAAGTAAAATGTAATAAATACATACATGCTCAATAAATGATGAAATTTACAGAAAACCATCATATCAGTAATTGGAAGATAATATGTAAATCGGAAATCAGTTTTATACACGAAATTCATGTTATATGAAGGGCACCCTTAATACATGAGATGTAACTCTAATATGGTTAATGAAAGTGACATAATTCTAAATATGTTCACATAATAATGTGACACATGAGTATATATGAGAACCTGATGATAGTATATGACTTGTCTTGACCAGGTTTAACAAAGATATAGAGGACATCAGGAATATGGTTTAGTATGATCTATCTCTTTTGAAGGTACACCATTACCTCTTACTTGGATATTTATACAATATACTTGTGTTATATGCATAGTAAAATACTTGGCATATGGTATTGGATGAAATGATTATTCTTGTATGATATGTTGGTTGGTTTTCTATACTTACTGCTATGAACACATCAAACATAGTATCTCTATTCCATTATATGAAAGCACCAACTCTTTGGCAGTGTGCTTGGAAGTTACCAAACTCTTTGGTAGTGGTCACATTGTACATATGGAAGCACCAACTCTTTGGTAGTGTGCTTGGACCCAACTCTTTGGTACTGGTCACAATGTACATACGATCCAACTCTTCGGTAGTGATCATAAAGGCCTTGAGATATAATGGAAAATGTGCTTACAATATGTGTTCTATTTTGTTAATGAATATCTTTGCGCAAGTATATGATTTTATTATATTTCTTCTGTTATTGCCAAGTATTAGTTTTATCTTATTGTCAAGATATGATGAGAGGTAAATAAAATACACATAGGCGTACTCAGTCCAATATTCTTGAATATTGTGCTGACGTGTACCGCATGCAATCTTTTGTTTAGGTTGTGGTTATGCTCTTGAAGATCCAGGATAGTTGAGAGTTGTCTAGCGAGTTGATGTATAGGTGGACATGTTGTCTTAAGATGTTGTAGTTTAGTTGTAGTACATGTATTTGTATAAGTTTGCTGTTCAATATGTAATATCAAATGTTGTAACAATTCATGTTGTAATTATATGTTGAATGTTGAATGGTGAACATCTACTATTGTTTCCTTCTGACTCCCTTGATTTTCTCCTTCTTTGCCTAATATGGGATATTTAAATTGGGATTCTCGCTGAGGTGAGGGTTTCAATTTGGACGTCTCACATTACATTAAGTTTTAGAAAATCTGGGGATGTCACAGTGAACATCCCTGACCTGGGTTATGTGGTAACCCTAGATGTTTTTCCTAATAAGGATGAGTAAATTCTTAATCTTATCTTGGGAAAAGTAATTAGGGCTCATGAGAAACTTATGTTTCAATTTTGGTCTTGTTTGAACAATGTTGAAGCAAATGTTTGCCTATTTTGGACTAAAAAGCAAATTACCCAAGTTGAGGGGTTAAATTGCAAATGTTGCATGATAATATGTTCCTATGATGTGGAGACATCATAAGAATGAATATGATGTAGTGTTATGGTTTTCACAAGCTTGGGCACCAAGATTAAGCTTGTAAAGCAATCCTTGTGCATTAAAACCTAGTTTTGGTGTAAAGTGCAATTTACCCAAAATCTAGGGTTCAATATGAAAATTACCACTTCAATAAGGTCCCTAATGCTTCTTGGCATCACATAGACCATATAAAATGAGATGGGCGCCTCATTTGAATTAAGTTAAGGAGGAGAGAGAATCTTGCTATTAAAATAATCAAGATTTAATCCTAAGTAAAACCCTAATTTAATTAGGGCAAAAATGAATGTATTAATTAAAGGGCCTTCAACCAAAATTAAAATGGTTGGAATAAGATTTTTTTGGATAATATTAAAGCCTTAAAAAGGCACGAGCATATCCTAAGGAGGTAAAATCCCACTCACCCTTATTATAAGAAAAAGAATTTCCACTCACATATGGATATTCTTATTATAAGGGTTAAGGTGCTTAATTTCTTTTCCCTTAATTCATGGATAATGGAAGGGAGCTCGGTGGGGATAGAGATTCCCTTGCATGCAATAAACAAAGGGGGAAGTGGTGGCAACAATTTTGGAATTAAAAGACTTTTGTAAATAATTTTCTCTCTCATCAATTTTCTTATAAAAGTACCCTTTCCAAGCCAAAACAAAGGCTTTTTCGGATTTATTTCTTTTCCGTTGCTTGAAAACGAACAAGGAGCTGTGGAGGATTAGGAGGACGACCCCCAACCTGTTGGTAAGGTTCTTGACCTCCTTTCACCTTGAATCCATGGTGAAAATCGAAAATCAATCCATGAATTCTTCATATCTCGATCCCCTCTTTAATTCCAACCAAATCTTTTCACTCAAAGCTTGAGGACGACCCTTGGAATAGTGAAAGGAGTTGCATCCATCATTGTTGCCGTGAGTTTGGAGATTTGGAGCTCAATTGGAAGTGTGTTTTATAACTTGAACCCTTAATTTTATTATTGCAATCAATTCCTTATCAATTGGTGATCATTTCTACATTTCCGAAATTAAGTCTAGTTGATTGATGCAATATCCATGGAAATCACAGTGGATTTCGTAAGTTTGGAGATTTATGATGATGACATCATCATAAGCACACACCTCCCCAAATATCTAGGGAAAACGGTTTCAATGTTGAGTCCTAACGGTTTCACCAAACCGTTTGGTGACCAAACGGTTTCCAAACTGTTTGGTGGTTTGATTTCCAAACCATTTGGAATGGTTGACCATTTGATGATATATTATATGGTGCTTGGATCTTGATCCAATGGTTTCAAATGGTTTGATCTTGAAGGTTTCAATTGTGAATGATTCCTTAATTGCAAACTCTAATCGGCTAATCGACTAAGTGTTGATTTTGAAATTGATTGAGATGTTGTTTTGGGTTGATTGACCCAAACGGTTTCAAAACCGTCTGGGGATCACCCAAACGGTCTCAAGACCGTTTGGGGGTCACCCAAGACCGTTTGGAGGTTTAGGGTTAAGTATGGCTAAGTGTTTGAAGGTCCAAAGGTACCAAATTGAATTGCAAGTAAGTGTTGATTTGATAATCAATCCAATGGTCAAAAACCCTAATTGGATGTCATGGTTTTTGATAATGGAATGGGAAAATGGTCTCAAGAACGTTTGGAGATCACCCAAATGGTCTCAAGACCGTTTTGTGGTCATCCAAGACCGTTTGAGGTCAGGTCATATCATGTGATGTTGATAGTTTAATTATTTCAATTGATTTGGTTCCACAATGTCAACCATTGATGGATCCTCAGTTTCAAACCCTAAGTGATGGTTCCTTGATTATCAAACCTAGTTCAATTGGGTTCAAAATACTAATTTGAAGGTCTAATTGAATGGTGATTCAGTGGTCCAATTGATGAATACTTTAGTGGTTCAATTTATAATTGGTCCATGGATTGAAACATTGAGTCGATTGAGTGTTGAAGTATCTTTTTGGTCCTTGCAGTTTTGAGAAGGTTTGGACCAAATGGTCTCAAGACCGTCTGGGTCCAAACGGTCTCAAGACCGTTTGGGTCCAAACGGTCTCAAGACCATTTGGGACCAAATGATCTCAAACCGTTTGGAGTCCTAAGTGTAAATGGTTTCCATACCTACCTTGTCCAATTGGTTTCAAGTACAACTTGTTCAAATGGTTTTCAACCAATTGATGTATGTGAACCAAGATCATTGATGGTCTAAGTAATCAACTATGTGAAGATCAACATGGTTAATCCATTTGAATACCTCATGTAATTGAAGGTCCAATATGGTGAACCTATTTAGATACCTAATGCATTTGAAGATTTCAATGGTTAACCCAATTGATCACTTTGTGGAATTGAAAGTTTAATTGGTCAATTCTTTTGAATTCCTAATATAATTGATGGTTTAATTGATTAGACTATTTGGACATCTAATATGATCAAAGGTCAATCAGCTATGTGATTATTAAAGATGTAGACCCAAGATGATTGTGAAGGTTAACCCTAGCTATGTGTACTCAAGTGAAGAGTTGACCTAGATTAATCTTGGAATACTTAACATCCTAAAGAGGATGAGAGAGAAAGTGAGAAAGATGAATGCTTATATAATTATGCCCTAATTCTCTCTTTATGAGTAAAATATGTAATAAGGGTTTGATCCATAATAATGATATGTATGAAACCCTAATTAGAGCGGTGAAATGTGTGAAACCCTAATTAGAGAAAAGCTATGTGTGAAACACTAATCTAGGGCAAAGATGAGTGTTATTATAAATCCAGGGTAATGATGTAACCCTAACTTAGTGTTACAATGAAGGAAACCTTAATTTGATGGGAATTGTACATCCTAACCCTAATTTGGGTATGAGGTAAGAGAAACCCTACTAGGATATGAATGGTAAACCTTAATCCCTAATATGGGGTAAAGGTGCATGAAACCCTAATATGGGGTAGTGCTACTAATCCTATGTGAAGACCTAGCACTGGGTGATGTGTTGTGAAATCTCAATTTCACCTAATACTAGGTGAAACCCTGATATAGAAGGATGATTATATGAAACTCTATTGAAGAGTAATACTATGTGAAATCCACAAATGTATGTAATATTCTATGTGAATCCTCAAATTATAAATATGGATAATACTATTCCTAATTAAGCTAAAGGGGTTGGATGATGGCAATCGTGGTGGTGTAAAACTGTCGTGGTGATCTTCTGTAGCATGACCGTGCAAGGTAGCATGGCTGTGGTAGTTTCCCTTGCACGGTCATTCTTGGCTGCATGGTCGTGGTGCTCTATGCTTGACGTGGAGTTGATTTTCAAGTGACCTAGCATGGTCGTTTTGTTAGTTCCTAACTTAAGGATGAGACCATAGTTTTGGCAATGGTTGTATATTCTAAGACAGTGACTAATGACTACTACCTTACATGATAAATGTGATGAACTGGTGCATAAAGTATTAGGATGGGTAATACCCTAATACAAGCTAAGTGTATGAATTCAAGTAAGATAAAGGTGTTGAGGTAAGTGATCAATCAAGATATGATAGATATCACATCCAACACCCCAATACGGGTATACCTTGATGTATTATAAGTCCAATATAATTGGATGAATGATACATGAAATGTGTCATGTCGATGGTTATATTGAGTTGTAATGTACCCTACTGAATGTAGGATAACATGCCTTACAAAAAGGTTAATCCAAACCTATAAACTATGATGTAATCATATTCTAACAAAGAGGAGAGAGAAACTCATGCTATGTGTTGCTAATTCATTTATGGGTGAATGATGAGAATAAATAAGTATGATTCAATACTTATGTTATCCATATAGATAATGCTATGTGAACCTTAATACAAGCTAATGATATGTGAACCCTAATACAGGGTAATGCTATATGAAACCCTAATGCAAGGTAATGCTATATGAAACCCTAATACAGTGTGATGCTATGTGAAGAACCAATACAGAGTAATCCTATGTGATGCTCAAATACAGACTAACGGGTTATGAATGTAATAAGATAACCCTTGTATTGAATGGTACTGATATATAATTGTATCATGATAACTAATCATGCAGATATATTGAAAAGATGAGCACAACCAGGTATGGGCTATGATGTTTTGTACACTGAAAATGTTTTGTAGACCTTATAAGTTTTCATATGCCTTGTTGGTTAGTGAGAGGTAACCCATAATCAATGATTTATGTGTGTCACATGATGTGATAATTATCTTAGATTGTTTATGAGCTTTATAAGTCATAATATGCCTTGTTGTTGAATAAGGGGTAAGGAGAGGTGATATGAGCCTTATGATCTATGTGCGGTACTTGTGTAGTAAAAATTATAATGTTCTTGGTCAGATGACCTAAAGGTATGAAGTTACCTAATAAATGGTAACAAGTGTTCTATGATGAGATGAGGATTCAACTACCCAAATTCTATAATTATGATAATGAATTTGTTAAGAAGTGGAAATGTACTTGGTAAGTTGAGGGATTAAGATCCCAACACTTTGTGAAAAGAGTAATGCTACATGCCATGACTCCACAATAACAATGCCAGGTATTAGATATATAATCTAAGCCTGAAGACAGATAATGTTGTGGTAATGATGTTGTAGTGAATAAATGTTATACATGTTCTTCATATTCCTTAATGGATAGGTGACATGTTGTTCTTTCAAGTTATAGATGTAATGCTTTTGAATAATAATAATGTTCTAATCTTATAGAAATTAAAATATATGTTGTCAAATAAATATGATTCCTCTGTTCATATTTATCTTCTTAAGCTGCAACAATAATGTTTCTGGCAGAGAGTTATATCTCTTGCTGGGGAAATTTACAATTGTCTCACCCCCGTGGGAATCACATTTATAGGTGGACACGGACAAGGAGGCAGGAATCCTTCAGTAGGTGAAGGACAACAGCAGCAGTCGTAGGGACAACAGTGAAGTCTCAGGTGGAGACATTGGCTGTTATGCCTTGTATAGATGTAGATAGAGTCCTATGTGTTGTCTCTGTACTCTTAGGTCCTCAGAGTAGTAGTAGTTAGTGCTTTCATGATTTTGGCTCAGTGCCTCAAGATTTTATACTGCCTGTGTTTAGCTTGACAGGACAATTAATGCTTATAACTCTAAGAAAGAGATGATACAGAATATGTACCTTCAAACAAGAATGTAAATGTGTTACTTTGGTTCTATGTGAGAAAGTTTTCCTTTGATGGATTTCTTGATAAAAAGGTTTTTAATTTTCAGTGATTTTTGGTAATCCACTGTTTAGTGAACGATTCCGCATTAGTTAATTATGTTTTTGTGAGTGGTATGCCACAATTAAGTAGTATTAGAGCTCTAGGTTCGCTGAGTCTACAGAGACATAGGACTAAGGTTGTAGCGTCTATTCTAAGTGTCTTCCAGTTTATCTGATAGTATCTTCTGCTCACATAGGAGGAGAAGAACTTGAAGATGTCTGGACCACATGAAGAACATGTTGCGGAGGGAAGCATTGTTGCACCAGGAGGAGGTGCAGGAGACCATAATAGAGAGGAGCCCATACCTGAACAACCCCAGTTCAATCAAGCTGACATGGGGAACCCAACCCTTCAAGCCATGTTTGGGCAGTTTATAGATGCCATGGCTCACATGACTGATAGGATGCAAATACCTGCACCTAGGACATCAGCTCACCATGAGGGCTATGGAGTCGACAAGACTTTTGAGAAACTTCGCCGGGTTGGGGCCATAGATTATGCTAGTACATCTGATCCAGCAGATGCTGATTTGTGGCTGACATAACTAGAAAAGACTTCCAACATCCTTGATATCCCAGAAGCTGAAAAGGTAAGACATGTTGTGTACCTCCTAAAAGGGAATGATGGTCATTGGTGGATGATAGATGAAGATAAGAGACCAGGTGAAGAAATTGAATGGGAGGTTTTCCGATGAGAATTCGTCAGTAGATACTTTCCTAAGACGTATCTAAATGAGAAGATCTCTCAATTTGAGAGGATCAAACAAGGAAAGATGAACGTTAGAGAATATGAAGCTAAGTGCATGGAGTTGTTGCAGTTTTGCCCAAAAATGGCAGTTAGTGATGATGAAAGAATTCGGCGATTTGAGAAGGGGTTGAATGCTGAACTAACCACTTCTGTGTCTGCTTTAGAGAATAGGGAGAGGTTTGCCACCTTTGTGGAGTCAGTAAGGAGGATAGAGAGGTCTAAAATTGAGAAACGACAAACTAGTAGCAAGAAGGTGTACACTCAGACTCAAAAACAAAGGTACGAAAGTTTTAAGAAGCCGAGATTTTCTGCATCAACATCGGTAACTGGACATCACATACCCTATTTGGCACCTAGGATCTGTTATCAATGTAGACAACTGGGACATCTAGTAAAGGATTGTCCAGGCGGGAACCCAATGATGACTCAACCTCAGGGGCAGAGTTAGCAAAGATCACAAAGGAGGTAGTTTCCTAGTAACAATAGAGGACATGGACAGATGTCCAAGACAGGTCATATGAAATAAAGTCATTCTGATATTTCATTTTCTAATTCTATGTGTTAAAGATATAAAAGTAGTTATTTTTGAACTCCCTTTGACTAGTCCTATAAGGACACAAGGGAGATAAGAACTTATATCTTACTTAGTGTTCCTTAAAATGTTTTATAATCTCCCTTATCTGTGTGTTGAAAGATGAGATTTAGAAGTAATGCCTGAAGAAAAACTCAAGAATGGAAAATCATGTGTATATAATGATATGAAAAGTGAGGAATATGATAGTAAGTTAAGTGCATACTACCTAATCTCAATACTTATATACCCTTGTCAGGTATATGAATATTGAAGATAAGTCAAGTATGAAACTCTTAGATTGTTATCTTTTTTATTACTCTGATCAAGTAGTCATTCTGAAACAATCTAGTGAGTATAATGTAATAAAAAAGGAAGAGCTATGTGAACATTCCCAACTAAAAGGAAGAGCTATGTGAACATTCCCAACTAATAGGAAGAGCTATGTGATATTCCCAACTAATAGGAAGAGCTATGTGAACATTCCCAACTAATAGGAAGACCTATGTGAACATTCCCAACTAAAAGGAAAAGCTATGTGAACATTCCCAACTAAAAGGAAGAGCTATGTGAACATTCCCAACTAATAGGAAGAGCTATGTGTACATTCCCAACTAATAGGAAGAGTTATGTGAACATTCCCAACTAATAGGAAGAGCTATGTGAACATTTCCAACTAATAGGAAGAGCTATGTGAACATTCCCAACTAATAGGAAGAGCTATGTGAACATTGCCAACTAAAAGGAAAAGCTATGTGAACATTCCCAACTAAAAGGAAGAGCTATGTGAACATTCCCAACTAATAGGAAGAGCTATGTGAACATTCCCAACTATTAGGAAGAGCTATGTGAACATTCCCAACTAAAAGGAAGTGCTATGTGAACATTCCCAACCAATAGGAAGAGCTATGTGAACATTTCCAACTAATAGGAAGAGCTATGTGAACATTCCCAACTAAAAGGAAGAGCTATGTGAACATTCCCAACTAATAGGAAGAGCTATGTGAACATTCCCAACTAATAGGAAGAGCTATGTTAACATTCCCAACTACTAGGAAGAGCTATGTGAACATTCCCAACTAAAAGGAAAAGCTATGTGAACATTCCCAACTAAAAGGAAAAGCTATGCGAACATTCCCAATTACATAGAGTTTAATGCGTGAACTTTCCTAAATGAATAAAGGATTGTTTAGTGAATTATCTCTGTTAGATATATATGTTTTCTTTTGGTAAATATTCTTGAGTAATGATTGAAGTATGTTCTTTTATGCTTCTTCCTTGTCAGTAATATGCACATCATATGTTAGGGGTTCATGCTCTGTATAAAGCATAAACATTGATAAGGCTGAATTATTGAAAAGAACTTTGTGTGAATTACAGATCTATGGTATTTCCATATCATCAAGAAGTTAGGTGGAGACTCGAGGGCATGATTAATGAATAACATATACCTCATTTTTCCTAGGATTTTGTGGATGAAATCCTTATAAGGGGGGATAATTTGTAACATCCCAGATCTGGGTTATGTGTTAACCCTAGATGTTTTGCCTAATAAGGATGAGTAAATGCTTAATCTTATCTTGTGAAAAGTAATTAGGGCTCATGAGAAACTTATGTTTCAATTTTGGTCATGTTTGAACAATGTTGAAGCAAATGCTTGCCTATTTTGGACTAAAATGCAAATTACCCAAGTTGAGGGGTTAAATTACAAATGCTGCATGATAAGATGTTCCTCGGATGTGGAGACATCATAAGAATGAATATGATGTAGTGGTATGGTTTTCACAAGCTTGGGCACCAAGATTAACCTTGTAAAGCAATCCTTGTGCATTAAAACCTAGTTTTGGTGTAAAGTGCAATTTACCCAAAATCTAGGGTTCAATATGCAAATTACCACTTCAATAAGGTCCCTAATGTTTCTTGGCATTATATATAACAAGTAAAATGAGAGGGGTGCCTCATTTTAATTAAGTTGGAGGAGAGAGAATCTTGATATTAAAATAATCAAGATTTAATCCTAAGTGAAACCCTAATTTAATTTAGGGCAAAAATGAATGTATTAATTAAAGGGACTTCAACGAAAATTAAAATGGTTGGAATCATATGTGTGTGGATGAGCTTAAAGCCTTGCAAAGGCACGAGCATATCCTAAGGAGGTAAAATCCCACTCACCATTATTATAAGAAAAAGAATTTCCACTCACATATGGATATTCTTATTATAATATAAGGGTTAAGGTGCTTAATTTCTTTTCCCTTAATTCATGGATAATGGAAGGGATCTCGATGGGGATAGAGATGCCCTTGCATGCAATAAACCAAGGGGGAAGTGGTGGCAACAATTTTGGAATTAAAAGACTTTTATAAAGAATTTTCTCTCTCATCAATTTTCTTATAAAAGTACCCTTTCCAAGCCAAAACAAAGGCTTTTTCGGATTTCTTTCTTTCCCCTTTCTTGGAAAACGACCAAGGAGCTGTGGAAGATCTGTAGGACGACCCCCAACCCATTGGTAAGGTTCTTGACCTCCTTTCACCTTGAATCCATGGTGAAAATCGAAAATCAATGCATGAATTCTTCATATCTTGATTCCCTCTTTAATTAAAACCAATTCTTTTCACTCAAAGCTTGACGACGACCCTTGGAATAGCAAAAGAAGTTGCATCCACAATTTTTTCCGTGAGCTTGGAGATTTATATCTCAATTGGAGGCGGGTTTTATAACTTGAACCCTTAATTTTATTATTGCAATCAATTCCTTATCAATTGGTGATCATTTCTACATTTCCGAAATTAAGTCTGGTTGATTGATGCAATCTCCATGGAAATCACAGTAGATTTCTTGAGTTTGGAGCTTGATGATTATGACATCATCATAAGAACACACCTCCCCAAATATCTAGGGCAAACAATTTCAATGTTGAGTCCAAACGGTTTCACCAAACCGTTTGGTGGTTTGAGTTCCGAACCGTTTGGAATGGTTGACCGTTTGAGATGGTTGACCATTTAAAGATATATGCTGTGCTATTGGATCTTGATCCAATGGTTTCAATTGGTTTGATCTTGAAGGATTCAATTGTGAATGATTTCTTAATTGCAAACTCTAATCGGCTAAGTGTTGATTTTGAAATTAATTGAGATGTTGTTTTGGGTTGATTGACCCAAATAGTTTCAAAACCGTCTGGGGATCACCCAATCGGTCTCAATACCATTTTGGGGTCACTCAAAACCGTTTGGAGGTTTAGGGTTAAGTATGGCTAAGTGTTTCAAGGTCCAAAGGTACCAAATTGAATTGCAACTAAGTGTTGATTTGATAATCAATCCAATGGTCCAAAACCCTAATTGGATGTCATGGTTTTTGATGATGGAATGGGCAAACGGTCTCAAGACCGTTTGGAGATCACCCAAATGGTCTCAAGACCGTTTGGTGGTCATCCAAGACCGTTTGAGGTCAGGTCATATCATGTTATGATGATAGTTCAATGATTTCAATTGATTTGGTTCCACAATGTCAACCATTGATGGATCCTCGATTTCAAACCCTAAGTGATGGTTCCTTGATTATCAAACCTAGTTCAATTGGGTTAAAAATCCTAATTTGAAGGTATAATTGAATAGTGATTCAGTGGTCCAATTGATAAATACTTTAGTGGTTCAATTTATAATTGGTCCATGGATTGAAACATTGAGTCGATTGAGTGTTGAAGTATCTTTTTGGTCCATGCGGTTTTGAGAAGGATTGGTCCAAATGGTGTCAAGACCATTTGGGACCAAACGATCTCAAACCATTTGGAGTCCAAAGTATAAATGGTTTCATTACCTAACTTGTCCAATTGGTTTCAAGTACAACTTGTTCAAATGGTTTTCAACCAATTGATGTATGTGAACCAAGATCATTGAGGGTCTAAGTAATCAACTATGTGAAGATCAACATGGTTAATCCATTTGAATATCTCATGTAATTGAAGGTCCAATATGGTGAACCTGTTTAGATACCTAATGCATTTGAAGATTTCAATGGTTAACCCAATTGATCACTTTGTGGAATTGAAAGTTTAATTGGTCTATTCTTTTGAATTCCTTATATAATTGATGGTTTAATTGATTAGACCATTTGGACATCTAATATTATCAAAGGTCAATAAGCTATGCGATTATTAAAGATGTAGACCCATGTTGATTGTGAAGGTTAACCCTAGCTATGTGTAAGCAAGTGAAGAGTTGACCTAGATTAATCTTGGAGTACTTAACATCATAAAGAG
This sequence comes from Alisma plantago-aquatica, assembly GCA_963693085.1. Lineage (NCBI taxonomy): Eukaryota > Viridiplantae > Streptophyta > Magnoliopsida > Alismatales > Alismataceae > Alisma > Alisma plantago-aquatica. The sequence continues at coordinate 549,570,445 of OY856410.1, read as the reverse complement.
GATGAGAGAGAAAGTGAGAAAGATGAATGCTTATATAATTAAGCCCTAATTCTCTCTTTATGAGTAAAATATGTAATAAGGGTTTCATCCATAATAATGTTATGTATGAAACCCTAATTAGAGCAATGTTATGTGTGAAACCCTAATTAGAGCAAAACTACGTGTGGTACCCTAATCTAGGGGAAAGCTGAGTGTTATTATAAATCCAGGGTAATGATGTAACCCTAACTTAGTGTAACAATGAAGGAAACCTTAATTTGATGGGAATTGTACATCCTAACCCTAATTTGGGTATGAGGTAAGAGAAACCCTACTTGGATATGAATGGTAAACCTTAATCCCTAATATGGGGTAAAGGTGCATGAAACCCTAATATGGTGTAGTGCTACTAATCTTATTTGAAGACCTAGAACTGGGTGATTTGTTGTGAAATCTTAATTTCACATAATACTTGGTGAAACCCTGATATAGAAGGATGATTATATGAAACTCTATTGAAGAGTAATACTATGTGAAATCCACAGATGTATGGAATATTCTATGTGAATCCTCTAATTATAAATGTGGAGAATATTATTCCTAATTAAGCTAAAGGGGTTGGATGATGGCAACTGTGGTGGTGTAAAATGGTCGTGGTGATCTTCTGTAGCAAGACCGTGCAAGGTAGCATAGCTGTGGTAGTTTCCCCTTGCACGACCGTTCTTGGCTGCATGGACGTGGTGCTCTATGCTTGACTTGGAGTTGATTTGCAAGTGACCTAGCATGGCCGTTTTGTTAGTTCCTAACTTAAGGATGAGACCATAGTTTTGGCAATGGTTGTATATTCTAAGAGAGTGACTAATGACTACTACCTTACATGATAAATGTGATGAACTGGTGCATAAAGTATTAGTATGGGTAATACCCTAATACAAGCTAAGTGTATGAATTCAAGTAAGATAAAGGTGTTGAGGGAAGTGATACATCAAGATATGATAGATATCACATCCAACACCCCAATATGGGTATACCTTGATGTATTATAAGTTCAATATATTTGGATGAATGATACATGAGATGTGTCATGTCAATGGTTACATTGAGATGTAATGTACCCTGTTGAATGTAGGATAACATGCCTTACAAAAAGGTTAATCCAAACCTATAAACTATGATGTAATCATATTCTGACAAAGAGGAGAGAGAAACTCATGCTATGTGTTGATAATTCATTTAAGGGTGAATGATGAGAATAAATAAGTATGATTGAATACTTATGTTATCCATATTGATAATTCTATGTGAACCTTAATACAAGCTAATGATATGTGAACCCTAATACAGGGTAATGCTATATGAAACCCTAATACAGGGTAATGCTATATGAAACCCTAATACAGTGTAATGCTATGTGAAGATCTAATACAGAGTAATCCTATGTGAAGCTCAAATACATACTAATGGGTTATGAATGTAATAAGATAACCCTTGTATTGCATAATACTGATATATAATTGTATCATGATTACCAATCATGCAGATACATTGAAAAGATGAGCATAGCCAGGTATGGGCTATGATGTTTTTTACACTGAAAATGTTTTGTAGACCTTACAAGTTTTCATATGCCTTGTTTCTTAGTGAGAGGTAACCCACAAACAATGAGTTATGTGTGTCACATGATGTGATAATTATCTTAGATTGTTTATGAGCTTTATAAGTCATAATATGCCTTGTTGCCTAATATGGGGTAACGATAGGTGATATGAGCCTTATGATCTATGTGCAGTACTTGTGTAGTAAAAATTATAATGTTCTTGGTCAGATGACCTAAAGGTATGAAGTTACCTAATAAATGGTAACAAGTGTTCTATGATGAGATGAGGGTTCAAATACCCAAATTCTATAATCATGATAATGAATTTGTTAAGAAGTGGAAATATACTTGGTAAGTTGAGGGATTAAGATCCCAACACTTTGTGAAAATAGTATGGCTACAGGACATGACTCCACAATAACAATGCCAGGTATTAGATATATAATCTAAGCCTGAAGATAGATAATGTTGTGGTAATGATGTTGTAGTGAATAAATGTTATACATGTTCTTCATATTCCTTAGTGGATAGGTGACATGTTGTTCTTTCAAGTTACAGATGCAATGCTTTTGAATAAGAATAATGTTCTAATCATTTAGACATTAAAATGTCTTCTGTCAAATATATATGATTCCTCTGTTCATATTTATCTTCTTAAGATGTAAGAATAATTTTTCTGGCGAAGAGTTATATCTGTCGCTGGGGCAATTTGCAATTGTCTCACCCCCGTGGGAATCACATTTTTTGTGGACGCAGACGAGGAGGCAGGAATCCTTCAGTAGGTGAAGGACAACAACAGCAGTAGGACAACAGTGAAGTCTCAGGTGGAGACATTGGTTGTTATGCCTTGTATAGATGTAGATAGAGTCGTATGTGTCGTCTCTGTACTCTCAGGTCCTCAAAGTAGTAGTAGTTAGTGCTTTCGGGATTTTGGCTCAGTGCCTCGAGATTTTGTACTGCCTATCTTTAGCTTGACAGGTCAGTTAATGCTTGTAACTCTCAGAAAGAGATGATATAGAATATGTACCTTCGAACAAGAATGTAAATGTGTTACTTTGGTTCTATGTGAGAAAGTTTTCCTTTGATGGATTTCTTGATAAAAAGGTTTTAATTTTCAGTGATTTTTGGTAATCCGTTGTTTAGTGAACGCTTCCGCATTAGTTAATTATGTTTTTGTGAGTTGTATGCCACAATTAGATTCCAAGGTGTAAAAATATCAAGGAAGATGATGAAAAGACCAAGATCCAACCCACCCAGAGGCAAGGGAGCGAGATCCACCTCTAATCCATAGGCTAAATCTCTTACTCCTCCTATTTTCTTTTATTATTCTCCGTTGTTTTTGTATAAGTGATGCATTTCCATCTATTTTCGGTGCCAACTATGGTTTTATATGGCTAGTTGAGATCCTTCTAGACAATGTACCCATTTGGGCTTGTTTATGTACTTTGACTTTAAGCAAGTAGTTTATATTCAGATCTAGCATGTTTCTGTTCTATCTTCTCTAGTGGTTATGATTGTTGGATTGTTTGATCTCTTTCTTGCTAGAACTATAATTTAACTAACCTCAAAATATTAGTGGTAAAATGGTTGGATAAGGTAATTTCGACCGAAATTTCAGAGGGCAGGGTCTAAGGGAGGATCTTCCCATAATCCAATGATAGAGAAGTCTGACCCAACATAGTGAAACCAACCTCGGTTCATCCAAACCATGTTGATTTCATTATAGTTTTGATTCTTGGTCAATTTTCTTCCACTCCTAACATGATTGTCTATTTTGAACCCTAAAGGTGCTTTAGGACATTAGGGGTGCTGATTTGTGATCCCCTAGAGGGGTATAAGAACATTGATGGGGCTTCCATCACACTTTACAAGACTAGTGGGATGATCCCATAGGATTAGCTACCATGTTTCACACTAGATTGGGATGTTAGTTCCTTACTACGGTGTTCAAGGGTTGTGTATACCTGAGAACAATGTGTGTACACTACCTAATTCATGTTTAAATAGTCTAAAACTCCTGCTCAACAATTAGTAATATTTGATAGAAACTATTTTCTTTGTTTCATTTTATTTCGTTTGATTCATTTAATCTTTACCCATATATATACCATTTGCTTTTACTAGCTAAGAAAGAGTTGGATCTTATAAGTTTGACATCCCCTCATCCATGTCTTCGACACCATATCACTACTTCAACCCTATACAACATTTCAAGCATCTGATGCATGTCGTTTGCACACCAAATCACTAGTAAACATTCAAGATTTGACCTTTTAAGCAAGTTGTTAACTTGATGCAAGCAACAAAACAACTTATAGTATAGTATGCTATCGATCGCAAGAGATGGAAAAAAGATGGTTGATATTCAAAACCAATTGCGAGAACAAGAAGGAAAAATCCTATTTGGAGAGTTTGATTATGCTAAGAATAGAAAGTTAAACTAACTAAGATCAACTAATTAAAAGAACTAGTGGCCCGGAGGATCACCACCAAAAGCCATGTTCCTACAGTAATCGATCCAACTCTTGATTTTAATGACCGAATTAGGTTTATGTGGATTGTGTCCCATGTGAAGATAGATCACACAAAAGCTATTCTGCTCTCAAACCTGAGGTCACCGCGTTTGAGGATCCTCGTCCAACCATACAACAAGATTCTATTAGGTGATCACATCAACAATATGTGATTCCTATTCTGATCTTCAAACCCATGGATTAGGTGTTTGCATCACCATAGTTTATAACCAACAAGATTAATAGCTAAAAAGATCATAATCTAAATCAGGTGATCGTGTTAAAAGATTGAATGTTTGTTCTTGTTGAAACCCGAGATCTCATGTCACAACCTCAACCTTAGCGGAAAGATTTTAATATGTTGGAATTCATGACAAATCTTGAAATGATATCATTAACTAAGAATAATCCACATGTCATAATCCACAAGGTATTTATTATAGGCCATAAATAAGGGAGTCTAATTCCAACATAAAAGAGTTCAACAATTGAAACTCCAACAAAAAATAGCTAAAAAAGATGACTATCTAGAATGGTACCCCATCAAGTAGGATCTAGTAACTATCCTTGAGCTAATGTCTATGGATCTACTACTTCTCTTTCTCCTTGCTTATGGACATCTAGTACCCAACCATGAATTGGAAAAATCAACTATCAATAAGTATCATGAGTATTCCAACATATATGAAATAAATGGAATTAGAAAATACCATATTACTCTTAAACATTATGCATGAAATTTAACATTTGAAATGATAGAAAAACTTGCAACTTAACATAGAATATTTCTTTATCTTAGTTATTATCTTTTTACATAACTTATACTGGAGACATGTACTCTGGTACCTAGGTCTCATGACCTACCCTCTGGTTCCTGGGTCATCTTATCTAAGTCAGTCTGCATTAAGGGCTTGAGCCTCATGACTTTCACTAAGGAATGGGTCATGTCTCTTGAGTTGAACTTTACTAAGGCATGGGTCTAACTCAATAATGTAATAATATTTATTCTTTTCTTAACTTGATTCTTAATGTTGAATCTTATTGGGTTCATATATTAAGCTTTAAGTCTTCACTACTACAGAAATGGCTTATAACGTCACATTTAAAGGCGTCAGTTGTATTCAAAAACTTATGCCTAAACCGTACAACGTCAGGCAAATAATGAAACCAACATATATCTATGAAGGGCAGGCAGACATGGGTATCACTTTTTATTTAACGTCGGTTCCCAAATAAGAAACTGACGCTAAAAATTGACCACCAAATCCAATTTTTTGAGCAAAAAAAATTACCACCAAAATTTAACATACAATGTCGGTTATTAACCAAGAAACCGACGACTAAAGGTTTTCTGCCAAACAGAAATTTCACCAATTTGTGTCATCGGTTGTCTTACAGTAACCGAAGCCATTGTGTTTTTGCGCATTTAACCGTGAAAATTTTCACCACCATATAGCATTGGTTTTTACAAGGAAACTGACGACAATGGTCTTAATTGGAGAACATTTATTTTGTCTGCATATATACAGACGTTGGTGTTTCTTGTTTTAACCGACGATTATAAGCAAATAGAAGTGTCAGTTATTTGTTGGTAACCAACGCATATAGTTATAAGAGTCTGTGGTTTCTAATAATCGACGCCTATTATTAACTTAACAACACCCGTGCGAGCCAGACTCTTCCCCTTTCTCTGTTTCATTCATCTCGATTGAGGGTTTAGGGTCCGACGACGATTCCTCTGATCACCGCCACTAGCTACTCCTGTGGTGTTGTATGCTGGTCCTCTGGCAGTTGTGCTCCATGCCGGCCACTGCCATGAAGGCCCTCTCTACTCGCCGGTCACCGTCCTAGCTCGATCAGCTACTCGCCCACCCTCTTAGCTCGCCCACCCTCTCTACTCATCGTGCCTACTCTGCACCTGCTGGTCAGCGCCACTGCTCTCTAGAGCTCCTCGCCTGCTCGTTGCTCTCGCACCTGCTGGTCGCCGCCATCGTTTGAGGTACCTTCTTCCTCCTCTTCTCCCTTGTGGTGGTGAGCTGACTTGACGGTGGTGGGGAGCATTTTTGTTGTGTCACTATTGTTGCTACTATTTCTTCTTATTGTGATGTTGACAGTGGTAGGGTGTGAGAAAACTCATTTATTAAGTCAATCCTTAAACCGCTAGTAGATCGAATATGTATACGAGTGTGGTCATCGAAACAGTAGGATTTTTTAAAGGGAGTGGTTTTTTAGATTAAATGAATGCAGAAGACATAATATTAACTCTAGCATAATCTCATGCGTAGGTGATATTAATCTTTGAGATATTAATTTTTGCTCAGACCCAAGTGATATTTTGTTTGATTTAAACATGATTGGGCATTATTATGACTAATTTTTCCCATAATGAGGCAATTTTTACAATACCTTGCTCTTGTTCCAATTGTTGGACAATTCATATACTCTCATTTGGGAAATATTACTACTCTCTGAAAATTATTCTTATAATGTTGAATCGGGTCAATGACCACACCTGCTATTGTGCCTGAATTATGCCATGTATGTTTGTAAAAAGTGAATCTTATCGCTCTAATTGTGAATTATTGCATGTTTGAAACTATTGAATTCTTTATTTATTATTTAATAATGCTCTAATTGTGAGTGATGCAATGTAAGTGAGAAAATACATGTAGTGGTTATGCTTTGATTAGCCTAGAAACCCATCCAAGATTTACTCATTAGGAGTAAATTTTGGATAGTCCCCGGTTTGGGACTGTTCTTGAACACCTAATCTCACTTAGAATGTAAGTGTATAATGTGTATTGGGTTTTTAAAAAAATTTCGATAGCATTTCCCTATTTGTTCTCTAAGTACATATGTACTTGGAGAACGGCGGGGAAATGTTTTCGAAATTTTCTTGAAAACCCAATACACATTATACACTTACTAATGAGATTAGGTGTTCAAGAATGGGATAGGTGGTACACATTTATTATATATAAGAATGACAACACATGTATTTGTTGGCCTAGAAACCCGTCCAAGATTTACTCATTAGGAGTAAATCTTGGATAGTCCCCAATTTGGGACTGTTCTTGAACACCAAATCTCACTTATGATGTAAGTGTATAATGTGTATTGGGTTTTCAATAAAATTTCAGTAGCATTTCCCCGTTTGTTCTCTAAGTACATATGTACTTGGAGAACAGCGGGGAAATGTTGCCAAAATTTTCTTGAAAACCCAATACACATTATACACTTACTAGTGAGATTAGGTGTTCAAGAATGGGATAGGTGGTGCACATTTATTATAGATAAGAATGATAGAACATGTATTTGTTGTCCTAAAGTTTTAACCATGCATAAACTCTAATCTGTTAACCCTAGACCCTAATCTTGTTGTAATATATACTTGTTTTCTCTTTGATCATAGAATGGATAGATCATGAATGTCCACTCCAAATCGCTGCACCCCAGAGTTTATTTCTGGTCTTGACCAGTTTATTTGATTTACCGAGGAACATAGGAAACAACCTGGAGATAGGTTCTAATGTCCATGTAGGTATTGCAGTAACAAGTTGAAAGTCAACACTAGTGACGAAATCAAAATTCATGTCATGTGCAATGGGATTGTACATGGCTATACAAAATGGCACTGGCATGGAGAGATTTCAAACCCAAAACCAGTGGATGTCGATAGCAGTGCTTGTGTGGAAGAAGAAATTGCCTCCGATGATGTAGATGTGAATGAACCAGTTCCAGTAGACATCGTTGATGCGATGCTGGATAGTTGTGGGGTAGAGCACACCGATCCACCTCCCATGTTTAGAAACATTGTGCATGATGTTGAGATACCGTTATACACAGGTTGTACTAAGTTTATGAAGCTTAGTGTTGTGTTGAGATTGTATAAGCTGAAAGCTAACAATAGATGGAGCGACAAAAGCTTCACGTCATTGTTGTCTTTGTTGAAACAAATGCTTCCTTAAGGAAATGAGTAGCCAATCTCAACATAACAGGTAAAGAAATTGTTGTGCCCAATGGGAATGGAGGCCAAGAAGATACACGCATGCCCGAATGATTGTGTATTGTTTCAAAAGGACTATATGGATTTGAAAGATTGTCCAAAATGTGGTGCGTCACAGTACAAATTCACTCCTTCGGGGGAGTCCAAAACTAGTTCTCCTGCCAAGGGGATGTGGTATCTACCTATAATATCATGGTTTCAACGCTTGTTGGCAGATCCGATAGATGCGAAGAATTTGAGGTGGCATGCAGATGTTAAGAAAAATAACGATGGGATCCTACGACATGCATCTGATTCCCCACAGTGGAAGAAGATTGATCCATTGTACCCCAAATTTGGTAAAGAAGATAGGAATCTAAGACTTGGGCTTTGTACAAATGGGATGAATCTGTACGGGACATTGAGCAGCCAACATAGCACTTGGCCAGTCATGCTTGTTATATACAATCTTCCTCCCTATCTTTGTATGAAAAATAAGTATGTAATGTTGTCATTGTTGATATCAGGCCTTAAACAACCTGGAAATGATATCGATGTTTATCTTGAACCTCTGATTGATGACTTAAAGAAACTCTGGGGTGAAGATGTGATGACCTATGATGCTTCATGAAGAGAGACATTTCGTTTGCATGCTATGTTGTTTTACACTATTAATGGCTTTCCAACATATGAGAATTTGTCTGGATATACTGTCAAAGGAGCTAAAGCGTGTCGTATATGTGAAGAGAACACTGATTCAACAAGACTAAAACATGGCGGTAAGACTGTATATCTCGTTCATCGAAGGTTTCTTACAAAATTCCATCTGTATCGTAGGAAGCACAAAGCATTCAATGGATTGAATGAGGAACAGAGTGCACCTAAACCTATACCAGGGGAGGTTGTTTATGAAAGAGTAAAAGACTTTATCAATGAATTTGGTAAGAGATCACAATGTACTATGGCCACACGGAGTGAAAAATCTTTATTCAAGAAGAAGTCAATATTTTGGGATCTTCCTTCTTGGAGTTCTTTGACAGCCAGGCATTGTATCGATGTCATGCACGTTGAGAAAAATGTCTGTGATAGTGTCCTTGGTACTTTGTTGAATATACCATATAAGACTAAAGATGGGATAAAATCCAGACTACACCTATGTGACATGGGAATAAGGTCAGAATTTATAGAATTACGTGAAATGGGAAATCAGAGTACATACTTACCTCCCGCTTGTTACACATTGTCTAGAAAGGAGAAGAAAGCTTTTTGTGAATGTTTGGTAAATGTTAAGGTGTCACAGGGTTACTCATCCATCATTTGTAGATTGGTATCAATGAAAGATCTAAAGTTGATAGGTCTTAAATCTCATGATTGTCACACTCTAATGCAACAAATATTCCTTGTGGAAATTCGATCTATATTTCCGAAGCATGTAAGGTTTGTAATCACCAGACTTTGTTTCTTTTTCAATAGTCTGTGCAACAAAGTTATTGACCCTGATACTCTCGATAATTTGCAAAGAGAAGTGGTTGTTACCCTATGTCAGCTTGAGATGTATTTACCTCCTTCATTCTTTGATCATGGTACATCTTGTTGTCCACTTGACTAGGAAAGTGAAAAGGTTGGGACCAGTTTTCTTGCATTGGATGTATCCCTTTGAACGATACATGAGCATTTTTAAAAGTGATGTTGGAATCGTTATCAGCCTGAAGGGAGTATTATTGAGGGTTATGTTTCCATAGAGGTTATAGATTTTTGCAATGACTTTCTCAGTGGTAATGACACTCCTGGTAATGACAAGAATATTGAGGAGCAATTTGGCAAAGGAAATTTTATATCACGGGTGAAAGTAATAAGCCATGAGCAGTTGGAACAAGGTCACTTGTATATTTTACACAACATGGACGAAGTGAGTGTTTATATCGAGGAACATACCAATTTCATCAAGAGACAATATCCTCGAGCCAATACAATGTGGCTTGCTAGAGAGTATAAGAAGACATTTATTGAGTGGTTTGAAGATAAAGTCTTACATCAACTATCTCAAACACCAGATGATATTACTGAAACTATCAAATGCCTCACCTTTAAACCAAAATTGAATTATATGTCTTATGAAGGGTATGACATTAATGGATTCACATATTACACAAAGCGCCAAGATGATAAGAGTGTCGTCCAAAAAAGCGGGGTCACCCTTCAAGCGTCGACTATATTTTTTGCAAGTGCAAAGTATAAGAGTCCACGTGAAGCTAAAATGTCATATTATGGTGTCATTGAAGACATATGGGAGTTTGACTACATAGATTTCAGAATTCCACTCTTCAAATGTAATTGGCTTGATAACACCAAAGGAGTTATATTGGATGAATTGGGTTTCATTTTAGTGAACTTTGAAAAGATTGGCGAGAAGGGTGAACCATTCATATTGGCATCACAGGCAAAACAAGTATTTTATATAGATGATCGCACAAATTATAAATGACTGGTTGTTCTTCACGGTAAAAGACAGTTCATTGAAGATCCTATAGATAAGAAGGGTACTATGATAAGTATGATGACTCTAGTCCATTCTCAGTTGGGTTTCCAACACCAGCAAATATTGAAGCTAATGATGACTTGTATGTGCGTGGAGATCACAATGAAGGATTGTTAATTGATAAAACATCGCAATATTAGAGGCATGTTTATATTTTTATATGTTTTATTTTTCTGAATGTGAACTTTATAATGTGAATTACTTTACAATGTGAATCTGAAATTTACAATGTGAATTTTACAATGTGAATAACTTTACAATGTGAATTACTTTAAAATGTGAATGTAAACTTTACAATGTGAGCTTTACAATGTGAATTGCTTTATAATTTGAACTTTACAATGTGAATGTGAACTTTCATATGGCTGAGCATTCTCCTGATGGTCGTGCTGATGATTACCGGGAGTGTGAGGACATCAATGCGCCGCCTCACAATGTAAGTTTTAAAAATATATCATATATTTATATCTATATGTCCATTTATAGTTATATCCTATAAGTGTGTTTATTTTGTCAAATTTTAGGTTGATGATGCACATGTACTCTCTGAAGCACTTGAGGCACTTGATGAGCAGCACCAAAAAGTTGATAAGAGAAGGGGCACCACTATGATGAAGAAGTTAATAGTGCAAAGGGGCAATGGACCCAAACGTGTTGTGGATTTTGATAATTCAAGAAATGCAATTGGAGTGAATTGCAATTCGTTTGTTTCATATCTTGGGTATGTTACTCGTAGCCATTGCGGTTGTAAGATAGATTCTTGGCCTAAAGTTCCTAAGGGGAAGAAAGACGTAATATGGAAGGATTTATGTGTGAGTTATTATTAATTTGCAATTCTATTTTGAAGAGTTTATTTGCTTTTGATGAAAAGCTGCATCGTAAATGTGTGATACAATGTTGTGGGAGAGTCCTAAGGAACTATAGGACAAATCTCACCCGAGAATACATAAAAGAAGGTGACAAGAGGATGAAGACAACCATTGAACAGTGGAACTTCCTGGACCAAGAAGAATGGGACACATTTGTTGCTTCAAGAAAAACTGATGAATTCAAGGTATTAGGCATCACTCCCAATTTAATTAATATACGTTGTATTCACCTATTCAAGATTAGCATTTAGTGTTACTAATCAAATCATTAATGTGCATACTAACTAGGCCCTCAGTGAGGCGCAAAGAGCAAGGCGGGCACTGAATGTGCATGACCACACAATGGGTCCAAAGGGGTATGCAGGCATTCGCCAAAGACTACAGGCTGAGTCTACTACTCAGTCTGCTGCTACTCAGGAGTCCTCTACTATAGGTACCACACCTTTTCCTCACCATGATGTCTGGATAGCTGGGAGACAAAATAAGAAGGGAGAAATAAGGAAGCCCGCAACTGCTAAGGCAGCTGCAAAAATGGTAAAATACAACTCTTAGAGCAATCGTTCTAATATTGATTATTTGTGGTGTTTACTTAATTACAAATTTTTGTTTTGGTGATTAGGGGGAGCTGTATGAGCTGAGGAAATAAGGCAAGTTCATCCCTGAGGGCATAAGGGATGAATTGATAGTTTCTCTAGGTGACCTAGAGCATCCTAGACGTGTTAGGGCTGTAGGCGCTAGTGTGGGCATGAAAGCATTCTTTGGGCCATCCCAGCGCAAACATGTCCCAAAAGTGGAAATTTCACAAGAAGAGGTAACTATTCTTTCTTTAGAATGTTACTGTAAAAGAGAATTCAATAATCAGAAGCTAACGTTTCTTTTATCCATGTATAGGTAGATAAGATAGTTGATAGGAGAGTCGATGAAGTAGTTGATAAGAGAATCAAGGAAGCAATTGATAAGACACTCCATGAAGCAATGAGCAAGTGGCATGCATCTCTGACTACCACTCAGCAGACAGTACCTATGGCGTCCCGCTCTACTCCTACTATAGAGGTTGGGAGTAATCCTATAGACCCACCACCTAGCCATCCGTTGTAAGTATTTTTATGACATAGTAACTAGTCTTTTCAAGAGGATATGTATATATGTATATAACATTTTTTACAAAAATTTGTAAGGGTTGAAGCCATGTCATCTAACAAGTAAAGAATTTGTCGTTGTAGAGCTGTCAGCTTACCCATCCCTACCAGGGGAAATGTTTCATGGGTCTCCATTACCAGCTGGTTGGGTTTGTGTGAGCCCGCTATGTATATTCTAGGATTGGATGGATCTTCCATTGCCATATGCCCACCCCGATTGTGAAACGCTTGGTGAGGCAGAAGGCGGAGTGATATTGTGGCCAAAAGCAGATGTCGTCTATACTGAAACTGTATGGTAAATTTACATTACATTAAATTGTTAGTGTATGTATATGATGTCAATTGATCTGAATTATATATATGTACAGGTTAAAAAGAAGACACCCAGAGCATCTAGGCCTCCACCTCCACCTCCTACATTACTAAGTTGCGTTCCACAGGACCTACCTGTCCCGTTAGGTCCTAATTGTATGGGTATGACAATATGGTTAGGCGAATATGATATAAATTACCGTATAACTGTTTCTATAGATGTGGATGTTGTAGGTCAATCATACGAAAGCAAACTATTTATACAAGATATTTTGGAGTTGTTTCAATATGATTGGCTGAATACATCTGTGATTGAGCTATGGATAAGGTGAGATCTTCTTTATACATCCATATACCTTGTGTAGGATCTGGTGATCTGGTTTCTTATATATTAATGCATACGTAATACATGTTTTTCAGCTACTTAGACAAGATATGTGCAAATTTTTTCATTCGAACATGTAGGATTTTTTATTCCATCTTTGATTAGTCTAGCAGCTAAAGACCCTTCATTAGTTCAACAATGTTGTTGTGTTGCTTTTACAAATTTTGCTCAAAATAACAAGACGGTGATAATAGCTCCATTCAATGTGAAGTTTACTTTGCTTATAATTTGGACTTAAGAAAATTACATTTTTATTGTGGATATTGAGTTATTAATTTTTAACCTTTTTACCTCTAGTGGTATGCATTGGGAGTTACTAGTTATTGTGCACATAGGCATTCACTATCTATTATCTAGATCCTAAGGGGACTAAACTGAATTCAAAATATGGACACACAATGAAAATGACATTATTCCGGTGAGAAAATTTTCATTTTAATATCCGTTAACATATGTTATTACATTACTATTTAATTATGCAATGTATGTGTTACATTAACATGTCAGAGTTTAGATGAGTTCAAAAAGGTTTGAGGAAAGGTCCCCAGGAAAAAGAACCAGCCCATAATTTGGAAGAACGTGGAAGTAAGTTCCCGACTGCAAGTGTATATATTATTTATGTGAACAATGCTTAATTAGTTGTATTTTTTAATATTTTGTATGTTTCAATTTATAGTGTGCTACACAAGATAACAGATGAGCATGTGCATACTATGTGATGTGATTTATGCACATGATTATCAAATATGCCACAGTAGACATCGATACCATTCCTGAGGTATTATATATAGTCTCATTAGATAATATGAAATATATCAATCTTATTTATATATTATTAATTATATATATACATCATTCTCTTTGTAGGTGTTTAAAACTGGCCACACTATAGGAAAGGCCTTACTAGATGTACATGCTCCCTATACGACAGAACAATTAAATGATGTAAGAGAAGAATGGGAAAAACCCATACAAGTAGTGGGGTTTTTAAAATATAATTGGGATGTTGATAACGAATAATGACTAAAGAATGATATTTTGTAAATGAATTTTTGAATTGTAATATGTGTGAATGTTTCTACATGTCTGAATGTTTCTACATGTGTGAATGTGAAAATGAATGAAATTTTTGGTTTCTATATGAATGTTTCTACTTGTGTGAATGTGAAAATGAATGGAACTGCAGATTGCTATATGAATGTTTCTACATGTGTGAAAATTGAATGGAACTGCAGGTTGCTAAATGTGTGAAAATTAATGTTGTTAATTTGGCAGGTTTGTGGCCTTTTGTTGGCTGATATCAATGGATGTCGTAAAACCTGCAGTTCATAACTGAACTGCAGGTTTCTCATCCTGTTACCAGCCACAGTAGGCCTGCAGATTGATTAAAAAAAATACATACAATAGGCGTCGGTTATTTGAAAAAACCAGCGACACATGCTTACAGCGTCAGATAATAGCTAAAACCGACACCTATTGAGGCCAGACACCACGGCCGTGCTAGCCAGCACGGTCGTGGCAGCAGATGATATGGCACCAGGTGACAAATACTTACAATGTCAGATAATAGCTAAAAATGACGCCTAATGAGGCTAGACACCATGGTCGTGCTAGCCAGCACAGCCGTGGCAACAAGTGATATGGCAGCAGGTGACAAATACTTACAGTGTCTAATAATAGCTAAAACTGATGCCTAATGAGACCAGACACCACGATCATGCTGTCCAGCACGACCGTGATAGTAGGTGATATGGCGTCGGTTATCAACAAAAAAACTGACGCTGATTGTGCCCTAGATGATATCCTTTCTGTAGCGCAAAGGTTTCTGGCGTCAGTTTCCGTAATAATAACCGACGTCTATATCCCCCTGCTAGCGCATTTTCGGTTGCGCGTGAAGGTTTCTGGCATCGGTTTGGAATCCAACGCCTAACGGTTTGCCTTTTAGCAGTGCCCACATAGGTGTCGCATTGTAACCCACAATAAAGGTCTTAAATAACCGACACTAAAGGTTGGCTATGTACTATTAATGAACTATTATATGATAAATCTTAGCATGAACTCTCGAATCATAAACTTTACTAAGAAACTTATAAAAATGTCTTTTAATTGGAAATCTAAAATCATAAGAGCATAGAAATTATGAGTATATTACTTGAAATAATGAACATTTCAAAATGCTAAAAAGAAATATCAAATACTCATGGGCATGGACCACTTACCTAACCAATAGGAGGAAATCCCCCAAGAGGTTTACTCATCTCAAATCTCTTAATAACCTAAAATACCTAAGTACCCTAAATCATAACGTTTTATCCCTAATTAACATCAAGTCCAAAATCTCATGAAACCCCATTAGACCTAGGTTCTGAAACCATTTCCACTAGATAGATCTCCAAAAAACTAATCACAGTTCCTATAAGGCTCGACCTCATCTGAGATATATATTAATTTCTACAATAAATACAATATTGGTCTCAGGTCAGCCAATTAGGAACGAAATAAATCTATGAAAATAAATTTCTGACTTTTTGATTAAGGGAAACAGAAGGATTGATACACCCTTGGTGAGATGTTCAAAACATAGATGTGATTGGGACACATATAGTCATGAACCAATTTAAAACCAAACGTGATTCACATTATGATAAGCATGTGAATTCTAGGAATACCCTAGGCATTGAATGACCACTAGTACAGAAACAACATTCAACGTCACTTTTCTGGGCGTCGGTTATTTAGGAAAATCGACGCCTATAACATTCAACGTCGGTGATGTAGGTCATCCGACGTCTATAGTCAAGACACGAGTACCGCTTTGTATTCAGCATCGGCTGGGTAACAAAAAACTGACGCCTCATATCTCTCGTGAAATCCAATTTTCGAGCGAAAAAAAATTGGCCCCAAAGTGTCATATACAGCGTCAGTTTTTTACCTTCAGTCTGACGCCTATATAAGATGAAATTTTGTGCGAAAAGTTTCCAGTTTAGGTGTCGGTTATCCATTGGCAACCGACGCCGATAATGGTTCCCGCCAAATTATTTAGGGCAAAATTTGTCTAATTGGATGTCAGTTTTTTAAGTAGAACCGACGCCGAAGACTTTAGGTGTCAGTTTTATTTTATAACCGACGTCGAATACCCACTTAATAAACACTCGAACGGCCGACCACTGTTCCCGATTCTTCTATTTCATCACGAAGCAACTGTTCCCGTTGTCTGCTCTTGCTGCGTCGCCACCCGCCCGGCGGTGCTTCTCGCCACCTGCTGTTGTCGCTCGCCGCCGATGTCAGACGCCACTATTTGCTCGCCGTCGACGTCGGACGCCGCTGCTTGCTGCTCTACGTCACCTCCGCCATCCTCATTGCCACCGACTGCCGTCTTCCTCCTTGCCCACCGCTGCCACCGGCTGCCGTCTTCCTCGCCGTCGCCACCGCCTCCCACTCTGCTCTCTAGGTATTAGTCGTAGCCTTTGTTCTTCATTCGGGAAAATCGGGGCTGTGAATGGGGTGCCTTCTACCTTCAGTCACCATTGCACCTTCGGAACCTGGTGTTATCTCTATCATTGTGATTACACTAATGACAAACTGGATCATTGCTCTCTCTCGTGTGTCTTCATGGGCTACAACTCTCAACATAAGGGCTATAAATGCCTCCACATCTCATCAAAAAGATTGTACATATCACAGACATCTTTATAATAACCCTATTACTAATCAATCTTATGTACTACTTAGTCATAATTTCGAATTTTATGTAATTACTAAACAACAAATGGCATTTCCTTATGGATTTAACCTACTTCATTAATTATTTTTTCATAATTCACTCAATCATTAACATCTAATATCACTATATTTTAAACTTATTTGAAAGCCATTAGTTTCCAAAAGATAGTAAGGAGAGTACTTCAATGTGAATTTTACTAGCTTACCTTGTTTAAAGATGCCTATGACTTTATTATTGCTTGTGATCAATGACAGAGATCTGAAATTATCTCTAAGAGGGATCAAATTCCCATGCGTTCATGGCTAGAATTAGATATCTTTAATGTTTCGGCATCGACTACATGGTCCCCTTCCCCTCTGCCTATGGATTTGAGTACATTCTTATTTTTGCATATTACATGTCCAAATGGATATAGGTCATTCCCACGTGGATTTGAGTACATTCTTATTTAACTGGAAATGGAATGTTACCTGATCAGTCGAGTTCTGTGAGTGTGCAACTCGACCAATGCAATCTTTAGAAAATTGACCAAGGATGATCGATCGAGTTCTGTGAGTGCACAACTCGACCGATGCAATCTTCAAAAAATCGACCAAGGATGATCGGTCGAGTTTCAATCCATGAAAACTCGACTGACCAAGTACCTGTAATCCATTTTCTAATTTGCATTTAATGTGATTAGCACTTGGTGAAATTTGTCTCAAACATTTTTCTCTTCTAAGTTACAAGTCAATTCATCATTACAAGTGATTACATAGATGTTATAAGGTCGTTTACATAGAAAAGCCAAAATGCACACTTGTACCCATTTTGACTTGAACTTGACCCATTCTAGGGCTTTGGATTTTAGATCCTTTTGATGTACCTAATGCCTGCAAACAATCTTAATGAAGCTAAATGTTTGCTTTTTAATATCAATATCATTTTCAGATTTGATGTTTCATCATCTTCTAGTTAATACAAATGCTAAATGTTTGCCTTTTTAATGTTTGCCTAAGATTTAAACTTGTCCATTCTAGCATCCTAATTTGATTTGATTAAACTGTAACATTGATGAAACCCTAACATCAATTGTGATGAAACCCTAACATGTACATATCTATTATTGTGTTTGTTGGCCTAGAAACCCGTCCAAGATTTACTCATTAGGAGTAAATATTGGATAGTCCCCAGTTTGGGACTGCCTTTGAACACCGAATCTCACTTAGGATGTAAGTGTATAATGTGTATTGAGTTTTCGAGAAAATTTTGGTAGCATTTCCTCGTTTGTTCTCTAAGTACATATGTACTTAGAGAACAGCGGGGAAATGTTGCCGATTTTTTTTTGAAAACCCAATACACATTATACACTTACTAGTGAGATTAGGTGTTCAAGGATGGGATAGGTGGTACAAATTTATTATATATAAAAATGACATCACATGTGTTTGTTGGCCTAGAAAGTGAACAATCTTGGATAGGATGTAAGTGAATAGTTGTCCTAATATATACTTGTTTTCTCATTGATCATAGAATGGATAGATCATGGATGTCCATTCTCAATCACTTCACCCCAGAGTTTATATTTGGTCTTGATCAGTTTATCAGATTTGCCGAGGAACATAGGAAAAATCCTACAGATAGGTTCTACTGTCCATGTAGGCATTGCGGTAACAACTTGAAAGAAAGCACTGGTGAGGAAATCAAAAGTCATGTCATGTGCAATTGGATTGTACAAGACTATACAGAATGGGACTGGCATGGAGAGATTTCAAACTCGAAACCAGTAGATGTCGATAGCAGTGCTTGGGTGGAAGAAGAAATTGCCTCCGATGACGTAGATGTGAAAGTACCAGTTCAAGTACACATCGTTGATGCGATGCTAGATAGTTGTAGGGTAGAGCACACCGATCCACCTCCTATCTTTACAAACATTGTGCATGATGCTGAGATACCGTTATACACAGGCTGTGCTAAGTTTACCAAGCTTAGCACTGTGTTGAGATTGTATAAGTTGAAAGCTAACAATAGATGGAGCGACAAAAGCTTCACTTCATTGTTGACTTTGTTGAAAGAAATTCTTCCTGAAGGAAACGAGCTGCCAATCTCAACATATTGGGTAAAGAAAATGTTGTGCCCAATGGGAATGGAGGCCAAGAAGATACACACATGCCCGAATGATTGTGTATTATTTCAAAAGGACTATGCAGATTTGAAAGATTGTTCAAAATGTGGTGCGTCACGGTATAAATTGATGACTTCGGGGGAGTCCAAAACTGGTTCTCCTACCAAGGTGTTGTGGTATCTACCTATAATACCACGGTTTCAACGCTTGTTTGCAAATCCGAAAGATGTGAAGAATTTGAGGTGGCATGAAGATGTTAAGAAAAATAATGATGGGATCCTACGACATGCGTCTGATTCCCCACAGTGGAAGAAGATTGATCTATTATACCCCAAATTTGGTGAAGAAGATAGGAATCTAAGACTTGGGCTTTGTATAGATGGGATGAATCCGTACGAGACATTGAGAAGCCAACATAGTACTTGGCCAGTCATGCTTGTTATATACAATCTTCCTCCCTGGCTGTGTATGAAAAATAAGTACGTTATGTTGTCGTTGTTGATATCGGGCCCTAAACAACCCGGAAATGATATCGATGTTTATCTTGAACCTCTGATTGATGACTTAAAGAAACTTTGGGCTGAAGATGTGATGACCTATGATGCTTCAGGAAGAGAGACATTTCATTTGCACGCTATGTTGTTTTGCACTATTAATGACTTTCCAGCATTTGGGAATTTGTCTGGATATAGTGTCAAAGGAGCTAAAGCGTGCCCTATATGTGAAGAAAACACTGATTCAATAAGACTAAAACATGGCGGCAAGACTATATATCATGATCATCGAAGGTTTCTTTCAAAATTCCATCTGTATCATAGGAAGCGCAAAGCATTCAATGGATGGAATGATGAACAGAGTGCACCTAAACCTATACCAGGGGATGTTGTTTATGAAAGAGTAAAAGACATTGTCAATGAATTTGGTAAGAAATCACAATGTAGTATGGACACACGGAGTGACAATTCTTCATTCAAGAAGAAGTCAATATTTTGGGATCTTCCTTATTGGAGTTTTTTGACAGTCAGGCATTGTATCGATGTAATGCACGTTGAGAAAAATGTTTGTGATAGCATCATTGGTACTCTGTTAAATATACCAGGTAAGACTAAAGATGGGATAAAATCCAGACTGGACCTACGTGAAATGGGAATAAGGTCAAAATTAACAAAATTACATGAAATGGGTAAAAAAAGAACATACTTACCTCCCGCTTGTTACACGTTGTCTAGAAAGGAGAAGAAAACTTTTTGTGAATGCTTGGTAAATGTTAAGGTGCCACATGATTACTCATCCAACATCCATAGATTGGTATCAATGAAATATATGAAGTTGATAGGTATTAAATCTCATGATTGTCACACTCTAATGCAACAAATATTGCCCATGGCAATTCGATCTATATTGCCGAAGCATGTAAGGTTTGCAATCACCAAACTTCGTTTCTTTTTCAACAGTCTATGCAGCAAAGTTATTGACCCTGATACTCTCGATAATTTGCAAAGTGAAGTGGTTGTTACCCTATGTCAGCTTGAGATGTATTTCCCTCCT
Organism: Alisma plantago-aquatica; assembly: GCA_963693085.1. Classification (NCBI taxonomy): domain Eukaryota; kingdom Viridiplantae; phylum Streptophyta; class Magnoliopsida; order Alismatales; family Alismataceae; genus Alisma; species Alisma plantago-aquatica. Next base: position 549,549,751 of record OY856410.1, on the reverse strand, counting down.
TCGTTCTTTGATATCATGGTACATCTTGTTGTCCACTTGACTAGGGAAGTGAAAATGTTGGGACCAGTTTTCTTGCATTGGATGTATACCTTTGAACGATACATGAGCATTTTTAAAGGTGATGTTCTAAACCGTTATCAGCCTGAAGGGAGTATTATTGAAGGTTATGTGGCGAGAGAGGTTATGCATTTTTGCAATGACTTTCTGAGTGGTAATAACACTCCTGTTAATGACAAGAATATTGAGGAGGGCAAAGGAATTTTGGGATCACGGGTGAAAGTAATCAACTGTGAGCAGTTAGAACAAGCTCACTTGTATATTTTACACAACATGGACGAAGTGAGTGCTTATATCGAGGAACATACCAATTTCATAAAGAGACAAAATCCTTGAGCAAGTTCAATGTGGCTTGCTAGAGAGCATAATAAGACTTTTACTAAGTGGTTTGAAGATAAAGTCTTACATCAACTATCTCAAACACCAAATGATATTACAGAAACTATCAAATGCCTCACCTTTAAACCAAAACTGAATGTTATGTCTTATGAAGGGTTTGACATTAATGGGTTCACATATTACACAAAGCGCTAAGATGATAAGAGTGTCGTCCAAAACAGTGGGGTCACTCTTCAAGCGTTGACTATGTATTTTGTAAGTGCAAAGGATAATAGTCCATGTGAAGCTAAAATGTCATATTACGGTGTCATTGAAGACATTTGGGAGTTTGACTACATAGATTTCAGAATTCCACTTTTTAAATGTAATTGGGTTGATAACACCAAAGGATTTATAGTGGATGAATTGGGTTTCACTTTGGTGAACTTTGAAAAGATTGGCGAGAAGGGTGAACCATTCATTTTGGCATCATAGGCGAAACAAATATTCTATAGCGATGATCCTACAAATGATAAATGGTCGGTTGTTCTTCATGGAAAAAGACAGTTCATTGAAGATCCTATAGATGAAGAAGAGTACTATGATAAGTATGATGACTCCAGTCCATTCTCAGTTGGGTTGCTAACTCCACAAAATATTGATGCTAATGATGACTTATATGTGCGCGGAGATCACAATGAAGGATTGTTAATTGATAAAAGATCACAATTTTATAGGCATGTAAGTTTATATTTTTTTATTGAAGCTAAATGTTTGCTTTTTTAATATCAATATCATTTTCAGATTTGATTTTTCATTATCTTCTAGTTAATACAAATGCTAAATGTTTGCCTTTTTCTAGTTAATACAAATGCTAAATGTTTGCCTTTTTCTTGTTAATACAAATGATAAATGTTTGCCTTTTACTTGTTAATACAAATGCTAAATGGCATGTTACCTGATCGGTCGAGTTCTGTGAGTACACAACTCGACCGATGCAATCTTCAGAAAATCGACCAAGGATGATCGGTCGATTTCTGTGAGTGCACAACTCGACCGATGCAATCTTCAGAAAATCAACCAAGGATGATCAGTCGAGTTTCAATCCAGGAAAACTCGACCGACCAAGTGCCTGTAATCCATTTTCTAATTTGCATTTAAAGTGATTAGCACTTGGTGAAATTTTTCCCCAACATTTTTCTCTTCTAAGTTACAAGTCAATTCATCATTACAAGTGATTACATAGATGTTCTAAGGTCGTTTACATAGAAAACCCAAAACACACACTTGTAGCCATTTTGACTTGAACTTGACCCATTCTAGAGCTTTGGATTTTAGATCCTTTTCATGTACCTAATGCCTGCTAACAATCTTAATGAAGATAAATGTTTGCTTTTTTAATATCAATATCATTTTCAGATTTGATGTTTAATACAAATGATAAATGTTTGCCTTTTTAATGACATTTTCAGATGGCTGACCATGGTGAGCATGATGTCCATGATGGCATGAAGTCCATGACGAGCATGTTGTCCATGACGAGCATAGCGAGGATACCAATGTAAGTTCTAAAAACATATCCTGTATTTCTATAAAATTCATTATCTTCTAGTTATGTCATATATCCCATATTTCTATATTGTGCTAATTCAGTGTGTTTATTTTTGTCAAATTTTAGGTTGACGATGCACATGTACCCACTGAAGCACTGGAGCAACTTGATGCACAATACCAAACACTTAACAAGAAACGTGGCATCACTCTGTTGAAGAAGTTAATAACGCTAAGTGGCAGTGGATCCAAATTGGTTGTGGAGTTTGATAATGGAGGAAATGCAATTGGAGTGAACCGCAATAATTTTGTAAACTATCTTGGGTGTATCACTCGAAGCCATTGTGGTGTTAAGTATGATAATTGGCATAAAGTTCCTTAGGAGAAGAAAGACTTGATATGGAAGGATTTATGCGTGAGTTACTATTATTTGTAGATTAAAAATTATATTATTTACAATTCTATTTTTGGATACTAGTTAATAAGAATTCTATTTTACAGAATCTGTTTGCATTGGATGAGCTGCATCGTAAGAGCATGATGCAATGCACTGGAAAGATGCTTAGGAACTATAGGACAAATCTCAACAGAGAATACATAAAAGATTTTGATAAGAAGAAGAAGTCAGCCCTTGAACAGTGGAACTTCTTGGACAAAGAAGATTGGGACAATTTTGTTGCTTCAAGAAAATTTGAAGAATTCAAGGTATTAGGCATCACTCCCAATTTAATTAATATACGTTGTATTCACATATTCAAGATTAACATTTAGTGCTACTAACCAAATCATTAATGTGCATACTAACTAGGCCCTCAGTGAGGCGCAAAAAGCAAGGCGTGCACTGAATGTGCATGACCACACTATGGGTCCAAAGGGCTATGCAAGCGTTCGCCAAAGACTACAGGCGGAGTCCGCTGCTACTCAGGAGTCTGCTTCTACTCAGGAGTCTGCCACACCCATGCCTCGCCATGATATCTGGATAGCTGGGAGGCAAAACAAGAAGGGTGAAATAAAGAAGCCCGTAACTGTTGAGGCGACTGCGAAAATGGTAAAATACAACTCTTAGAGCAATCATTTGAATATTGATTATTTGTGGTGTTAACTTACCAATTTCTATTGATGGTGATTAGCCGGAGCTGCACGAGTAGAGGAAACAAGGCACGTTCATCCCTCAGGGTACAAGGGATAAATTGACAGTTGCTCTGGGTAACCCGGAGCATCCTGGACGTGTTAGGGGTACAGGTGCTGGTGTGGGCATCAATGCATTCTTTGGGCCATCCCAGCGCAAACCCAGAGAGGGACTTTCACAAGAAGAGGTAACCTATTCTTTTTTTAGAATGTTACTGCAAAAGGGAATTCAATAATAAGAAGCTAATGTTTCTTTTATCCATGTATAGGAGAATAAGAGAGTCGAGGATATAGTTGCTAAGAAGGTCAATGATATAGTTGCTGAGAAGGTCAAGGAAGAAATAGTGCGGTGGCAGGCATCTCAGGCTTCCAATCAGCCTATGGCGTTCTACTCTTCTTCTGTTGTACAGACTGAGAGTAATCCTGTAGACCCACCACCGCCTAACACGTCTACTGTAAGTATTGTTTATGACATTATAGCTAGTCTTTTCAAGATGATATGTATATATGTATAATATTCTTTACATAAATTTGTAGGCATTGAAGCCATACCGCTTAAGAATGCAAGACTATGTTGTTGCAGAGGCACAGGCTTTCCCATCCCTTCCTGGGGCAATGTTTCACAGGACTCCAATGCCACAGGGCTACGTTCGTGTGAGCCCGCTACGTGTGTTACCCGATTGGAGGGAAGCTACATTGCCATATCCCCATCCGGATATTGATACACTTGTTGAGGCAGAAGGCAGGGTGATATTGTGGCCCAAAGGAGATGTCTTCTACACTACTGAAATTGTAAGATAAATTTACATTACTTTAGATTGTTAATTTGTATATGTGAGGTCAACTGATCTGAAATTATATATACAGGTTAAAAAGTAGACACCCGGAGCACCTAGGCCTCCACCTCCACTTCGTACATTACCATGTTGGGTTCCAACTGACCTAAAATACCCGTTAGGTCCTTCTTGTAGGGGAATGGCATGTTGGCTACGGGCACATAATATACATTGCCCTATAATTGTTTCTTTAGATGTAGATTATGCAGGTCAATCATACGATAGCTGTTTATTTATACAAGATATTATTGAGCTATTTATGTATTATTGGTTGAATACATCAATGATAGAGACATGGATAAGGTGAGATCTTGTTTATACATCCATATACCTTGTGTAAGATCCGGTGATCTGGTTTCTTATATATTAATGCATACGTAATACATGTTTTGCAGCTACTTAGTCGAAGATCAATGCAAACAATTTGCATTTGATCATGTGGGATTTTTGATTCCATCATTGATTAGTATGGTAGTTAAAGACCCTGATAGTGTTCAACAATACTGTATAGATGCTTTTACAATTTTTGGTCAACAAAAAAAGACGATAATAATAGCTCCATTCAATGTCAAGTAAGTTTACTTTATTTATAATTTGGACTTAAGAAAATTCCATTTTTATTGTGCATTTTGAGTTATTAATTTTTAACTTTTTTACCTCTAGCGGTAGACATTGGGAGTTACTAGTTATTGTCCCCGGGACGTTCACTGTTTATTATCTAGATCCTGTAGGGAGTACATTGAACACTAAAATTTGACACGTAATGAGAATGCCATTATTCTGGTGAGAAATATTTCATTTTTATATCTGTTAACATCTGTTATTACATTACTATTTATATATGCAATTTACTGTGTTATATTAACATGTAGGGGTTTAGATGCATTCAAAAAGGCTGGAGGAACAGTCCCAAGGAAAAAGAACCAGCCAATAAATTGGCAGAACATAAAAGTAACTTCCCGACTCCAATGTATATATTATTGATGTGAACTGTGCTTAGTTGTATTTTTTAATATTTTCTATGTTTCAATTTATAGTTCACTACACAAGACAACGGTTGGGAATGTGCATACTATGTGATGCTATTTATACAGATGATTATCAAACATGCCGCATTGGACATCAATACCATACATGAGGTATTATATATCGTCTCATTAGTTCGTATGAAATATATCAATCTTATTTTTATATTATTACTTATATATATACATCATTCTCTTTGCAGGTGTTTAAAACTAACCACACTATAGGTAAATGCTTAAAAAATGTACATGCTCCATATACCATGGAAGCATTAAATGAAGTAAGAGAAGAATGGGCAAAACCCATACAAGTAGTGGCGATTATAAGATATAATTGGGATGTTGATAGCGATGTTGAGTGATATATTGTAAATGAATATTTATGAATGTTTCTACATGTATTTTAATGTTTCTACATGTGTGAATGTGAGAATTGAATTGATGTCTGAATGTATCTACTTGTGTGAAAAAATATTTGTTGGTTTTGCAGGTTCGTGGCCTGTTTGTAGGCTGATATCAACGGATGTCGTAAATCTACAGTTCAGAAAACTGAACTGCAGGTTCTCATCCTGCTGACCAGCCACAGCAGGACTACAAATTGATAAGAAAAAAAAATATAGGCGTCGGTTATTTATAGAAAACCGTCATCAAAGGCCTACCGCGTCGGTTTTTGGACAAAAACCGCCGCCTAATGTGGCCACGGCCGTTCTGTGAAATGGCGTCGCTTATTCGTATAAAACCGACGCCTATAGGATATACAATGTCGATTGTTTAGTTGATAACTGACGCAGAAAGTGTCCTAGATGGCGCCCTTTTTGTGGCGCGAACCCTTTTGGCGCTGGCGTATTACATATATAACCGACGCCTAGTGTTTATATAGCGGTGGTTTTTTAGTTAACAACCGATGCAGAAAGTGTCGGTTGTGGCGCCCTTTTCTGTGGCGCGAACCCTTTTTGCGGCAGTTTTTTATATACAACCGACGCCTATAGATTAACTAGGCATCGGTTAAAAAACTGACGCCGAAGTGTTCGACCTTTAGCGGCGCCCACATAGGCGTCTCTTGAAAACTGTCGCTAAATGGGGTTAAACAACCGACGCCAAAAGCTTTAACTGTAGTAGTGGACACAAACACCAGAATGTGAGGGAAGAACTATATTAACATGCTCTTGATTGATCTCCTTCCCAGTAGCCTGCGTGCCATGGTGGTTTTCGCTGGGGAGGACCCTACAATTCAAGATCGAGTAGGGATGCATCTACGCTCTTCCAAAATCATGTGTCCACTTCTCCATGGTGTGTCCAGCTCAACGACCTCTTTCTCATGGCATGCAATGGCCAAAGTAGAAACCTATGACTTTCCACAAAAGGCAGATAAGACTCAAAACTTGAAACCCACCAAACATGGTACGTCGAGGGAAACAAAAGCCATAGAAATATTTCTGATAGAGCGATGGTCTGAATAATAAAAATTTGGATTGTAAGTGGGGCTAGGAATTGGAGATCAACCTATTTGTACATGATACATGAAAATTGGGCTTTAGTAGATACCACCCCTCTTATCAGATGGAGGGAGTGGGAAGCTTCACATGGGTCATCCAAGTCACTCCAGTTTCTTCTTGTGATGTAAGAGATGCTCATTCTCACTGCCATTGAAGCTTCTCAATCTTTTGGGAAACTGAGTAGGTTTGGGGGTTGGAAAAAATGTGTCGCCAAAGGACCCATGTTTTATCTTCACGGATGCCTGAGGAAGGTTCTTGTCTAGTCAATTTAGTCAGGGTGGCTTGAATACTGAGAACATCTCCTATGAACCTAGGAAGGAAGAAGATTGGGACAGGTAATACGGTCTAAACACATATAATCAAACTATGAGGGAGAGAAGAAAAGACCTAGTTAGAGGTCCTTAGGGGACTAGTTGCTCAAGAAAATGCACTAAGGTGCTTCTGTGAGATGTGTTGCCTAAAAATTTTGATGGCAACTATGGGCATTTCTTATATTGGGAGACCTAGTGCTTGGACTAGGGATCACCTAACTCACAATAGACTCCAAAAGTTGATCATGGAGAAAAACTAGAAATCATTGATAGTACAGGGAGAGATATGGTTCAAGAGGGGTGGGGTCTTGGCTATGTTGTTACACATTCTCACTGCAGAAGCTATAGGAGGTAGGAGACGAGGTTGTCACCTCTAGATCAGGATCTAACGGTCATGCTAAAGCCCAGACAAATTAGCCTAGCATGTGATAGGAACCAATGAAAACAATTTTTTGGAACTTAGGTAAATTGATATAAAACGACTGCAATTTATTTTTCTAGGTAAGGTATGGATATAAATAATGAGTAACCCATTCCTCCTCACATAGATTGACACAATTATCATTATTCATTTCTAATGAAATTGACACATATACTAAATCAGTCCCAAGGATTCCAAATATTAATTCAAAAATTCCATATGAGCTAAGGAATTGCATGTTTTACATGATTTGACATTTAGGGTAACTTATGTGCTACTAATCACTGTAAAGGAATTAAACTGTAAGTTAGTATTATTGAAATTGTTTATCCTACACTAAATTTAGGGGTGATACAATTCTACCTACCCTATTAAATTTCTTCCTTGAATTTTTTTTCAGTAACATGGTATTACCCACCTTAGTATTTCACATATATATACATTAATACATAAAATTCATCATAATATTTCTTAAGTCTGCAATAACATTTTCATGATATGGCTATCACATAATCGTACATTGTATTTAACATGAGTAACAAAACTACTAGTGCGTGGGTCACTAATTGGACTTGAAATTAAACCATACCTTAATTTTCCACCATGGCAATAATCCTAGTTTCCCTTTTCTCTGGTTGTGTTGGATCAGGGTCTTGGTTCACGTTATCCTTCATGCTATAAATGAGCTTGGGGAAATTTCACTTGATGTGTCCCTCTTCATGGAAATATTAGCAAGCAATGATAGCCATCCTACATATGCCATTGTGAGTCTTGTGGCACTTGGGACACTTGGCACATTGGGGAACATCATCCTCATGTGCCTTGCTTTTCTTCTCATTGTTGTTTGCATGATGGTGGTGGTTGTTGCCTTCCCTGTTCCATGTCCTCCCTGGGTGGTCCTTGAGCACAAAGAAGTATCAAGGACATCTTGTACTATCCTATGGGTTGATCTAGTAAGGTCATAGCTGAGATCATTCTTGAGACCAAAAATGAATTTCTTCAAAAGGTGTAGCTCATATAGCCTCTGCCTGTACTTTTGAAAGATATGGAAATACATGGCATACTTAGTGGAATATATATCTCCATGCTGACAGAGGTCGAGCCATTCCTCCTCCTTGTCAACCATGGCCTCAAAATTATAGTGGTTCCTCAAGGTAGTCACGAAATCATCCCAAGTGAGGGGCTTAAATTTTGGGTCTCTAACAACGAGGAAATTATCCCACCAGTAACATGCAACTCATATCATGTGTGTCGCAAACCTGATACATGATCCCTCAGAGACGTCTAGATCATGAAAATCGTGCTCCATTTTGTATAGCTAGGGCTTAGCCTTCTCCACAACATCTAGCTCTTCCTTGCCCAAAAATGTATCTGCCTTCACCTTGAGGAAATCTACCTAGGTGACCTCATTCCTCCTTTTTAGACAATCTCTGTCTATCCCTCCCACTGCATCAATCAAGACCGTGACTAAAGCATCATAGGAAACTGAGGGGTTCTCCCTACGGGGACTTTTAACTCGCTCCTCTTTGCTGGCTGATAATCATTCTTCTTCAGATTCCATATTGGTGTTGCACTTATCAGGTCGAGCCTTGGGGGGGGGGGGTTTAAGGGAAAGAGGGAGGATCATAAACATGTATCTTATAATATAAGATCCTACTAAGTGGTGATTCTAGGATTTTATGTGATACCACTTTTGTCATGACCTGCTTTCTAATATTAATACAACCTTAGCAGAAGCATTTTAATACACTGGAGTTCATGACAAAATGTGAATGATATAATTAATTGAGAAAAAATCACATGAAATAAGCCACAACATTTTATTATAGGCCATAAATAAGGGAGTCTAAGTCCAACATAAAAGAGTTCAATAAGTGAAACTCCATCATAACATAACTAGAGGGAAAACATGACTATCTTGAATGGAACCCTATGAAGTAAAATTTGGTAACTATCCTTGAGCTAACGTATGTGTCTCTTCTACTTCTCTTTCTCGTCTCCTATGGACATATCATCCCCAACCATGTATTGAAAAAAACAACTATTTGTAAGTGGAAGGATTATTCTAACATATATGAAATAATTGAAATTAGAAAAGACTATATATTACTCATAAAAAATATGCATTAAAATTAAGATTTAAAATCTATAAAAGAAACTTACAAATTAACATAGAATCTTTCTTTAGCTTAGTTATTATCTTTTTACGTAACTTATACTAGAGATGTGTAGTTTGGTACCACGGTATCATGACCTAGACTCTAGTACATGGGTCATCTTATCTAAGTTGGCATGCACTAAGGGATGGGTCTAACTCCATAATATAACCATTTTAATTCTTATCTTTACTTGATTCTTAATTCATGAGTCTTATTGGGTTCCCATCTTAAATCTTCGATTTAAGTCATAATGAACTACTTTATGATAAATCTTAGCATGAACTCTAGAATCATAAATTTTATTGATAAACTTATAAAAATGTCTTTTAATTTGAAATCTTAAAGCATAAGGGCATACAAATCATGAGTATCTTACTTAAAATAAGTAACATCTAGAAATGTTAAAAAGAAACACATAATAATCTTGGGAATGGACCACTTACCTAACTATTAGGAGGAAATCCACCAAGATAATTTTTTTGGTCAACAAATAAAACTTTCTTACTATGGTGTGATACCAAAACATTAGGTACATCAGATGTGCACCCCTTAATCCTCTAAAAAAATGATTACCAAGAAAAACAAAATAAAATTAAGGTCTTACGTAGAAGACCTAAAAAAGAAAGAAGGACTTAGATAAGGAGGACACCAAATAGCTTTCATACAAATTGTAACTGGTATGAACATCTTCCTACACAGTAGAGGAGCCCCACTATCAATATGCACACCCACAAAATGCGCAAATTCTACTGTCAGAAAGATATGTATCAGCTAAAGTCAGTACTCATGCTCTTTTGGTGACATCAAAATTGAGATCAGTCTAACTACCTGCACTGATGTAATGTATCATCATCATTAGCACCATCCTGTTACACCAACTAAGTCCTAGGAGAGGCTTTGGCAAACTATATCAGCTGCATCGGTCCCCAGAGAAATAAGACCCTGGAACCCCTTCACACTGGCATTAACCTCACTCACAGAAAGTAGTGGAAAGAGGAAAAGGAGGAAACTCCCAAACCATCGGATAGTGACATAGTGCCTCAGATTCTTATACAACGGAGATAGAGTACTAGGTTCTCAACGAGAGGATGGAAGGGTTAAACTCCATCTTTTCTCTTCTTGGGCAATATTTTCCTCCTATTTGGACTAAACTTACTAAAATCCAGTGAGTCGGCTTCCCAAGGATCAAAATCCATCATCGAATTTGAATCCATATTGGATTCATCATCATCATCAAACAACTTTTCCTTAACATGTTGGAACTCAGTAGAGAATTGTTTGTTGTTCTAGATCTTGTTGATCTGCCACGAGGAAGAACTCTTCGCGCCCTTGCTTATCCTGCTCATCTCTAGTTCCCAATCCAAATTGAGACTCCTGACATTGAACATCATAAAAGACCCGAACATCTCAGGTTCTGGGATGTGGGAATGGGATTGGGGGTGAAGCTCAGTAGCCACAGAATGGACCACGTCTCTCACCTACTGTGCAATGGAGTCTTGAATCACTTCATCCATGACAACAAAGGTGTTTGCATTCTCCTCTGACTGGTTGATGATCTTTTTTCCTTGATCCACCTTGGATTTCTCCTTGGAGGTCGTGTTCACATTGTCTCAAACACCTGAAGATTTCCCCATCTGAACCTATAGGTCCTGTTGCGGAGGAGGTCTTCTTGTCTACAGTGGACAAGAGGTGGCTCTGTGCCCACACCTCCTACAACTAGGGCATATCGCAGGCTTTGAGATAGCCTTAGTTTTCAGAGTTTTAAGCACTGAATCAACTTCCACCAATGTCTCCTTAGGAATTTTAGAATCATAACCCATCTTGTTGTAGACACGGGCAGCGTCAAGGCAGCCAGTAGCAATCGAGTATTCATCAATATCCACAGGCATTTTAATGGTACTTGCGACGCTGGAGATGTGCTTGCGAGTCCAGGGAAGTCTCATGTTCTCAATTTTGAACCAAACAGGGACCTACGTGAATGAGAGGGGTTTAAGGGGTGAACCAGGCTTCTACACATGGGCGACAATCAGCGAACCATCCATGAACCAAGGAGCTTCCTCGAGAACCCTATCTCTATCGTCATGATATGGCATCTTGACGATGTATCCCTCCCTTTCCTCAGACACGACCTCGATAGGGCCACTTGGTCTCCACAATCTACAAATCCATCCAGTAAATTGGCCACCATAAGGCTTCCTGCCAATAAACCAGATGGATATGAACTCATCCCAGTCAGGGACAGAGTTGTCCTGACTCAAGATGGATGTGCATCACTTGCCATCCTTGATGCTTGGCTTGATGAACTCCATCATCTCGACATCAATATCGCCTTGACCCAGCCTACTGGTTCACAGCCAGTCTACAAGTCGATTTGAGGTCGACGTCTCATCATATCTACGGGGCGGAGTTTTTGGGGGGTTGGTAGTGGACGCATGAGGCATCTCCCTTTCCTTGTGCGGTGGAGCCCTAGATGCGTCAGGGGATCTCATGAGGGTGCCTCCTTCTCCATTTGCCTCCAATTGGCAGTTTGGAGGAGTCGAAGATGACTCGGCAGCATGCCCCCTTCCCCCTCTGCTACTAGAGGATCGCCCTTTCCCTCGCCTCCATCCACTCCATCTACGACCCATCCCTTCTGGATCAAAAAATCTCCCCCAAGATATTTTTTGATCTAGAATCTCTTAATAATGCCCTTAATAATGATCTTCTAACCATAATTAACATAAGACCCGACATCGCTTATCTCCCATCTGGCGATCACGGCGGCGAGCTAGGGCTCCCCCCGCGTGTGGCGCTCAGGCTTGGGGGAGGGGGTCAGGCGTCCTACTGGGCCGTCACATTCTCCCCCCGGGCCTCCTCCTCGACTTGCCTCTTCTTTTGGTTTCCTTTTTGCAGGTGCCTCTCTGAGCTCCTCATCTCTCCCCGCTGGGTGGCGGCCGTGCGACCTGGTTATGATCGGATCCTCTCTTCAGCTTGTTGCTTATAGGAGGTGGTGGTGCTCTTCTTCTAGCAGAGTCTTGCTCAGATCTTCCTGGAGGCTGAGGCAGGTGGCTGGTGGAGGTGTCCTCGTAGGGATTCCGGAGGAGGCGGGTTTCCCTCCTCTGTTTCTGCCTTGCAGGATTCTCGCTTGGGTGCTAGTTTCTGGCAGGCTATCTACCTTGTTTCTGCCGTATATCGGCGTTGTTTCTTCCTTTGAATAAGTATTGTTACTCCTTCCTCTGTGAAGGCGGTGGTTTTTCTGGGGTTTCCCCCGGTAATTCAACCTTAGTACGACTATCTCATCTTTGCTCTGGATTGATCTCATTACTCATTTTTATGGCTTCATTTGAGTTGATATACGAGCAGAATACCATCTTGTTCCAGCCCCTCTACCACTACTTAACGCTCAGGTTGAAGGAATTCTTCAGGAAAAGCTGCTTAAGACATCCTCAAGGAAGAAGAATCAATGCAGAAATGTCTCTCTCTTATTCCAATATGAGTTGTAGTGCCCTAAGGTTACTGAACGTGATGTTTGTATGTTCTATTTGTATCTTTCTCCCCAATTGTAGATTCCGTATGGCTAACAAGTAATGAATCGATCCTTTTGCTCTAAAAAAAACCCTAATTAACATTAAGTCTAAAATCTCGCAAAACCCCATTAGAACTAGGTTCTAAAATCATCTCCATTAAATATATCTTAAAAAATTGATCAAAATTCATATTAGGATCGACCTCATATGAGCTATACATTAATTTTTACTATTAATACAATATTGAACTAAGGTTAGCCAATTAGAAACGAGATAAATCTTTCAAAATAAATTTTTGACTTTTGGGTTAAAGGAAACAAAAGGATTGATATACCCTTGGTGTGATATTCTAAACTTAGATGTGAGAGGGATATAGATCATCAACAGTCCATTTAAAACCAAGTGTGATTCACATTGAAATAAGCTTGTACATTCTAGGAATGCCTAAGGCATTGCGTGACAGAAACACCAGAATGCGAGGACAAAATCGTATTAGCATGAAGTTTTATCATCTTCCCAACAGCTTGTGTTCCATAGCAGAAACTGCTACTAGGGAGGACCCTACAATCCAAGATCAAGTAGGGATTCCTGGAAGCCCTTTCAAAATCATGTGTTGACTTCTCAATGGTATGCTGAGATTAACAAACTCTTTCTCATGGTCTGCTATTGCCATTGTAGAAACCTATGACTTGTCATAAAAGCTAGTGAAAATACCCACCAAACAGGGTATGATGAGGGAAACAAAAACAATAGATATATTACCTATATCTAGAAGGTTTGAAGAATAGAAATTTACACCATAAGTGGATCTTGGAACTAGATATCAACCTATACGTACATGATACTGAAAATTGGGCTTTTGTAGATTGCCTCCCCTCTGGTCGGATTAAGGGAGTGGCACACTTTGCATGAGTCTACTGAGTCATTCCAATTTCTTGTTGTGGTGTGAAAGATGCTCATTATCACCACTATTAAAGCTTCTTAGGCTTTAAGCAAACTGAGTAGGGTAGGGGGCATAAACACAATGCATCATCAAAGGACCCCAATATTGGCTTCCTAGATGCCTGAGGAAGGTTCTTGTCAATTTAATTTGGTCGGGATGGCTTCAACACCAAGAACATCTACAGTGAGCCTAGGTAGTAATATGACTGAGTCTCAGAAATAGGGGTTAAATGGATAAAATCAAACTCTAAGGGAGAGAAGAAAAGACCTAGTCGGAGGTCCTTAGGGCACTAGTTTCTTGAGAAAATGTGTTTAGGTGCATGTGTGAGATTCGTTCCCCTAAAGGTAAGAGAGTGGCATTGGGAATTTCTTATACAGGGATACCTAGAGATTAAACTAGGGATTACCTGACTCAAAAGAGACACCCAAAACCAATCATGGAGAGAAAATAAAAAATTATTGAGAGTTTAGCGAGACAAAGGGGTCGATAGGTACGGCGCCTTGATTGTTTGGTACATGTTCTCAGAGCGGAAACTACAGTAGGTAGGACACAAGGTCTCCACTTCTATATTAAAATCTAAAGATCCTATTAAACCTAGACAAACCAGCCTAGTGTGTGACAGGATCCACATGCAAACATTCTTGGAAATTAGGTAAAATTATATAAATTGGCTGCAACTTAGTTATCTGTTAAGGTATGAATATAAATAATGAGTCACCCATTCCTCCTCACATAAATTGCTATATCTGTAGTTGTTCATTTCTAATGAAATTGACACATATGATAAATTAGTCAAAAGGATTCCAAATATAATTTCAAAAATCCCATATGAGATGAGTTACATGCTTTACATGATCTGGCATTTAGGATAACTTATGTGATAAGAGAACTAGTCAAATATAATGTAAAAGAACAATTTAACATAGATTACAAGAGAAATTCCAAAAGAAGAGATAGAAAAAGTGATGCCTTTATTTCTGGAGTCCCCATCCTTTTATAGGGAAAAAGAGGGGGAAAAAGCTTAGAAATGGCTTGGCAATGGCATGTGGGTCGATCGACTAGGATACAGTCAGTCGATTTTCTATATGTCTTCTATGACTAAAGTTTGACTGCAATAATGGCCTTCTTATTTTAAAAATTGGCTGACTCTTGGTGCAAGTCAGTCGATTCGTGATTCGAGTCGGTGGACTGGTAATCTGAGTTAGTTGTTTGTGATATGTGTCGGTCGATTCATTAGATTGGGCTTGGATATATTTGCTCATTTCCCACCTTGGTGGTCCATTCATTCGATTGGTTGTATATCTTGTTTGACCAAAGTTTGATTGCAATTATGGGATTCTTTATTTTGAATTTTGAATGGATCTGGGCACTGGTCATTGACTCTTGATTTGAGTTGGTCTATTGGTTTTAATGTTTGGGTCAGTTCGTTGAAACCCTAGAATGGATGTTGGCAGTAGTGATTTGGATGAGTTTGGGTGCAAGTCAGTCGACTTGTGATCTAAGTTGGTTGACTGGTGATCTGACTCGACCAACTCATGAGAATTGCTTTGGATATATTTGATGATTTCCTTGCAAAAGTCATCCAAAACTAGTAAAAACTTCAAATAAAAGGGAGAAAAAATAAACTAGACAAATTAAGTATAAAACTAAATAATAATAATAAAATAATGCTAAGAGAGATCTAAAATATGCAATTTGGATGGATAAATATAAACTTATCAAGATAGCCCAAACTTGAACTTTGCTCTTCCTTGAGTAAACTTGAATATAAAACAACGCCACATTATACTTTCGACCAGTCATCCTCGCTCTCATAACACCAATTGAGTCCTTCCACCTTATATGGCCAAGCAACACTTGCTTTCTGGATTCATGAAAAACAAATTTTGTATATCCTACTTCAAAATTATTTCATAACTTGGTTCCATTTCAAGGCTTGTAATGAAACATATTTCATATTTCCTTTTCATATTTATCACTCCCACATGTTTTTTTGAGTCATTGCACAAGAACATGCATTATTTTGATTGGTTGGGATTTATGTATTTTTCCCCTGGATATAAAATACAGTGGAGGTATGGAAGCATAATGATCTCTCCTCTATTCGACTTGATATATTTTCATTTATTTACAACAGTTACATTGACTGCATTTTTTTTCTTTTTGTGCTCAGTGACATCGTTTGATGGTGCATGCCAATTAATTGCAAGGGGTATGGAAGAAGGAGAAGAGGGAAGAGGATGCCACCTTGAACATAGAATTTTGGCACTTCAATTTTTTTTTTCATTTACAGATGGAGAGATGAGAAGGTGATGTAAGAAGTGTAGAAAACACTGTTGTTTGTGCAATTCATTTTTAAATTTAAATGCATTGAGAGTATCATACACTGGTTCAATAAATTCTGAGTTATGCAAAATCAACAATTTATTTAGGTTTATCTATAACTCTAGAAAAGGAAGTATTCTTTTTTTAATCCTATTAGTACTCTAAAACTTGCCAACCTTTCCAAGGAATCATGCTAATCAAAATCTGAGGTGACTAGATTATTTCCATTAATGACAAGTTTATAAATTATGTTACAAAAGAATTTGCAACATTCAAGGGGGTATATTGATAAACATGCATATAATCCTGGCCAACTAGATAATGTCAGGGCTAACTAGATAAAGGACAAAACTAAAGGACTTTTTTTTGAAAAATTTCAAGTGAAACTACATAACACAATGGAAATTATGTAAAATTTAAGATAGAGTGGGTGGAATGAGTATGTACCACCCACCTCCCCCCGAACTTAAAAATTTTCTCATACTGAGGAAAAAATAAATCCTAATGGTGGGGAGATAAATGCAGAGATCACCACGGGGTCCAAGTAGCTTTAAGAACGTATAACTAGATGTAATGTGCACCATATGGTTTGATTGTCGTGCAAGATCAAAGGGGCTTTCATATTGTCTTTGTCCTTACATTCCTTACATTAGGATCCATAGACCTTCCATCAACAGTGAAGTGTCGATGATGAATGTGGATTGGGAAGATTCAAGGGTAACGGGAGGGTAGCACATGTAATGTCAGCGGTGCAGGATCAGATGGAGGATCTGGCTCTAGTCCCCCCCCCCCGCGCGTCAAATTTATCTACATATAGGAGAATTTGTTCTAATATGAAAGGAACAATTGGATTTAAATCATCATCATAAATAATTTTGTTCTCCTAAAAATCATGTGATCAACATTGTGGTTAATGGGATTAGTGGGTTTCATTATTGATTTAGCATGAGACTCAAGCTTCTCCAGATGAGGTGTAATTAAGAGACATGTGGATTTAGGAGGGATATCATTATAATCATTGAAGAGTGGGGGTATGGAATTCCTTCAAGACGTGGTGGCTACCCATCTAGATCAGACGTATGTGAAAAAGAAACTAGATGTGGTAAAGTGTAAGGTTCTTGATGAGGAAGCTTTTCTCCATACACGTCAACTAAATTATCATGGATGGTTGATGGTTCATTATCTAGAAAAGGTTCAATCCAAGTGAATTGGTCATTAATAACATTTTGATTTATGTGTAATATAGGAGGATTTATGGGAACTTTAGGATTACTATGACTCGCTTGTTGTGAATTTGCATACTCAAGTAATAAAGCCTCTAGCGGAAGGGTCAAAATTCCAATATACTCATCACATGATGGTTGTGACTCCTTGGTATGTGTTGTTTTAGTAGGATTTGACATAAATGACATAAACATGGGATCATCATCGTCATCATCAGGAAAAAACATCTTTGTGGGGGTATCTTTGTGGGCCTCTAGTAAAGTAGCTAACATGGCTTGTCATTTTTATAAAATTTCATGTTTCTCTACTAAAATTCTTTCTAGGGATTTATTATGTTCCTCTTGCTTGGATGTATATTGTCTTTCACAAAAAGGTGCATTCCACCCCCAAAAAAAAAATTGGTTATCCACACAATACCCAACATAACATTCTTGGTCATAACATCCCTCATATTGATATGTGTAGAATTATTCCTCATAATAGTCATCAGAAGTTTGTGGATTGTAATTTTCATTATATCCACCTTGGTAGGTTTAGGAAGACTCGATATTACAAGGTGACACCATAATATGAGGGGACACATTAACTATCTAGTGATGTATGGTTGCAATAACCACACGGTTAATATTGTGAGGCATAATGTGTTGACCATTCTATTTGAAAAGATACTTTTTAAACATTACAATAAGTAATCTAATATGGAACAAAAGAAAAAAGACGTAAACAAGAAGAAATTAAAAGGGTAAAAAAATAAGAAAAGAAAAAAAAATTTACACAAAAAGTTAAGAAGTTAACTAGAAATTTCAAAATAACTAACAATTACAAAGATAGTCTAAGCATTTATAGACAAGATTAAAAATCACAAAGTAAATTAGAAACTAGTACTCATGGAATGGAAACTTGTAAATGGAGGGGATAAACTACAAGAATGAGTCTTGATAGGAAAATAAATTACAAAATCTAAGAAAAGAAATTATGGAAAGACAACAATAAATATGAAAGTAAACTAAAGGGAATATAACCAAGAGATGATAATAGAACTAAAAATTACAAAATAAGTAAAATAAAAAAATAAGATAGAAAGCAGTACCAAAGTGAAAACTTGGAAGGAAGAGGAGAATCACTACCAGAATGGAGCTCAACAGGAGAAAGAAAGAAGGAATATAATTATACAAAAGTCCAAAAATTATTAGCTAGCTAAGGAATTATGAAATAACATTAAAATTAGCTAAAAATTATAAATAAAACTAAAATTATAAGAACAAAGTAGAAATCCTAAATTCACACACAATCATTTTGAAAAACAACATGTGTCATGCCTGGAAACATTGCCAATTTTTTGTGTCATTTGCATACAAAATCACTAGGAAAAACCCTAGAGTTTAACCTTCCAAACATGTTACTAACTTGATGCAAGTAACAAATCAAAATCTTGTATAGTAAGGTATTTGTAAGGAGTGGGACCCATAGGGGATCCACTCCATACTAATAATTTGAAGAATAAAACCTCCAATCCAAACACACTCATAAATGTATGATGGGGT
Organism: Alisma plantago-aquatica; assembly: GCA_963693085.1. NCBI lineage: Eukaryota > Viridiplantae > Streptophyta > Magnoliopsida > Alismatales > Alismataceae > Alisma > Alisma plantago-aquatica. The sequence goes on along the minus strand of OY856410.1, from coordinate 549,530,907 downwards.
GGGTGTAAAAGTTTCATATCTTATTAACGGTATTCAAAACAACCAAAGTGTAGAAGCGGAAGAAAATATTGACTATATTCAACTTCTCAACAAAATTACAAAGTATATCTTAATCTCCCCCATAGGGTTTACATGTATGATACAACATAAGGATCTAAGACAGAGGGAAGTCTAAACCATAACAACTTTGTTTCCAAGCTTTAAATCCTTAAGCTATGTCCATATATTCACACCATATCATCCAAGTTCTTCTCCAAGGGTTGGAAGCACACCCCAACAAGAAGAGAAATATAAAAGACATCAGCAAAGGATGGTATGTGCATACTAAATATAAAATTGAGCAATTTAACAAAATAAAGGACATCAAAATAAAAGGCTTCCCATAGAAAAGTAAAGTACTACCCAATTGGGCATAAAAGAAAAGGAACATCAAAATAAGATCGAAGCAAAGAGTATATAAACAAGGCTTCCATTTTTCCACCTGTAAACATGTAGGTAGGAAATAATAAATCTACCATAACTGTGAGGTGAGAGGAAATTGTATACATCCACTCTAAATATGGGGTGGTAGGGTCTGTCAACATCTACCCTAGTAGGAATTTCACATCTGCCCAAATATACAAATATGCAAGAATTTAACATCTGCATTCATATGTGGGAATTTAGCATCCACATAAAAACACATTCAACACTATACTAGTAGTCGCCACATGATGTAGAACAAAATGATAAGCAAGAATACAAGATATTAAGAGCATAAGAGAACAAGAAGGATGAGAAAATCCATCCAAATACCATCACATAACATGCCATATACACATCCACTACCATGGTGGAAAAATAAGCACATGTCATCAAATAATTCAAACATGCATAAAGCATAAGAAAGAGTCCAAAAGAATATACATGATCACAAGATCAATATCACATAAGGTAGTTCACATGAACCATGATTTTCAAAAGAAAAGATATTGTGTATAGGCTAATGTCCATAGGACCAATAGAAAGAGAATATATGTGAATTTGTCAACATAGAATAATAGGGGATATAACATACCTCAATTTTAGAGTCTAACAGTCCAAGTCACTTCTAGATCCAAGTCTTGGTCTCCAAAGATCCTATCAGATATATATATGTAAATTCTGATTCTAATCCATATCCATTAATTAACTGCAAAAATCACCTTTTTCTTAATGTGTGAATTAGGTTATGAAAACTATGCCACATTTTAGATTACCTTTTTATGAACTCAGAACATATTTTTTTTCTGACTTATATATTTTTTGTTATGAATTTTACAAGTTATGATCTATTTAATTAGATCCTTTAAAACCACCTATTATAAAACATTAGAATTAGGTAATAAAACCAACAACATTAGATAGGAACTATTTTAATGAATCCAACAATTATTTATTTGTATTTTTTGGATCATTTTATAATTAGTTATGAATTTTATAAATCGGACCAATAGGAAAAAGGGGAAAAACCACGTCAGTGAAAAAAGCTTGCCAGAACCCAGATTTGTGTTTCCTATGTGGACTAATGACCACATGCCAACTGGATGGATCAAACTCCAATCAAAACCCAGGACGTCACAGAAATTAGGCACAATGTGAAATGACTAGAATGCACATGGTCATCGTAACCAAAATAGTCAAAATTGAGGGCAGAAAAGAACAGCCACCACAGACCATCTTTGTGCAAGAACTTCACAAGCAGAGGTCTGTAAGGTTCGATCAAAGGATCACCCTCCATCCTTCCCTGTAGATCTCCTGAAACAAAACCCCTGTTCAAACTCCTAAAGACAAACCATACCTAAACACATCTGACTCGAGCTGATTGGTGGTCAAATGTGGGAAATCATCGCCGCAATCAGCGTTTTGTAGAAACTAACCTAAAAAATGGGGAAAACCATGTATTACCTTAAACATAAAATTAGCAAAACAAAGACCTCTCCCAGGCCCCAAGGGAGCGAGACACGTACTCCAGAAACCACTTCGTGGCCAGATGAACACCGGTGTACTCGAGGTTCCCATAGAGTGAATCTAGATATGGGGGGATAGGCGCAGAGCAAACAAAATAGAGGCAACAACAATTTTTAGATCCCTAGAGTCTGGTGATGCTTCTCGAGCGCTTAGCTAAGCATTGGGGACACTGTATGGTTTGAGGGGTTTGATGGAGACAAAAACTCACTTTGAAGCGAGAGTCTATCGTGGTCCTAAACTTCCAGGGCACCAAACCCCATCTTATAATGGATGGATAGATAACAACAGGTGACCAAGGTGAGGGGAAGGTTGGTGTGAAATGAAAAAGCATAAGGAGAGAAATTGGGAAAGAGTGATGGGAACTCTACTGTTTAGAAGGACTCGGAGTCAGTCGGGTAAAAGAGAAAATGAACCACCATTGGATGGATTTGCAAAAACAAGGAAATCATCAGAGTTGTCTGATGAAAATGAAAGTGATTGCAGACCACATGACTATCAAACTATAGTTGAATGAGGAAATCAATGTGTGGCAATTGAATACAATTTGATTCAAACTAATGTTTTGAGTGCATTATTTCCTTAGTTTCTCTCTCTTGATTTGGGGGTCCAACATCATCCAAATTAAATGCAATTTTTTACATAGACTAATTAAAGCATATAGATTTTGATTATGCAATTTTATTTGTCTTTTAAGAACTTTTGATGTGCTAAATAAATCAAATACTATTTTCTATTTCGTCATGCATTAATGACATTAGGATTATCCAAATTAGGTGAAACTTCATCCATATATTATATTTGATGTGTTCAACATGAATTTGCCATCAATTTTACATGTTGGACAGGTTTTTGCATTTATTTATTATTTTGAAGGTTTTACACACTTTCTCTCTCCAGATTTCATCTTTTAATCAAACATCTTCCAAATTGAATAAAAATTCACGTAAAGGCTATATTTATTATGCAGATTATAAATCCAAGATTATTTTACTCTTTTAAAGTCAATTATTATTTTATTTAATATTTTGAGGAAAACTTATATCTTCTCTTTCAAAATTGAATTAATAAATTATTATTATATGAATAATGTGAAACTTGGCTCCCAAGAAAATTGGGACCCAAGGAACACGATTCTTAACTTAGATTCCACTTTTGGGATTAAAATTTAATTGAGTTATGTCATAATTAATATTTTTGGCCATTAATATCACATTACTACTTAGGTTATCATTTTATTTCACTATTATCATTATATGTCATCCATTTATGTTAACATTATCTCCAAAAGAATTATGTCTGATTATTTGCATAAAATTTTATATAATTTGATATTATCTCATGTGACATATTTTATATGTCTATTATTGGCCCAAGACTAATGTGAGATCATTAGGTTACATTAGGGTGATTTATGCATGCATTAGCTCATTAGAGTTATACTAAACATCATTTAGGTCTAAATCTTAACCTTGTTTGGCTAAGACCAAAAGATCAAACTTCTAAGGTAGGGTTCAAGATCTAGTATGTTACAACACTCCACCTATTTAAAGGATTTTGTCCTTGAAATCTATTGATCCAAACATCAAACAACCAACTACTCTCAAGGTTTAACCTAACAAGTCAAACTAATCAACATTTAGGGTTACCCACATATCTTTTAGTTGTGAACGTTTTAGAGAGTTATGTTGTTCATGTATCCAACTAACAAGTTAGAACCATCTAGGGTTGAGTTTTAGGTCCTTGTGTCTCTAACCTATCAACCCTACATAAACATACAAAAAGTCATAGGGTAGGTCAACTACACCTTTATATCAATCCACATATCCCTAGTCACATCTTCAAAGTCAAAACTAGGGTTAGGATTCTATGCCAACTAATTCTAGTGTTTGTCCACTAAAATTTCTCATATCTTTTCATTGTGACTTAGTTTAAGAAAACATCAAAAAATTAGAGAAAATTTTGGTACATATAATAGTATAATGAAATATTTTTTGTTGATAAGAAAGATTGGAGATAATACAAAGATGGTACCAAAATCAATGTGATAAACCAAGTCACAATGTATTCAAAACAAGAGCTTTTTATCCTTCCACTTCCTCATACTCATTACCTAATTTCATCCTCAAATCAAACCTTATTGCGTCATAGATCAAATATGGGGCGAACATCTCACTTACGGGTAACTTATCAAAGTCAAGGGTTCTAATATGGGAGACAAAATTGAAATAGTCAGATTTCGACTACCATGGGTTCTGATACCATGTTGTAAGGAGTGGAACCTATAGGGGATCCACTCCCAAATAAAAATTTGAAGAATAAAACCTCCAATCCAAACACACTCACAAAGGTATGACGAAGTGGGTGTAAAATTTTCAAATCTTATTAATGGTACTGAAAACAACCAAAGTATAGAAGTGGAAGAAAATATTGTCTATATTCAACTTCTCAACAAGATTACAAACTATATCTTAATCTACCACATAGGGTTTACATGTATGATACAACAAAAGGATCTAAGATATATGGAAGTCTAAACAATAACAACTTTGTCCCCAAGCTTTAAATCTTTAAGCTATTTCCATATCTTCATGCCATATCATCTAAGTGCTTCACCTAGGGTTGGAAGCATACCCCAGCAAGAAGAGTAATAAAGAAGACATCAGCAAAGGCTAGTATGTGCATAATAAATTGAAAATTGAGCAATTTAAAAGAATGAAGAAAATCAAAATAAAAGGCTTCCCATAGAAAAGTAAAGTACTACCCAATCAGGTGTAAAAGAAAAGAAAGAACAAAATAAGAATGAAGCAAAAGAGTATATAAACAAGGAATCCATTTTTTCCACCTGTGACAATACTAGATAATATAATATGCATGTAGGAAATAACACATCTACCATACATGTGGGGTGAGCGGGAACTGTATACATCCACTCTAAATATGGGTTTGTCAACATCTACCTGATCAGGAATTTAACGTTGGCCCAAATATACAAATATGAAGGAATTTAACATCTACATTCATATGTGGGAATTTAACATCCACATAAAAACAAATTCAGAATTATACTAGTAATCACCACATGATGCATAACAAAAGATAAGCAAGAATACAAGAGACTAAGAGCATAAGAGAATATGAAGGATGAGAACACCCATCCAAGTACCATCACATAATGTGCCATATACACATCCACTACCATGGTGGGAAAAGAAGCACATATCATCCAATAAGTCCAACATGCATAAAAAGAATATCAAATAAGGTAGTTTACATGAACCATGATTTTTAAAAGAAAAGATATTGTGTATATGCTAATGCCCATAGGGCCAACAGAAACAGAATATAGGTGAATTGCTCAACATAAAATAATATAGGATACAACATACCTCAACTTCAGAGTCTAACAACCCAAGCCACTTCTAGATCCAAGTCTAGGTCTCCAAAGATTATATTAAACATATATGTAGATTTTGAGTCAATTCGATAGCCATTAATTAACCCTAAAAACCACCTTTTTCTTAATGTGTGAATTAGGTTATGAAACTATGTCACATTTTAGATTACCTTTTTATGAACTCAGAACATGTTTTATTTTGTTTTTGTGACATATATATTTTTTGAATTTTATAAGTTGTAATGTATTTAATTAGATCAACTAAAATCACCTATTATAAAACATTAGATTTAGCTAATAAAACTAAAACCATTAGATAGAAAAAAAAATTATGAATCCAACGGCTATTTATTTGTATTTTTCAGTTTAGTTTATAATTAGTTATTCATTTTATAAATTGGACCAATAGGAAAAAGTGGAAAAACCATGTTAGTGAAAAAAGCTTGCTAGAACTCAGATATGTGTCGCACATGTGGTCCAATGACCACAGGTCAAGTAGACAGGTCAAACTCCAATCGAAACCCAGTGTATCAAAGCAATTAGACACAATGTAAAATGACCAAAATGCCGATGGTCATCCTAAACAAAATAGTCAAAAGTGAGGGCAGAAAAGAACAACCACCTTAGACCATCTTCGTGCAAGAACTTAACAAGAAGAGGTCTATAGGGTATGATCCAATGATCACCCTCCATCCTTCCCTGCAGATCTCCCAAAACAAAACCCCTACTCGAACTCCTAAAGACAAATCGTACCTAAACACCCCTGACTCGAGCTGATTGGTGGTCAAACGTGAATTATCATCGTCGCAGTCAGCGTGTCATATAAACTAAGCTCAAAAAAGGGGAAAACCAGGTAGTTACCTTAAACATCAAATTAGCAAAGCAAGGACATCTGTTAGGGTCCAATGGAGAGAGTCAAATTCTCTAGAAACCACCTCGTGGCCAGATGAACGTCGGTGAACCCAAGGTGCCCACATAGTGAATCTGGAGATGTGGGGATAGACGTGTTACAAACGAACATGAGACGATAAGAGTTTTCAGATACCTAGAGTCTGATGATGCTTCTCGAGGGCTTAGCTAAGCATTGGGGACACCGTAAGGCTTCCGAGTTTGATGGAGACAGAAACTTGCTTGGAAGCGAGAGTCTCTCATGGTCCGAGACTTCTAGGGAACCAAACCCCATCTTATAAAGGATGGATAGATTCAACAAGAACTGAGGAAGGTGAGGGGAAGTTGGCGTGAATCGTAAAAGTGTAAGGAGAGAAATTGGGAAAGAGGGATGGTGACGCTACTATTTAGAAGGACTCAGAGTCGGTCGGGCAAAAGAGAAAATGAACAACTATTGGATGGATTCATGAAAACAAAGAAATTATGAGAGCCATTTGATGAAAATGAAAATAATTTCACACCGCGTGACAATAGAACTATATCCAAATGAGGAAAACATTGTGTGACAATTGAATATAATTTGATTATAACTAATGTTTTGAATGCATTAATTCCTAATTTTCTCTCTCTTGATTTGGGGGTTCAAACATCATCCAAAGTAAATGAAATTTTGCACATAGACTAATAAAATCATGTAGATTCTGATTATGCAATTAGATTTGTCTTTTGAGAAATTTTAATGTGCTAAATAAATCAAATACTATTTTCTCTTTCCTCATGCATTAATGACATTAGGATTATCCAAATTAGGTGAAACTTCATCCACAAGTTATATTTAATGTCTTCAATACGAATTTTCCATCAATTTTACATGTCGGAGAGGTTTGCACATTTATTTAATATTTTAATGGTTCGACACACTTTCTCTCTCCTGATTTCATCTTTTAATAAAAAATCTTCCAAATTGGATGAAAATTCACCCAAAGGCTATATTTATTATGTAGATTACGAATCCAACACCATTTTACTCTTGTGAAGTCATTTACTATGTTATTTGATATTTTGGGGAAAATTTAGATCTTCTCTTTCCAAATTGAATTAAACTAATTATTATTATATGAATAATGTGAAATTTGACTCCCAAGACAACTGGGACCCAAGGAACACGATTCTTAACTCATATTCCACTTTTGGGATTCCTTTTAATGAGTTATGTCATAATTAATATTTGTGGTCGTTAATATCACATTATTACGTAGGTTATCATATTATTTCACTATTATCATTATTTCTCGTCCATTTATGTTAACATTATCTCCAAAAGAATTATTTATGACTATTTTCATGAAATTTATACAATTCATTATTATCTCATGTGACATATTTTATATGTCTATTATTGGACCAAGACTAATGTGAGAACATTAGGTTACATTAGGGTGATTTATGCATGCATTGGCTCATTGGAGTTATACTAAACATCATTTAGGTTTAAACCTTAACCTTATTTAGCTAAGCCTAAAGGATCAAATTTATAGGGTAGGGTTCAAGATCTGGTATGTTACAGTATTGGTTTGATTCTCCTAGGGTACACCCAAATCAAATGAATCGTAATTGATGCACAACCAAGGAAAACATGTGTGGATCTTTTGATATTTATAAGGACCTAGTCTAACACACTCACTTAAACCATCCACACTTCACCCACAAGTGTATGGGGTTGTGTTCTAGTATAGGTAAGTGGCAAGAGTAAGGGTCGATAGAGAGGGGGCACTAGAGCTAGACTAATGTCGACTACGTTCCTATAGTGGAGAGTAGGAATTTTAGGGTTTAATCTTGATTTAGGTTGATTACACTACTATGCAAGCATTTGAACAACAAACCAATACAAGATTAGAAAAATTCTAAGTTAGCCCCAAACAAGAAATTCTAATTAACAAAGAAGGAAACTACTTAAACAAGAGTACACGAATACACTAGACTAGCAATTAATGCATTAAAACAATTTGAAGACCTAAACTACCACTATCTAAATTAAGCAAGACATAAGATGCACTAACTATCCTAGTGAGGATTAACTCCCTAGAACAAGGCAATTAACTAAGGAGACATTAAACCAAGCAACTAAGCAAGCATGAACTAGCTAAAAATGTAGATGGTTTTTAAGATAATTATGGGAAGAGTCAGCCGTTTGGAGAATGATACTAACATATTAGTTAGGGGAACATCTCATATACAATATAACAATTACTTCTAGATTTTTGAACCAAGCAATTAGTCTAATTCAATGTAATCAACCTAGACTATTGGTTGGACAAGGATAAAATAGAGTGTGGCACGGGGAACTACACCCTTACACACTCTATCTGGCCTTACGAGGCTCAATTTGACCAAGTCTAGGTGGGATTTCAATTTTATTTGGCTAATCTAGGTTTCTAGAATAGAAATGTTTAGCGTAATTGGGATTCAAAGGTAAGAATGGGGAGTAGAGGTAGGGGTCTTTCACCTCACATTACTCCTCACCTAGCTTTTAGCAAACTCCTAGGAAGTTACCCTAAGCAATCCTTTACTAGCTACTTAGATATCACATCTAGGAGTAGGAGAAGGGCTATATGTGTGGGAAGAAGGGGGTACTAGCTAGGGACCCACTAGTTGGACATAGGAGTAAATCCTGAAATAGCCTCACATATGCTATATTCCCCGAGATTTAGGTGGTTTCAAGCATATAACCATAAGGAAATCATTTTTTAGGAAAAAACTGCAAGTAGAATCATGGGAAATAAGGTACAAGTAGAAAGAAATAATCATAGAATTAAAATATAGAGTTTTAGAAGATAAGTTCCCCCAATATAGTATCAAAGTATCATTTAACCCCCAAATAACCCACCAAGGGTGCTTAGATTGACATAAAATAAGAAAAAGAAGAGAAAAAAAGGAGTATAGGAGTGTGGGACCATAGAATGTGGTGAATACTCCTTCTTCATCTCCTAGCTGTTGTATCATGATCTCCCTCCTCCAAGGTAGATGGATGGCATGGAAGTATGGGGTTTTGTGGTAGAAACCCTATAAAACTAGGGTTTTGGTAGTGGAAGGTGAAAATGGAGTAGGGGTGGATGTAGGTAGCTGAAAACTCATTAATGCAAGGGAGGGTGTAGTGAATGCTAACCTTCATGCTATATCCTCCATCTAGATATATATAGGTGATGGAGAAGCACTAGGGTAAGTGGGGGCAAAATGGGGAAAACAATGTAGAAAAAGTAGGGTTTTTGGTGGCAGCACGACCGTGGTGGGTGAGTCGTAGAACGACCATTGTGATAGGGGAATGACCATGCTTGGTGGAGGTGAAGTTACATTATGAATGTGGGAAAATGGAATTTGGTAGAATAGTTGTGTTGGGTAGCACAACCATGGTGGGGCCTAGGTAGAATGACTATGCTGGGTAGAACAGACGTGTTGGACGAGTCGAGGACTCGTTCATTCAACTAAGAAGGGTCATTCTACTCTAGGCCAACATGAATTTTTTGACTGACACATTCATGTTGGGGTCTTCTTGGCATTGTTGTGTTAGCTAGCATGACCATATTGTCTAGGTTGCTTTTCCCTAATGATCCTGGGAGTTTACTTTGATTTTTTATATTCTCATCATGACTGTTGTGTTTGCACAGTCGTTTTGGGTCTTTTGCTTTCACTTTGCACTTCATTATTTAAGATACATGGACACCTTTGATTGAGTTGACTCTTAGCCACTAGAGCTAGGTTGAGGGAGGCTTGGGGCCTTATTTGGACCTCGACATGGGTGGAGGAATCCTAGAATACCTTTCTTCCCTCTTGTCCATCCAATGTGTTGTCTAAGTACCTGAAAAACATGCTAAGAACGTCCATAAGTGCATTTGATATGAAATTGCATATTAAGAAAATTAACCTGCATTCTAACTGTTTAAATGTGATAAAAGTGCAAAAATACACAACATGACCTAAAATAAGGTTGCATGACCACACCAAACTTAAAACATACTTGTCCTCAAGTATGCTCTAACTCAATGTCTCTTCATTAAATTTTGACATACAAGAATAAAAAATGCATTGCAACAAATGCTTATTGATTAAATGAGATTAATATTGATTAAGTACATGTGTTCTACCTCATTTCTCTCCACTTTTACAAGCCAATCATGAAAAGAGCATTGAGCATAAAAACATCAAATATAGGGTATAAAACACATAATAAATACATATGACTTTCATGTAGCTCAGGGTAGACTATTTCATGATGGTGTTAATCAAAGATGACTATGAGTATTGTTTCACTTTCATGTATTCAATTTGTACTTCAAACCACACTATGTGACCCACATGGTTGCGGAAAAAGGGTGAAGTGAGCTAGGTTTATTGTTTCCTAGCTCAATGGGTATGAAAATAGAAGAATTGATTATGGTGAGAGGTTGGACTGCTATTACATAGAGCACTCAACTTTTCGTTATTTGGATGCTATTATATAGAAGCATGTTTCTTTCTTTTTACATTTTCTTTTCTTCTCATTTTTTTCTTTTTCTTTTCCCCATGGGTAAGGAGGCATATGGTGGTAAGAGTGAAGTGGGGAGATATAGATGTGACCACCCCAAACTTTTAGCGGTGGCCACGACTAAATATGTGCACTTTGTCATCCTTTCATGAGGCAGAGAGGTAAGAAAATGATGAAAGAAAAGTCAGGTCAAAGAGGGGTCACTAGTTTGGTTCTGAACATAAAATCTCTTACATGAAAGTTATTCTAAGACTTTATAAAATAATATCACACCACATGAGTGAACAACATGAGATTCATACTTCTATCATGTGATTTCATAATCCCTAAGTGTTCATAGCTTGCTCACGTGACAATTCAACCAAACCATTTGCAAACATAAAAGAAGTGATACACATGAACATTGCAATTGTGATCATTTAGTAGTAGAATATGGAAACTTAGCATGCATTTGTCATAGAAAAACATTTTTACTTCAATAGGTGGAGATATAGTCATAACATGCATTTTAGGCAAGAAGTTTCAAATTTGGGAAAAATTGGCCAAAATGGTGCCAATTTGCACTTCACCACATCTAAACCTACATTTAGGGAATAGAAAATGTAAAGCAAGCAAATCCTAACTAAAACATATAAACTACCAAAATTATACAAGAAATGCAATGCATGTCATGAAAAGAAAAAAATTGAAAAGTTTCACAAAAAAGCATGAACAAGAACTACATGTATGCATGTATGTAAATTAAACATACAAAGTATGGATGGACAAGTATAAGAGTTAGTTAGACTGTTTGATCATCTTTGCAAAAAAATAGAATAAGATTCATAGTGAAAAATGTGGTAAAGGAAGGGCTTACCCCCCACCACCCCAACTTTTATACCATGTTGTCCTCAACATGAAATAGAAATTTAGAATAGTAGGGTAGAGGATATGGAGTCGTGGTTGACAATGGACAAGAGGTGGAGTGATCAGCATAGCATTAGGTGAGAAGGGTAGGAACACAATGGACATGTTGTACAAAATGTTTGTGTTGACTTGCTAACAACACAGTCGTTCTTCCCGAAACGACCTTGATGACTGCTTTCCTATAGAGTTTTCACCGATCTTCATTTTTCAATTCAAATTTCGATATTATCTTTTTCTAGCTCCTTCATGCATCATTTATTCTCCATGTACCTGTGCTAACATGATTCACAAATAGAGAAACCATCAAGTATGGTGAGTGTGTATATTTCTTGGAAAAACAAAAGTATGACAAAAAATAGGGTTTTTAGAATCTCAAACTGACATGGGTCGCCTCCCACTAGAGCTAAGTTATTGCCTTCAACTGGGCATGTTGTTCTTTTCATATCCGGTGTTCAAATTAAAAGTGTCTTCTTTCTATTCCAATGTGACCCTTTCCCAGGCTGTGACTACATGGTCTTCATCCCATGGAACATGCTTGTTGTTGTATCTATTGTTTTTCAACCACTTCTCACTAAAGTAGGTGTAATCCTAGTTGGTTCACAATTATTCATCCCTCATCCTTTGTCAGTCTTCCTCTATGAAAATGAAAGCAGTTATCTTGTTCCTATTATAGGTGACTATCATAGCACTGGTGTGCACTTTGATCTCCGCATCCACTGTAGACAGGAAGGGCCTCCACAAGATTATGTATTCATTTACATCCAAGGGCTCTAAATATACAACCAAAATATCTGTCTGGTAGGCAACACTCATTCTATTGTCAATTGACACCATATGATTGTTTAATATGCCTATAGGCATTTTTTTAGTTCCATCAGCTAGCAACAAAACCGCCCATCCACACAACCATGTCAAAGGATATGCTACTCACGCTGGAGCCCAAATCTAGAACTGAAAGTTTGATGTGCTAGTAGTTAATTGACACTAGATATAGGGTGTCCCTTGGTCTCCCCTCTTTTCATGGAAGTATATGCCCAAAATGAAATACACTCTTTTTGTAGCGATGATCTCTTTGGGGGGCATCACCACACCATTACTTTTCTCTTCCTAGTGCAAACATCCTTAAGTAAGGAAATGAATGTTGGGATGCTTGTTGTTCCTTTTTTTAGGGATTCTAAGAAGACCCAAGCACAACCATGCCTAACCTTGGAGGAAGGACCTCCCAAGGTATGGGCTAGCATGGGTGTAGTTTCTATCACATGAGGTGGAGCTTGAGTTGTCATCATCTCCCAATGCGATGGTACATCATGTGTTATCAGATCACCAAAGGTTGGATAACAAGTGTCGTTAGCCTCCATTGGGGGTGAGATGAGTGACTTTGCCTTTCTCAAATAGTGGTGGGACACTTGGCGATATCTTCTCACAAGAAGAGGTGGCAGCAAGGACTTTGAAGCACTTGTCACTTTTAAGAAAGAACAATATACTATAATCCTTGGTACTCCTAGAATCTCTATAAGAATTTTCCGGCCACATCTCTCCATCTTGCTTCTTGGCCAGATTCCTTTCCTTCCCTATAACTTCTTCATCATCCTTCCTCCCCCATATGATATACACCATGTTCACTTTCTCATGGTAAGAATGGGGAGCCCGTGAAAAAGTCGGTGGTGGTCTTTAGTGTGGGGGATTATGATTTTGGAGGATGTAAGTTGGTTGTTGAGGAGGTTGTAGTGGAGATTGTTGTTGTAGAGGCTATTGTGGGGGTGGTTGATATTGAGATGGGGGTTGTAGGTAGGAATTTGGTGGAGGTGGTGGGTATTGATAGTTGTAGTTGGGTTGTGGGGGGAGGGGGGTGTAGGGAAATACAACATCAGATAGGCAATGGAAACAAAACAATTACAGAAATATTTCCCATTAACCAATGGATTGTGTCAATAACTATTTCACAAAGATATACCTGGTCTTGGAGCAAGTCCAGTGACAATCCTCATTGATGTAGATGCATAATCTATCTGGGATGGTGTCTGTGCAGCTCTTGGTTGCACTGGGACTCGTTTGGCTGCTCTTTCATGGACAACCAACTTGAACATCATCATCTGCAGTAACTCCTCTCATCATGGACTGCTAGTTGACCTCACCTCTAGAGAGGCCCACATGGACCAACTAGAACACATGTCGTCCTTCCAGGATGGACATGAAGGAGTTATCCCTCCCGTTGGTTCATTAGTCACCAACCTACTCTCCAACAACAATGATCCTTAGTTGTTTCTATCCCTTGGCTATCCCTCCCTAATCGGGTTGGACTTCTATGGGCTCTCGTCATTCCACAACCAGAGAGGACAAAAATTGTCAGAGCAACTGAGTCTCAATCGTCTGTGTTGTGCTCTGGGAAGCCCCCAGTACCCCTTTGTTTATAGGCACGGTTAGGGTCAGGGTTCCCAGTATAGCGGAAGATCTCGAATTATCGTAACAATTCTGGAAACTTCACAACCTATGACAACTGAAACAACTGTCTGGAAAACCTAGATGGTCTGGAAAATATAGACGGTCGTGTGGCATGTGAGATGGCCGTCTCAAACTGAGAGGTAGTCATTTTTCCATTTCCCAGTTTTGTACATATGCTGACAGTTCAATTCTAATTAGTGCATGTCATGACGTCAGCACCATTCCTTGATGCAATCAAATTGCACCCCCGAGATAATCGTTTGGTGCATGTGAGATAGGAACCTCACACCATTTCAGGCGGTCATCTTGCACAAGAAAGACGATCATCTCACACTAGTGAGATGGGTGTCTCACAGCCTGAGTTAGGTTGATTTCCAAAAAATGCACAATACAATTAACCTCACACTCTAAATGACTATCTGAACACTTGAATTGATCATTTGACAATCCAGTAAGTGAATATGTTGCATGAATTGAATATCTAAACACTTTAGTAATCAATCCAATCATCATTTAAGATCAAACTCCTCTTCTGGATGAGTTCCTATGTGTGTGACCCTATAGGTCCCATATTACGTTGACAATGAATGTCCATAACAACTTATGACATCACAAGCAATGAGCAGCACCTAGTCACACATCATTGCTACCCAGATTGGGTTGTAAATAGAAATTTGGAGAACAAATTAAACCTAAAATCTGTGTATGGTCTTACAGTATTTGTATAGTTCCTTTTTCACTGATATCCAGATTGAACCATAGGCATGGAGTAGTGATCCTCATTATTATTCAATTTTGTTTCTTGAATGAGTGGAGTCTGTATGAGATATATGTAAGCTCAATATCACATATTGACTCACATGTACATGGCCATGTATTTCTCAGTCTCGCTAATCAAGAGGCGTATGATATCATACTCCTGTAGTAGGAACAAATTCCATCTATATCACTCAGAGTCAGTCCCCATGTGTCACAGCCACCCAATCATCACATTTATAACAACCCATGTTTCAAGATTGCATTTGATGATGTCAAAGCATACTCAATGACATGTGATGAGTGCAGTGATTTCAGGAATAAGAACCACAAACACCACCATCACTATAAAATGTGATTTTGACTTACCTAGTTAAGGTTTCCATGTATCAATCTTATGGTGGGTTTGTCCAATACACTGTTCTCTAACATGTATCTGTGTTCATGGTTTGATATAGACATATTATGACAAATGAGATCTTGTCATCAACCAACTCACACTATGATCTTATGTGTCATTGTTGTCAATTTTCAATAACAACCGATCACGGACATAAGGAGAATGTATATACTCTTAACATGTATGTGATCTCATTCTTCCGAGTCACATACTTGAAGATACATCATTGAGTAATCTCATTTTGTAGATATTTATTAGGTTATTTCATTATCTCAAAAACTAAATAAATTGAATAAATAGGAAGCATTCCTTTATTAATAATCAAATCATTTGCATGTTATGCCATTATAATCATCATATAATTGGATCTCTGGGCATACATACCAACATACTCACACTTGCATTTAGAGCCAATCACCCACAAATCTTATTTTGAGTGACCTAACATGACCATCATGCTTTTGCTGTGAAAGTTCCATTGTCAAGGGGTCAGCTACATTGTTCTTAGTTGGTACTCTACAAATTTTTACATCTCCTCATTGTATAATCTCTCATATGAGATGACACCTCCTTTGTAAATTATTTGAGTGCTGATGCGATATGGGTTTCTTATCTTGTGCAATAGCCCCATATCACAATATAGCTTGATTGCATTGTTGATGCTTAGAACAACCCCAAGTTCTATAATGAACTTCTTGATCCATACAACCTCATTTTCTTCATCGATGCAACAATATATTCATCCTCTGTTGTAGAATCAGCAACTATCTCTTTCTTGGAACTCTTACAACTTACAACTTTGTTGTTTAGGCAAAACACAAATCTTGATTGCACTTTATAATGATCTTTGTTGGTTTGGAAGCTTGCATCGGTGTAACCTCTTACCACCAACTCTTCCTCTCTATCATAGATTAACAAATGATCCTTAGTCCTTCTCAAGCACTTGAGGATATTCTTCAAAGTTGTCCAATGAGCATCACCCAGATCTGATTGATATCTGGTCATCATGCTCTAGGCATACTAGACGTCTAAACAAGTGCAAAACATTGCACATATGATGGATCCAATTGTCAACGCATATAGAATCATACTCATATGATCCCTTTCTTCTCAAAAATGGGGACATTGACTTTTATAGATAGTCACTCCATGCAACGTAGGAAGGTTTCCTCTCTTTGAGCTCTCCATGCTTAACTAGCTTCAACACTTTGTCAATACTTGTGCTCTGACCTAGTCCAAGAAGCCTTCTTGATTTATCTCTAAAGAACTTTATCCCCAAGATGTAGGATTATTCACTCAAGTTTTTCACAGAGAATGTATTTCGAAGCCATGTCTTTATCTTTTGTAAAGTAGGGATGTCATTCTCCATCAATTGTATGTCATCTACATACAATATGAGGAATACTACTGTGCTACCAATAACCTTCTTGTACACACAACGTTCATTTTCATTTTCAACAAAGATAAACTCAGTGATTGTCTCATCAAAATCAACATTCCAGCTCTGATATGCTTGCTTCAATCTATACATTGACCTTTGTAGCTTAAAGACTTGATTTGCAAATTTTGGATTTATAAAACCTTCAGGTTGTGTCATATACACATCCTCAACAAGATCCCCATTAAGGAATGTGGTTTTCACATCCATTTTCCAAATCTCAGAGTCGTGATAAGTTGCAATATCAAGCATGATCCTAATGGACTCAACCATGGCCACTAGAGAAAAAGTTTCATAATAGTCAACACCTTGAACTTGTCTGAAACCCTTTTCTACCAATCTACCCTTACATATTTGTACTTTACCATCCATGTTAGTCTTTTTCTTGAAGACCCACTTGCACCCTATGGGTTTTACCCCTTTAGATGGATCCACCAAGGTTCATACCTTGTTGGTTTACATGGATTCCATCTTATATGTCATGGCCTCAAGCCATTTCTCATATTTTGGTCCCTTAATAGAATTTTGATAGGTAATTGGCTCATCATCTATGACCAACTCACTGCCTTCTTGGGTCACAAGATATCCATATCTCTCAGGTTCAAGGTGTGTCCTATTAGATCTATGAGGTTCCTATGTTACTTGAGGAATTTGAGATTCCACAACAATTTGTGCGTCCCCTTGTTCGTCATGTACCCAAACTAGTTCAATGTCTTGTTTGTCTTGAACCTCTTCAAGTTCTACTTGCCTCCCATTGATTCCTTTAGCAATGAATTGTTTTTCAAGTAGTGTATTCTATCTGGAAACAAACACATTGTTGTTAGTTGGGATATACAAATAGTATACCTTGGTTTCTTTGGGATATCCAACAAAGTAATATTTACTAGATCTAGGGACAAGATTTTCATAAAACATTTTTTTGACATAAGCTTCGCACCCTCAAATCTTCATAAAAGTTATTTTGGGACGCTACCTAGTCCATATCTCATGTACTGTCTTTTGAACCGATTTTGACAGTACTCATTTAAGTGTAAACATTGTGGTTTCAATAGCATAAACCCAAAAGGTTGTCGAAAGATTAGTAAAACCATCATTGATCGCACCATAACCAGCAATGTGTGATTCCTTCTTTTTGACACACCATTATGCTATGGTTTTCCAGGTAGATCCCACTGGGATATAATCACATGGGCTCTAAGAAGGTACTCAAACTCTTGGCTCAAGTATTCTCCACCTCAATCAGAATAAAGTGCCTTAATACTTTTACCAAGTTGGTTTTGTACTTCATTCACGAACTCTTTAAACTTTTCAAGAGATTCTGACTTATGTTTCATCAAGTAAACATATCCATACCTAATGAAATCATCAGTAAACGTAATGAAGTATTGATACCCACCTCTAGAAGTTGTTCTGAAAGGGTCACACACATCAAAATATATGAGTCTTGATAGATCACTAGCCCTCTCACTATTTCCAGTGAAGGGATTCTTGGGCATCTTTCCCAACAAACAAGATTCACATGTCTCAATTGATTCAAAATCTAAAGAGTCTAGATAACCATCTTTATGGAGTTTTGATATGTGTTTCTCATTTATGTACCCTAGATGACAATGCTAAAGGTATGTTTGGTTTGAGTCATTGCGTTTTTGTCTTTTGGTAATTATATTATATATACTTATCTCTAGATCTATCAAGTATATACCATAAGACATCAAGGAACTGCCATAAAAGATCCCATCTTTACTAATAGAACTTCTTCCATTATTTATAAGAAATCAAATCTATTCTTGTCCAAAAAAGATACAAATATGTTGTTCTTATTAATGGAAGGAATGTAATAGCAGTTCTCTAACTCTATTAGAGGCCCACTTGGCAGAGATAACTCATAGGTTCCAACTACGTTGGTCACTACTCTTGTGCCATTTGCAACTTGTAGTTCTACCTTACCATTCTCTAAAAGTCTACTTCATTTCAGATCCTTTACATTTGAGAAAATGTGTGATCACTTGTAGTTCTACCTCACCATTCTCTAAAGGTCTACTTCTTTTCAGATCCTTTACATTTGAGAAAATGTGTGATCCACTTCCGGTATCTAGTACCCATGATTAGGAAGTAGTAAAGTTAATCTCATATACACTAGAAGTAGAGATCACAATCCCTTTCTTCATCTTCCTAGGTTCTCTTATCCGTCTCCATATTATGAGTGCAGAAGACTTGGACTTTAGCATGCACACATAATGCTTCTTGGTTTTGCCTTTGTCTTTGGACTCATATCTGTTGATCATCATCACGTATTTGTCCATCTTAATTTGTACTTCAAAACTGATCAATATGTCAAGAAACTCTGACAATTGTCCCGCCATGTTACTGAAATGATAACACTCGATAAACTGGCTATATGATTTAGGCAATGATTGCAAAATCCTATTTGTGGCTGACTCTTGACCTAAAGGAAATCCTAGTCTTTCAAGATGCTTTGTATGCCCAATCATATTGAGCACATGAGGCTCTACTACATCTCCCTCAGTTGGTTTGCACTAAAATAGCATCCTAGAGACATAATACCTTTCATACTTATCATGTTTTTTATGCAACTCATAGTTCATATAGCCCAACATAAGGTTCTTGATTTTCACAATATATTGGCATGAGCAAACACGTCATTCTTAGGCAAATTTTGAGTGGATGTTGGAACTAGTGTTTTAGGATCATGTAGAACATTTATCAAGGTCCTACACCAGTTACGAAAACAAATCTTGTTTAATTCATCTAATTTTGATGATTGAGTGTTTTCCATTTGATTCTATAAGAAAAAATTACAATTGTCAAAAATCCTTTTTGATTTGATTTGACTTGAAAATTCGATATTAATTAGGACTTTAATTAACTATCGCTCCTGCTATTTTGTTCAAATTGATAGCCCTCAATATCAATTTTTCATATTGCAGCGTATAATATTTTAGTGGGTCAAGATCCATATTTCATTAGGTAATGGCTCAGCTTTGGCTGATCACCCACAACTTGATTATTTAGGTAGGCCAAACTTGCCAATTTCATCTGTATGCAACTCTTGGATAGATGATATGTGCAACTCTTTGCCATAATCATCTTTATGCCTTTAGCGCTTAGTCTCACTAAGTTATCACTAGTTAAGTCCGACGCAAAAGCCAACACAATAGCATATGTAGCCTAGCTTGGCAGATCTACATACCTACCATCACACTTCCATGAGATAGATGGCGCACCACGCTTTAGTGTAAACTACACTTGATTGATCAAGCTTTTTATGTGTGCTTCTTATGGAAGGTATCTCAAACTTACTATTATAACTGAGTGAGTTTGTACAATACATATAGATTAACTAATCACCACATATATATAGTATGTATCTTATACATTCTATATCCTACAACAAAAACATGCCATAAATGAAAGCTATGGTTATGGCCAACCTAATGTAATGCCATGGATCCACAAGGAATTATCACAACCTAGGTCCACATCACATGTAGAAACATGTTGTTGATGAATATATGTTCTTGCCACTCGTGACTGGTTCAACCTTTAAATCAGTCGGCTTGCCTCCTGGCTGGTTGGTTGGTCACCTACAGTTGGACGTATGGCTCCTCCAAATGATCAGTTGGTCGTCATGTACCAGATCATTTGGCTCCTCTAAATTTTCATCTTATTTGGTCATTTGGGCTCTTGGTTATCTCACTAGTCGACTGTCTCGGCCCTGCCAAACGGTTGTCTTAGACTCGCCAGCCGGTCAGCTCAGACCCTCTAGCCGACCGGCTTGGCTCCTTCGTGTGGTCGGTTGGCGTATTTCTTCTTCATCGAAAAAATAAAGTAAATTATCCTACTTTTACATAATTATTGAGAAACCTTGAGCTACATTCGAGGGGAGAAAAGGTAAAAGAGAATAATACTTTTACATTGGGAAGATAAGAGAGAGGCTCAGTTCATAGATTGAGATAAACAAGATAATCCAAACACATAACCACGCAAATATAATAGGGGTTATAGGCCACACATCCACCATCAAAACTCACTTTTAGGGTGATGCATGTAAATTGCATATATATATATATAGGGCATTCATTCATTGCCTGTGCGGGTAGCCTAGATTTTCGCTACCCGACAACCAAAAAAGTAACTCTCCTGGCTAAGAAAGTAACTCTGCTGCAAAAAAAAGTAACTATGGTGTAAAAAAGTAACTCTGCTGGCCAAAAAAGTAACTCTGTACAAAATATACATCAGATATATATAAGGACGGGTTTTTTCATTTTGGAGGGGCAAATGATATTATTTTTGGCTAAAATTTTTTGGAGAGCTAGACAAAATAGTCATCTACAATTGCGAAATTTTTTTTGAAAAAAAGTGGTCGGAAGGGTGGGCGGGTAGCTACCCACGCGGGCAATAAAGATGGGCCATATATATATATATATATATATATATATATATATATATATATATATATATATATATATATATATGTGTGTGTGTGTGTGTGTGTGTGTGTGTGTGTGTGTGTGTTTATATGTATGTATATATATATATATATATATATATATATATATATATATATATATATATATATCTTTTATACATATATACATATTTGTTTTGTTGTTATGTGGTGATTAGTCAGACATGCCCATCAACCAGTTTAAATATTAACATTGCATGCGATAAATAAACTTGATAATATCAAAATTTTATCATATTGATTATCCCAAAACATAATTAATTGATGTAGTTTTGATACCAGTGTAGGGAAATACGCATCATATAGGCAGTGGAAACAAACAATTTACTGACATATTTCCCATTAACCAGTGGATCACGTCAATAACAATGCAATGGAAAGGATGGTTTCACAAAGATATACCTAGTCCTGGAGCAAGTCCAACGACAATCCTCATTGATGTAGATGTGCACTTTGTCTTGGATTGTGTCTATGCAGCTCCTGGTTGCACTAGGACTCGTCTGACCTCACCTCTAAGGACAGCAAACTCGAATGTCGTTGTTTGCAACAACTCCTCTCATCACATACTATTGCTGACGTTGTCCTCCTTAGTGGTGGGAAAAGGCCACCTCCCTCTAGAGACGAACCAACTACAACTCCTATAATCCTTCTAGGACAGACAAGAAGGTGTTGTCCCTCCCGTCAGTGAACTAGTCACCAACTTGCTCTCCCACAAAAATGATCCTCAGTTATTTCTCTCCCTTGGCTTTCCCTCCCTAGTCGGGTAGGAATTTCCTAGGCTCTCGTGGTTACCACAACTAGAGTGGACAACAATCATCAAAGAAACTAATTTTCAATTGTCTGTGTTATGTTCTAAGAAGCCCCCTGTACCCCTCTATTTATAGGTGGGGTTAGGGCTAGGGTTCCCAGTCTATGCAAGAGTGGAAGGAACCAGAAGATCTCGAATTTTCACAATGATTCTGGAAACTTTGCAGCCTTTGACAATTGAAACAACTTCCTGGAAAACCTAGATGGTCATGTAGAATGCGAGATGGTCATCTCACACTAGGAGATTGTCGTTTTGTAGTTTACTTGTTTTTTACTATGTCAGCATTTCAATTCCAATTAGTGGACGTCATGATGTCAACACCAATTCTTGATGCAATCGAATTGCACCACCGAGACGGCCATTGGTTGCATGTGAGACAGGTGTCTCCCACCACCTAAGATAGTCATCTTGCACAAGCGATATGGGCGTCTTGTAGCCCGAGTCAGGTTGAATTTCAACAAATGCACAATAAAATCAGCCTAACACTCCTAACGTGTGTCTCAAGTCTTGAGCTGATGATTTGGAAGTTCAGTCAGTTGATTCGTTGCATGAATTTAATACCAAAACATTTAGCAATAAATCAAATCATCATTCAAGGTCAAACTCCTCCTCTAGATGAGTTCCTATGTGTGTGACCCTATATGTCTCTTATTACGCTGGTAGTGAATGTCCATAACAACTTATGACATCACAAGCAATGAGCGGTGCCTAGTGACACATCATTGATACCCAAGTAAATGGAAAGTTGGGCAACAACTTCAAACTACAATATGTGTATGGTGTTACAATGTTTGTAAAGTTCCTTTTTACTAATATACATATTGAACTACAAGCATGGAGCAATCATCCTCATTATTATTCAATCTTGGTTCTTAAATGAGAGCAGACTGTATGAGATATGTGTAAGCTCAATACCACATATTGAGTCACATGTACATGGTCATGTATTTCTGAGTCTCACAAATCAAGAGGCCTAAGATATCACACTCATGTAGGAGTGACAAATTCCATCTCTATTATTTATGATTAGTCCCTATGTGTCACAGTCACCCAATCATCACCTTCATAACAACCCATTTTTCATGATTGCATTTGATGATGTCAAAGCATACTGAACAATATGTGATGAGTGCAGTGATTTCAGGTCTAAGAACCACAAACACACCATAACTATAAGATGTGATTCTGACTTACCTAGTTAAGGTTTCTATGTATCACTCTTATGGTGGGTATGTTTGATACACTGTTCTCTAACATGTATCTATGTGCTTCGTTTGATATTGCTTTATCATGACTAATGAGACTCTGTCATTAACCAACTCACACTCTATATTTATGTATCATTTTTGTCTATTTACCTTTCACAATAACAACTGATCAGGGACATAATGAGAACTACTTGAAGACATAAATTATTGAGTAATATCATTCTGTACACATTTATTATGTTATTTCGACCAAAAAATGTCTTATTTCATTATCTCAAAAATTGAATAAAAAGAATAATATAGAAGCTTTACTTTATTAATAGTCAAATCATTTATAAGTTATTCCATTACAATCATCATATGATTGTCTCTCTGGGCATACATACCAATAGGGGAGCATATGGTTAAGGGGGTCATTGATATTCTTGCAAAGTTGTGACTTTCCCTTATGGTGACACATAGGAACCTTAAGGAGTACCCATAGGGCCACCATCACAATTCGGGTTGGCCATGGTTTGGGAATGGAGTCCTACCTCCTAACATAGGGCAACTGAAAGAGAGATTTCATCTAGCCTTTACTCAAGGCAGCTAATTGTTTTCCCATGGCAGGACACATCCATATTTACTTCATCTAGGTTTCATAGTCTTTCAAGGACTTTTTCTGCAAACCTTGAACTATTTCTTGGCCCTTGGTGTTTCCTAGGTTACCCTCGTCCTTCTTCACCTTGTTGCTTCCAAGAAACAATGGGGTGATTCCTCCATTCTAGAGTGTAGGAGTTTGACATAGGGCCTTGGTTGTTCCTATTCCCAAAAGATTGCAAGGCTTGCACTTCTTCACAAATAGCTCCGACAGAGTTGGTGGAGTGTCTAGAAGACCCTCCAACTTGTCTTTTCATCAAGTTCATCATATCTGCAAGAATATTCATCATTTGGAGGTTTGGACCTTCCTTACCTCGACGAGGAGAAGGTGGAGGAGCAGCCAAGTTCCTATCAAAATGCACGCCCATGCTTGAAGCTTGACGATGTGAGTTCTCAGCTAGGTTCTCAAGGAGAGTCAATGACTCTTCTAGGATCTTGGCCATGAAGGTTCCACTACAAGATGAGTCAACCACCATTATACCCAATTCAGACAGCTCGGTGTAAAAGGATTACACAAGTTTGCAGATAGAGACCTCATGGTGATGGTAGTCTTTAAGAAGATTTTGGAATCTTTCTTAAGTCTCATGGAAGGATTCGTTCTCCTTTTGAGTGAATGAGTTGATGCACCTTCTCAATTGTGTCAGCTTTGAGATGGGTAGAATATCTTCAAGAACTCATTCTTTAGTTCCACCCAAGTAAGAAATTTTGGCTTGGACATGTACCAAGCCTTATATTTCTCCTTTAGTGAAAATGAGAACAGGGTCCTTTTAATGGAATCATCAGCAGAAGCTGGAGTGTGAGAAGTGGAGCACGTCAAGAATGCATCAACATGATGGTACAAATTTTTGT
Source organism: Alisma plantago-aquatica (assembly GCA_963693085.1). Taxonomy (NCBI): domain Eukaryota; kingdom Viridiplantae; phylum Streptophyta; class Magnoliopsida; order Alismatales; family Alismataceae; genus Alisma; species Alisma plantago-aquatica. Next base: position 549,506,179 of record OY856410.1, on the reverse strand, counting down.
TTTCAAGCCCGTGGAAGGTAGGGATGAGTCCAAGGAGGGTTGGTGGAATGGAAAATTGTTGACCCATCATTTGGTCAACAAGGATGGAAATGGGAGAGATGTAGTTCCCTGGAATGAAATACTCATGGAGTGCCCTGTGTGGTCAAGAGATTTGGGCCTCGTAATCTTCTACCATCCCCAATTCAGTCTCTTGATGTAATCTGTGTCTGTGTTAACGTAATCTTCTGCCTATCTCAGATCAAGGGGAGCATCAGTAGAAGTCAAATGTCGCCCAATCATGCATAAATGTCACTTGCACATGGGACAAACAAAAAACAAAAACTAAGTTTGAAGACAAGATGCAGAAGTAAACAAGGAATGAATGATGGTAATGGTGAGGGAAGTAGGAAAAGCTAAGCTACACTAATTTAGCTAGGCCGAGTGGATCACTCGCCAAAAATGACACCTAAAATCTTGGTGTGATTCTCCCAGGGTACACCTAAATCAATTGAATATTTATTGGATTCACACCCAAGGCAAACATCCATGGATCTTTTCAATATTTATAAATACCTAGTCTAACAACTCAATTAGACCAAGCACACTTCAACAATAAGTGCACAGAGCCGTGTTGTAATATACATAAATGGAAAGATAAAGGTCAATTGGTAGGGACAAAGGAGGCACTAGAGCTAGGTTAATGTGGGCTACATTCCTAAAGTGGAGTAGGTTTTTTAGGGTTTAATCTTGCTTTGGGTTGATTACACTATGATGCAAGCAATTGAAGAAGAAAGGAAGACAAGACAAGCAAAACCCTAAGTTAACCCCAAACAAGCAATTCTAATTAACAAAGAAGGCAGCTACTTAAATAAAAGCACAAGAATGCACTAGACTGAAAATTAAGGCACTAAACAAATTTAAAGACCTAAACTACCACTATCTAGATTAAGAAAACACTAAGATGCAATAACTAACCTAGTGAGGATTAACTACCAAGAACAAGGCAATTAATTAAGGAGAAATTAAACTAAGAAACTAAGCAAGCATGAAATAGCAAGAAAGCAAGATAGGTTTTAACCAAATTATGGGAAGAGTGGGCCATTTGGAGAACGATTCTAAGATAAAGTTGGGGAGAACATCTCGTGAACAACCTAACCATTCATTCTAGATTGCTAAACCAAATAATTAGTCAAATGAAATGTAATCACCCTAGATTATTGGTTGGCCATGGATAGAATAAAATGTAAAGAGGGGAACTACACCCTTGCACACTCTATCTAGCCTTACAAGGCTTAGTTGGACCAAGGTGAGGTGGGATTTCAATAAGATTTGGCTAAGCTAGGTTTCTAGTGTAATTTAAAGTCTAAGTTTGGAATGGGGAGTAGAGGTAAGAGTATTTCATTTCACATTATTCCCCATCTAGCTTTTAGCAAATGCCTAGGAAATTAACTTGAGCATTCTTATACTAGCTACTTAGATCTCACACCCAGGAATAGGAGAATGGTTATATGTGTGGGAATATGGGGTACTAGCTAGGGATTCACTAGTTGGACCTAGGAGCAAATCCCTTCACATATGCTATCTTCTCCTCGACTTAGGTGGTTTCAAGCATATAACCACAAGCAATTCATATTTGTAGGATCAAACCAAAAGTAAAATAATGGGAAATAAGATAGAATGAAAATATAATGCTTTAAAAGATACATTTTGCCAACATGGTATCAAAGTATCATTTTACCCCAAAGAGACACCAAGGGGGCTTAGCTAGACATAAATCAAGAAAAAGAAGAGAAAGAAGAAGGATTAAAGGAGTTTGGGGGCATATAACATGGTGAAGACTCCTCCTTCTTCACCTCTTAGTTGCTATAGAAAAAGCTCCCTCCTCCAGGATTGATGGATTGCTTTGAAGTATGGGGCTTTGTGGTGGAAACCCTATAAAAAACTAGGGTTTTTGGGTAGTAGACGGTGAAAATGGAGTAGGGGGTGGATGAAGGTAGGTGAACACTCATTCATTGCAAGTGAGGTTGTTATGAATGCTAATCTTTGTGCTATAGCCGCCACCTAGGTATACATAGGTGGTGGGGAAATACTAGGGTAAGTGGGGTCAAGATTGGGAAAATAGTGTCAAAAAAGTAGGGTTATGGGGTGGCAACACAGCCATGTTGGGCAGCACAGCCGTGGTGGGTCAGGTGTAAAATGGTTGTGGTGTTAGGAAATAATTGTGATGGGAGGAGGTAAAGTTGCAACATGAATGTGGGAAAAAGGAGGCTGGTAGCATGACCATGTTGGGTAGCATGACCATGTGGGGGATAGGAAGAACGATTGCACTGGGTAGCACTGTTGTGGTGCGTGAGTTGGGGACATGGTCATTATGCTCGAAATGGTTGTTCTGCTCCTGGCCAACATGACTGCTTTGGCTAGCACATCTATGTTGGGTTATTCGTGGCACAGCCATGCTAGGTAGCATGGCCTTGTTGTCGAGGTTTCTTTGGCCTTGATAATCTTGGGATTCTATTGTGCCTTTTGATATTCTCAACAAGGTTATTCCATTTCACCACGGCCGTGTTGGGTCTCTTGCTTGCACTTTTCACTCCATTCTTTAAGATCCATGGATGCCTTTACTTGTGTTAACTCTTGGTCACTAGGGACAGGTTTAGGGAGCCTTGTGGCCTTCTTTGGACCTCTCCATGGGTGCAAGAATCCTTAAATACCTTCCTCTTCTCTCTTGTCCATCCAAGGTGTGGTCCATGTACCTGAAAAAATACAAATATCCATAAGTACATTTGATATGACATTATGTATTGAGGGAATTAACTTGCATTACACCATGTTTAGATGTGATAAAAAAGCAAAAAGTCGCAACATGAAGACCTAAAATAGGGATGCATCAACTATTGATCCTGAGAGACAACAAAAAGATAGTTGAAATCCAAAACCGATCGTGAGAACAAGAAGGAAAAATCAAACTGTGAGAGTTTGATTATGCTAAGAACAGAAAGCAAAATTGCAGAATTAAACTATCTAAGATCAACTAATAAAAAGAACTAGGGGTCCATAGGATCACCTATGAGTCTGAAGGATCACTACCAGAATCTAAATTACCACATTAATCGATCCAACTCTTATTTTAATGACTGGATTCTAGATTATGTGGATTTGTATCCCATGGAAGCAAAAAGTCACACAAAAGCCAATCTTTTCTCAAACCTGAGGTCACAACATTTGAGGATCATAGTCCAACCATCCAACATGATTTTATCAGGTGATCACATGAAGAATATCTGATTCTTATTATGATGTTCCACCCATGGATCAGGTGATTGTGTTGCCATAGGTTATGTTACAACCCCAATTTTTTGGGTTCCTTTGGTGAGAAATGTAATTTCTCATATTAAAGATATATGAACGAATAATGATATAATCTATTTTGGATAAATGGATTTCGTTTACAATAGCCTTGATTATTGTTTTGTGGGCTTTATTGGCTATTGGGCCCAATAACAAGAAAATTCAATTAATAAATGAATAATTGAGTTTTAGAGAAAAGAGAGATGCAGAAACCTCTAGAAGGAAAAAGAATATAATCCAAAGGTGGATTTCATGCCCCTTGGGTTCCTTGGGTCCCAAGGAGTCCAAAGTTGCATAGAGAATGCAATAAGAAAAGAAAAGACCAATTAAGTATTTCCTTGTTAAGAAAGAAATTGAAAATAATGATAAAATGTGGAAAATAAGTGGAAAGAGGTGTAATTGAGTTATATTTAGTGGGATTTCGTATCCCAAGGATTCCTAATAATAAAAGGAATATTTATGAGGAAAATAAAAGAGAAATAAAAAGAAATCCTGAAAAAGAGGTATTTTAATGAGAAATAAATAAGATAATGAGAAATAATGGATAAAAAGTAAGTAAAAGCCTAAGGTATATTCCCAAGATGGGATTTTGAGCCATTAAGGTTCGTCGAGGTTCAAGGAACTTAGAATAATAATTTATTGGCAAAGGAAAGAGAAAATAGGTGAGAAATGTATATAATTAAGTGATATCTTACATCTAAAGAAAGGGCACATTTTCTTTTAGATTATGAACCAAAATTTGTCAAAGAAACATATTAAGTCATTACTGCGTTTCCCTCAAAATTTGGGATAAAATGGAGCCATGGTTTAGGAGTTATGATTTTTCTAAGGTATCCTATATAAGGAGGTATTATCTTGAAAATAGAAATTTGGTTTCCTTTTTGGTTGAACGCAAGAGATGACGACCGTAGGATAATGATCAAATGATCTATAGATCATCTTCCAGATCGAGTTAGAAAAGGAAAGAATAGTAGGTCATGCGATCTTCTCACACATTTCTCTCTCTCCTCAGGTCACGATTTGGAAAGATAAGATGCCCATTAGAATCGGGAGACAGAGTCGGACCAATTCATCCATGGTTTCCCCTAGTTTCCATGTGTAGGTCAGTTTTCTTTATCTGGTAAATAGGGTTAGACTCCATGGCTGCGTATGTATGATACATACCTATATAAAGGGTGTTGCCCTCTTCACGATGGGGGAAAAGATGTGAACTATCTCGGATGAGTTCCAAGAACCCTCCATTGGCCCCGTTTTTCCCGAAAGATAGTACACAGAAGAGTCGTTCTTTAGGATTGGTGCCCCATTGGCGGCGCAATGATTCTAGGTGAAGGTGCCACTGTCGATGGCAGGACAAGAGCCCTATGAGTTCATGAGTCTTGTCTGAAGGCAACCCCGAGCTCGAATGCTCCAGATCGGCATCAAGATAGATAGTCAACACCAAGGTTGACTGGAAGCAGGCACTGGCTGGCGAGTAGCAGGTCGCGAGGTTGAAGGAGGATAGAGAGAAAATTCTCTCTTACCCCCGGTGCATGAGAAGGAGAGCAGGGACAAATAGGGTTAATGCCAGATCGTTGGAAAAGAAAATAGGAAAGGACACGTGGCGCTCTTCCATTGGCCTAAAATGTATATTCTTCACAAATTCGTAATTAATTATTTGTAGCTCCGATGACAGAAAGTAATTCATAAAAATTGATCAGAAAAATGTGAAGAATCCAATAAAAATATAATTGGAACCTGATATTGATTACAATTTAAAAAGTACACCAAGTTATCACCTTTGATGTATTAAATTATGGAAAAACCCTAATTTGATATGGAACTTGTATTGGAACCATAATTATGAGAAATATTAACCTATTAAGAGTAAAAGGGAGAGTTAATTTTGGAAAAGGTAGTTTCATGCTTGTTTTAGGGTTTTATGCACATGATTATGTTTAGAAACCCTAATTTGATTTCATGGTTCTAAACTATTTCGAGTATAAAAGTTCCTAATTGTGGTTAAATACCCTTAATGTAGAAATTAGGGTTTTCTGATGAATACAAGATAGAATTAATTGTAAATCAAGTTCATATGCGATTTGGACCATAATGAACTTTGAATTGATGATAAATGAGCATAATAATCTTGTCATGGATTAAAAGAGGTTTAAGGGGCTTAATTAATGGATAATTATGCTTTTAATCCAACACTGAGGATTAGATGTTGATATAATTAGGGTTTGTAATCAATTGCGTTAAATTAGGGTTTAAAATAGTAAAAGATGAAGGGAAACCATAATTGTAAAAGAAACCCTTAAAGTGGACTAGAAACCCTAGGAAGCAAACTAGGTTTCATAGATCTTAATGACATGAGTAACAAAAGGAAATTGTATAATTGTTTCAGGATCTTGTTGAATGCTTGATTGGCTATTGGTTGATTGGATTATTTTTGTCTCACATCAGCTTGACAGGTATGTGATTACACCTATGAATATCCCACATTAGTTTTCCAAGGATTTCATCAAAGTTTATATCATGGCTTTAGTTAATTGTTGGATGAATTTAATTCATGCAAATTATAATGTGAATATGACTATCACATAAGAGATGTGCCTACTAGCTCAGATCCTAGTCCCCTCTGTAGGTTAATGGGTTGACCTAGTACATGGCTACCAATGGGGTAGGCCCATCAGGTCATTGGATGACTTAGTATATGGCTACCAATGGGGTAGGTCCATCAAGTCACTTTGAGTCAGTAATTAGACTACCATGGGTAGTGCCATGGAAATCAACCCTAGATATTGATCTACCAGTTACGTGGGATCATGCGGAGTTTAATAAGGATCTACCTAGGGAGAGGTAGTATCTCAGTCCGCTGCTGGGACAGCACAGAGATAGGGGATAGGAAAGGATTGAGTAGTATGGTTTAAAATGTAATCTTGGCTGTTAAATGATAATTGGCTGATTACTTTGTTAATGTAGTTGCATGATTATTGTTCCCCCACATACCAGCTTCTTGCTGACAGATGTTTTGTTTGTCGGCGTTTTAGGTACAAATGAAAAGAACAAACAGTAAAGTGGCATATGTGGAATTAAATGAGATATAATGTACACCAGAGGATTAGTTAGATTAGCATCTTCATGGATAGAAGTTAGCTAAGCAAAGTTTTATTTTATACCAGTTTTTAGTTTAGTTGGTAAAGTTTATTAATTTTTATTGATTATTTGTCGAACCTTTGATCCACGTTATTATATAACGACCCTAATCTCTTGGTCTCCCTTAAGTGGGTGTTACCGGGAGACGGGGTCGTTACAATTGGTATCAGAGCATAGGTTCCTCACTTAATGTTTAATAATTATTAAATTTTACAAATTCCATAGGGAGTTATTAGAGGATTGTCTAAAAGATTGAGGTGTCTAGAAAAGGATCACATCCGGGGGCTGGCAATATTTTCCTCCACACTGCTAGTCAGAATACGAGGACTCCCGGATTGTGTGACTGCCTGGCCGATGTCTTAGGATATGACTCGAAATAAGAAACCTTTAGGACTCTCTCATCTTGTTCATCCCTTCTCAACTCAAATTCTGTTAAGGACCTTAAGGATTAGGGTTTCCTCTCTTCTCCTCACCCTCTTGAGGTATGGGTAAGGTTAATAAGGCCTAAGGAATCCTCCAGCAAATTAATGAAAAGTATGTAAATAAGATGTCATGGACATAAGCTTAATAGATTAAGCGTAAACTAAAGAATAGATACATGCTTAGGTCGTATGACACAAGTTGTCATTGCTCTCAGGAGAAACCTGAGGATAGACCTCTTTGTCAGGAGGTTGAGTAGAGAGAGTTAGTCTTGGAAGTAGAAACCTTCGTTAAAGGTAGAAACCTAGCACATCCTTTGAGGATGATGTTAACCCTGACCCTAAGTGAAGGTTAGAGAGAAAGATGACATGATGAGTTAGAGTTCATGGTTGACCGAGTGTTTGGTTGGACATGCCTATGGGATGTCGTAAGAGGTTAGATGACCTAGTACCTTTGGCGACCCAACCTTAGAGAGGGTCGTGCATGTTATAGCGAAGGATAGCTCCTTCATGGATGTGGTTAGAAGAGAACCTATAGATTCCATATGGTCTTAGGCAAGTAGGGTATACCTTGCACCCATAGTGCTTTAGTAGTACAAGCAGTAAGTTGAAACTGAGGCTATAAGGACAGGATGGATGGCTTATGAGATAAGCATAATGGGCTATGGATAATCATGAGCAAACATAAGCTTGAGTATAGGCTTCACCCACGTTGAGGTGTGCCTATGAGCTTGATCCTTCATGGAGAGATGACATCTAGTAGTATGACTGGATGTGGAGATTGCTTTAGAGAGAGAAAGAAGGAACCAAGCAAGAAGGTTGGAAACCTAAAACACCCAGATGTGAGGAATAGTGGGGAGTCGAGAATGATGCGGCCTAAGTGGATGATAGTAGTTTCCTCATGCATGATCCCTGGAGGCTGATGATATCTTGGTTGCCTTTAGAGGAACCAAACCCTAGAGAAAGGATGATGCTTCTGGTACCTATGTGTCTGTAGTATAGGTGTTTACCTTCTGAGATAGGAAGAAGAGTTTCGTAGACCTATAGAGGTTTGGTAACAGGTTGTGAGGCCTTGTACCTTATTGGTTGTTCGTGAGGAGGACTTGACACTGATGTGTTGCTCGAGTAGAAGGATGACAAGCAGTGCATGTCATGCCTTATACATGCTTCATTCGTGGTTAAGAGTTTGAGCATGCAGTTGGACACCCAAAGGTGAACCTCAGGTTCCTAGGCCTAAGAGGGGAAGCAGTGTACCCAATGCTCATGATGAGATTTGAGTCTCTATAGTTTCGAGCATGGTACTCCTCATGTGTAGAGGTAAAGGAAACCCCTTAAGTTAAGGGTATGTTTGACAAACCCCACACAACTAAGTTGGTCTAATGTTGAGGATGAGAACAAGTGTGACCTACATGGTTTGGTGTGTCATCTTGTGACTTAGTAGCTTGCTAAGCATGCTCATGTGGATGCATAACCTAAACATAAGGACGTTTGTGACCGTTGTTATCAAGTTGTAGTTTCCTCCCATCCTGGGTAAGGAACCCTTGGTAGGGTGTGTACTAGTTTGTTGGTTTTGAAGTAACCTAAAGAGGTTTCAGAGGATCAGGGAAACTAAGTGAAGAGTACATGGTAATAGAATGAACTTGTAGACTCATAGATAATTATCTCTATGTGCATGTGGGTGTGTTACCATGGAGGTAACCGGTATGAGGCTTGACCAAGGTAGACAGGTTGTCTTGACCCCTGTGAAAGGATGAAAGATAGCCCAAGAATGCAGAGAGAGATGATGGAGGCTTGGGTAAGGTTATAAGTTGAACATGTACTATGTTTGAATCCTAAGTCTGTCCTAGGGTCAGGTAGGGATAAGATCGATGGAAGAACAAGTTGCCTGATTCCCTAGTTGCACATGACCATAGGGTCGGGAGGTAACAGCTATCATTGTCTGAGGGCCATGGGTTAGGAGATTGATCACCTTCATGAACTCATGGGACCCAAAGGGTAGATGAGTAGGGCACTCTCTGGATGCATAAGGGAGGAGGGATGACCCCTAATGTGCCGGCACCCTATAGACCTAGAGGAGATGACCAAGGAATGGGTGTGGACCCAAGTAGGTTCGAAACCAGTTTTCCATGGAAGAAACTTTGATATCAAGATGATGGTGATGTAGAGACATAAGTTGCACGTTCCAACTTAAATTCGAAGGTGTACTGGCAATGTGGGATGTACCATCTCTACTCTTGGAATAGGAAGAACTTTGTGTTTGGACGGCTGCCAAATGCTTATTTCCTCTTGTTATGGGAGGGAGAGATGGGACAGTACGCATGCCATACGCCAACGATAAAAGATGATGTGAGTTGGAATGTTGCTACGAGGTATGAGGATAGAGATGATAACATACCTTGGTAGAGTGAATAATACATGGATGGTTTGCAAACAGTAAAAGGAATGAGGTAGTCATCTTATAAGGATGTTTTTTTTTAGCATGAGCTATGTGGAATTTGCAACTGATGCAAGGTAGAGTTTGATCACCAAGAAGATGAGTTCAAAGTGTGCTCGATGAACATAGACTTAGAGTTCGAGTTTGAGATGACCAATGAAATACATGGAAGTGTATGTCTTCAATGTTACCTAATACCTAAGGATGTGAAGTGGTAATGGATGGTCTGGTTGAGATATATCTAACTTGTTTGGCAAGAGGATACAAGAGGTTGTTAGGATAACCCTCAATTGGAAAAGAGATATGTTTGGGCTAACACTCAGATGTAACAAGATCTGTTGAACAATTTAGTAGTTGTTTGGTTAGCCAGCCTAGTCTGTGATATAATAAAGGAACCTAAGATGTACTTCTCTGGAAAGGAAGGTGATGAAACCCTGATGAGAGTGGTTTAGGGTTTCTGAGGTATCGATCACGAGGAATCATGGCATACAGGAGATCATGATTTTAAGATCACCATATACCATGGTATTATTGAGATAGCAAGAAATAGTAGCACTTTGGATGCTTAAGATGGAGATGCATGTAGCTTGTGGCCATGCATGATAGAGGTGAATGATGAACACCAGTAACCCAGTGCTTTGACATGAAGGACAAAGAGAGTTCCTGAGAGGGAATGGGAGTGCATCACTATGGATGTTGTGGTAAGTCTCCCCTAGACCAAGGAAGGTCAAGATGCAATATGGGTTATGGTCGATCTCCTTACCTAGATGACATGAGAAAGAAAGAGTTCTTTCAAGGGACAAATTTAGTTGAACTACCTATGAGAGATATGGTTTAACCACACCATGATGTGAGTTCAAAAGTTCTTAAGTATGACCTAAAGGCTCACTTCCATAAGATGGAAGTTGGTACATGAAGAACTCGATGTTAGTACCGTTTATCACCCCCCGAACTAATGGTTAGTATGATCCAGACTAGAGGGTCTGATGAGAGTAAGCGTGCTTGTTCAGGGTGATACCCAGAGATAGTTCTTAAGATGTGATGTTAACCACCATAGCCTTTATCGAGATGCAAGAAGTTCTATAAGGAGGTTGTGTCGGTCGCCACTTCATTAGGATGATGTTGGTGAAGGAGGCATCGTGAAGGTCATAAAAGAACCACAGTATGTGCAGATGAAGTTGCTTGATCATGCAATGGCCGAGAGAGAGCCCAAGGGTGACATGAGTCACGAGCTGATGCAAAGCAGACTGACATGCAGTTCACTGTGGGGGAATAAAATGTACAAATCCGACCCCTCTGAGCTACAGTTGAGAAAGTTGAGTCCCTGATATATGGGTCCATTTGAGATGGATTGGTGGAGAAGGTTGTGTTTTGCCTTACCCCTCTGGATAAAATGATGTGTTGCATGAGTCCAATCTAGAGCACTATGTGAGGTACCCAAGCCATGTGTTGAGCCCTGAACCTATTCAGCTTTTGTGAGGCTGAAATGTCCTGAGTCACCTATGACGATACTATATACCAAGCTAAGAAAGAACTCAGATGGAAGAATATGAGATAATGAAGGTTCTTGGGAAGCACCATGGAAAGGGTAAATCCACATGGGAGCCATGATGGGCATATGAAAGGCTTATCCTGTTTGTTTGCTTGCTTGATGGAATTTTGAGGGAAAATTTCTTATAAGAGGGGAAGGATGTTACAACCCCAATGTTTTGGGTTCCTTTGGTGAGAAATGATATTTGAATGAATAATGATATAATCTATTTTGAGTAAATGGATTTCGTTTACAATAGCCTTAATGATTGTGTTGTGGGCTTTATTGGCTATTGGGCCCAATAATAAGGAAATTCAATTAATAAATGAAAAATTGAGTTTTGGAGAAAAGAGAGATATGGAAACCTCTAGAAGGCAAAAGAATATAATCCAAAGGTGGATTTCATGCCTCTTGGGTTCCTTGGGTCCCAAGGAGTCCAAAGTTGCATAGAGAATGCAATAAGAAAAGAAAAGACCTATTAAGTATTTCCTTGTTAAGAAAGAGATTGAAAATAATGATAAAATGTGGAAAATAAGTGGAAAGAGGTGTAATTGAGTTATCCTTAGTGGGATTTCATATCCTAATGATTCCTAATGATAAAAGGAATACTGATGAGGAAAATAAAAGAGAAATAAAAAGAAATCCTCAAAAAGAGGTATTTTAATGAGAAATAAATAAGATAATGAGAAATAATGGATAAAACATAAGTAAAAGGCTAAGGGATATTCCAAAGATGGGATTTCAAGCCATTAAGGTCCCTCGAGGTTCAAAGAACTTAGAATAATAATTTAATGGCAAAGGAAAGAGAAAATAGGTGAGAAATTTATATAATTAAGTGATATCTTACACCTAACGAAAGGGCATGTTTTCTTTTCGATTATGAATCCAAATTTGGCAGAGAAACAGATTAACTCATTACTAAGTTTCCCTCAAAATTTGGGATAAAATGGAGCCACAGTTAAGGAGATATGATTTTTCTAAGATATCCTATATAAGGAGGGATTATCTTGAAAATAGAAATTTGGTTTCCTTTTTGGTTGAACGCAAGAGATGACGACTGTTGGATAGAGATCGGATGATCTAGAGATCATCTTCCAATTCGAGTTAGAAAAGGAAAGAACAGTAGGTCATGTGATCTTCTCACACCTTTCTCTCTCTCCTCAGGTCATGATTTGGAAATATAAGATGCCCATTAGAATCGGGAGACAGAGTCGGACCAAACCATCCCTGGTTTCCCCTAGTTTCGAAGTGTAGGTCAGTTTTCCCTATCTGGCGAACAGGGTCAGACTCCATGGCAGTGTATGTATGATCCATACCTATATAAAGGGTGCTGCCCACTTCACGATGGGGGAAAAGATGCAAACTATCTTGGATGAGTTCCAGGAACCCTCCATTGGCCTTGTTTTTCCCGGAAGATAGTACACAAAAGAGTCGTTCTTCAGGCTTGGCACCCCATTGGTGGCGCAATGATTCTCGGTGAAGGTGCCACTGTCGATGGCAGGAGAAGAACCCTATGAATTTGTGAGTCTTGGCCGAAGGCAACCCCGAGTTTGAATGCTCCACATCGGCGTCAAGGAAGATAGCCAACACCAAGGTTGACCGGAGGCAGGAACTGGCTCGCGAGAAGCAGGTCGCGAGGTTGAAGGAGGATAGAGAGAAAAGTCTCTCTTACCCCTAGTGTGTGAGAAGGAGAGCAGGGACAAATAGGGTAAATGTCGGATCGCTGGAAAAGAAAATAGAAAAGGACATGTGGCGCTCTTCCATTGGCTTAAAAGGTATATTCTTCACAAATTTGTAATTAATTATCTGTAGCTCCGATGATAGAAAGTAATACATGAAAATTGATCAGAAAAACATGAAGAATCCAATAAAAATAAACTTGGAACCTGATATTGCTTGCAATTTAAAAAGTACACCAAGCTATCACCTTTGATGTATTAAATTATGGAAAAATCCTAATTTGATATGGAACTTGGATTGGAACCATAATTATGAGAAATATTAACCTATTAAGAGTAAAAGGGAGAGTTAAATTTGGAAAAGGTCGTTTCATTCTTGTTTTAGGGTTTTATTCACATTATTATGTTTAGAAACCCTAATTTGGGAAAATATGGGTTTTAAGGGGTTAAATATGAAAATATAATTATAGAACTGAGTTTTCATGGTTCTAAGCTATTTTGAGTATAAAAGTTCCTAATTGTGGTTAAATACGCTTAATGTAGAAATTAGGGTTTTCTGATGAATAAAAGATAGAATTAATGGTAAATCAAGTTTATATGCGATTTGGACCATAATGAACTTTGAATTGATGATAAATGAGCATAATGATCTTGTCATGGATTAAAAGAGGTTTAAGGGGCTTAATTAATGGATAATTATGCCTTTAATCTGAAACTGAGGATTAGATGTTGATATAATTAGGGTTTGTAATCAATTGCGTTAAATTAGGGTTTAAAATAGTAAAAGATGAAGGGCCTAATTGCAAAAGAAACCCTAAAAGTGGACTAGAAACCCTAGGAAGCGAACTAGGTTTCATAGATCTTAATGACATGAGTAATAAAAGGAAATTGTAATTGTTTCAGGATCTTGTTGAATGCTTGATTGCCCATTGGTTGATTGGATTATTTTTGTCTCACATCAGCTTGATATGCATGTGATTACACCTATGAATATCCCGCATTAGTTTTCCGAGGATTTCATCAATGTTTATATCATGGCTTGAGTTAATTGTTGGATGAATTTAATTCATACAAATTATAATGTGAATATGACTATCACATAAGAGATGTGCCTACTAGCTCAGATCCTAGTCCTCTTTGTAGCTTAATGGGTTGACCTAGTACATGGATACCAATGGGGTAGGCCCATCAGGTCATTGGATGACTTAGTATATGGCTACCAATGGGGTAGGTCCATCAAGTCACTTTGAGTCAGGAATTGGACTACCATGGGTAGTGCCATGCGACTCAAACCTAGATATTGATCTACCTGTTAGGTAGGATCATGCGGGGTTTAATAAGGATCTACCTAGAGAGAGGTAGTATCTCAGTTCGCTGCAAGGACAACACATAGATAGGGGATAAGAAAGGATTGAGTAGTATGGTTTAAAATGTAATCTTGGCTGTTAAATGATAATTGGCCCATTACTTTGTTTATGTAGTTGCATGATTATTGTTCCCCCCACATACCAGCTTCTTGTTGACCGACGTTTTGTTTGTCGGCATTTTAGGTACAAATGAAAAGAACAAACAGTAAAGTGGCATATGTGGAATTAAATGAGAAATAACGTACACTAGAGGATTAGTTAGATAGCATCTTCATGGATAGAAGTTTAGGTAAGCAAAGTTTTATTTTATACCAGTTTTCAGTTTAGTTGGTAAAGTTTATTAATTGTTATTGATTATTTGTTGAACCTTTGATCTGGGTTATTAGATAATGACCCTAATCTCTTGGTCTCCCTTAAGTGGGGGTTACCGAGAGATGGGGTCATTACAGGTTATAACCAGCAAGATAATTAGATAAAAAAGATCATAATATAAATGAGGTGATTGCATCAAAAGATTCTATGTTCGTTCTTGTTGAAACTTGAGATCATCCCCACAATAATATAATATTTTTTAACTAGAAAATAAGTGCAGATGAGAAGGATAATGATCATTAAATCACATCAAGAATTTATGCAATCATTCTCATTAGGATCCAAGATCCTAGTACCATCAAAAGAATACAACTACTCTATATCCTTTGATTGAAGCAGATACGGTTTGAGAAACATCCTTTACTAAAATAATGGAGTCAATACGATTAATGTAGGGAACAGTCTACGAGGCTACTCCCCATGCTCTAGAAGAGAACTACTCAAACATCATTATAAGAAGAATCTAACTTAGATTGCATGAGAAATTCCATAATAAGATATAGAAAAATTGATTCCATCATCGTTGGAGTTCTCCCTCCTTTTATATGTGGAAAGGATGGGCAAAACCCTAAAAATCACTTGGCGATAGTGTGTGGGTCAATCGAATGGGGTTCTATTTGATCAATTGGTAGTATGTCTTCTTTGACCAAAGTTTGACCACAATAATGGCCTTCTTATTTTGAAATTTGGATGAGTCTGGGTGTGAGTCATTCGACTCGTGAGTCTAGGCTTTGGAGAGATTTGATCATTTCCCACCCTGGGGGTCCAATTAGTTGATTGGTTGTATAACTTCTTTGACCAAATTTTGACTATAATAATGTCATTTTATTTGGAATTTTGACTAGATATGGGAATGAATCGATTGACTCGTGATTGAGTCAGTCGATTGGCTTTCATGTTTATATCGGTGTGATGAAACCCTAGAATGGATGTTGCCAGCGGCAATTTTGCTAAGTCTAGGTGCAAGTCGGTCGACTCTTGATCTGAGATGGTTGACTGGTGATATGAGTAAGTGGACACGTTATCGCAGTCGATCATCTTATGAGACTGGATTTAGATAGATTTGATCAATTCCTTACAAAGACAGTGACAACTAGTAAAACCTTAAAATAAAAGGGACAAAATCCAAACTAGAAAATGAATTTTAAAACTAAATAATATTAATGAAATGCTACTAAAGAGAGATCTTAAATATGCAATAAGGATGGATACATATGCAGTTATCAATGTCCAAGTGTTTCTTTTTATAAATTTTGAAATTTGAATATTATTGATATGTCTCCATTTCAATTTCCAATCATGGCTAATCAACATTTGAAACTATTTTCCTAGATGTTGATTTTTGAAATTTAACGCCTTAAACATTTTGTTCTATTTATACTAAGCCTATATATACATGCATAGCTTTTCTTTCTAGTTACACATACTTAACCATACACACTGATACATTCTTTCTTTGTTTACCATTCTTCTAAAACCATGGATTTTGCCTCTGCACGGTAGATCATATTGTCCATATACCCTCTCAATTTTATCCACAATCTCGAATGTTGGAAAATAATTGAAAGTCGTGAAATTCAGATCGTCAAACTATATTCACCCCATTGTCATTATATAATCAAACAATTGGAACCCAATATGCCATTGCGTCTACATCACGAACCTACCTTTTTGCGTAAAGGTACACAACATCGATGCACCTTAAAGTAAAAAATGTCGACCATCTCTTGTCCACTATATCTTCACAAAACCAAGAAATAGAAAGAGAAGTTACCCTAGGAATAGAAAGAACTAATGTGCTTCTCTCCACCTTGTTAGCTCACTTGAAACACCAAACAAATCATGTATGAGTCTTACTTGAAAGGAAGGATCAACAATTACAAGAAGTGACCAATATTGTGACCCGAACTAGAGATACACTTCAAGGTGCATAATAGAATATTCTTAATAGGAAAAAATTTGATACTGAGGACCCTCAACAACCATACATGGCACAATTGGTGAATCTTGAAGATATTTCAGCACTAGTCCAACAACTCCAAAGTGAGACTATTATACTTAGCAAGAGACTTCAAAACCTCATCACTTCAGTTCTGACAAACCTACATGTGCAAGTGTATACTTATGAAGACTTGAGTCATCATGCCCACTCCATCTGATCCAATGTGCAACCTATCTCACCATCCTATTTGGATCTCCACTAGATTCACTTGGATTTTTTTAGTGAAGAGTCACCAATTCACGAAATCCCTTCATTCCACCCAATTGATTCTAATGAGAAACTAATGAAGTAATCACAACATCCATACATCAAGGTTCATGTTGATTATCTTCATACACTACACAACGATCAAACAACTATTGCATCACATCGATTGTATCTTGTAGGTTAGTTTGATTGGCGTGACTAAACGCCAACTTTTGACTGAAATGACGCTCCATAATTTTAGACTTCCAACTTTGTTTTTATATTGTGGAAATTATGCTCTAGAATAGTTAGTTCAAAGATGTTAACTATTTTAAGTGGGGGAGTTTGTGTATTGATTACGAAGATTAGCTACATTCTCATGAGCCAACATCATCTACCATCCCCTTGCAAGAGTTTGTTAGCCTTAAAGGAGAAACATGGAAATTTTATGACAACATTTTTGAAGAACATGAGAAAGCCTATTCCCCAAAATCAACAAGGTGTGGGGTGCAAGAATCACAATTAGGTTCTCTTAGGGCCACCGCATGTTTAAATGATATTTGGGTGATTCAGATTCTCAATGAAGATTTTTCAAGACATACAATCTCTAATTCAGAAATGAATGGTGAAGAACGCACAATTTAGACAAGTTCAAAATATTTTCCCTCCAACTCATCTTTAGTTGGCATCCTAAGGAACACATATTTGGATCCATATTTAAATAGTGCCTCAAATATGATTTACCAAGGACTTCATTACAGTGTGGTTCAAGACAAACTCTACACAGAAATGAATCCATTGAGTCTTTTGATATGAATTCCCTACTTTAGACTTGGTATCTCTAACACACATCTTATGCCTACATGGAAGATATTATACGCAATAAGAAGGTAACACAAACCTCAAAAATAAAGATTTGGGATCCGATTGTAGGAATTATGGGGCATTAGCCTCCTGATCTTCCACATAATTTCTTTCATTCTCTTTTATAATAAATCACATTTTAAAATCAAGATTTAATTTCTATTTCTTCTAATTGGAAATATAAAAAGTTATGCATAGATAGAAAATTTGGATTTTTTAGTCTCTTAGCCATCACACATGCATTATTTGATTTATATTGCATACAACCTCTTTGAACAAAAGGTGAGTAGGTTATTTCAGTCTCCATGAGTAGGTTTTTCTTTTGTTCTATACTTATCCTTGTATAAGTCTAAGTTAAAGGTCACTGACGTTTGCGCTTCTTCACATGTTGTTCCATACCTGACGTGACGGCCAAACAAGGATAAGTATGGGCACGTGTGGTCTGAGATGACAGCAAAACTGGCTCATTTTCACTTAAACATGGCCATGTTTCCTCACTCGACTCCTTTCTAGTCCCTTTCTAGAGCATCCTACGGAGACATTGCCCCTAGTTCTATCTCTTCTTGGCCATCTGACACACCATCAAAGTTCTTTTCACTAGAACTGACGTGACCCGAACCCACTAACAAGGGTTAGAGTCTGCCAATATGATTAGCCTATCCATCAACTTTTAATCACTTAATGAAAATTAACAAAAACTTTTTAATTTCTCCTATATATAGTAATATCACTTACGTAAATTATAATGTCTCCTTTAAGGATAACATTAAAGGATACATCATACTTTGACTCTTACATAGAAGAAAGAGTTTCACATTTAATATACATCATGTACAATTCATTACAAATTGCTCTCTTTTCTCACTCATTCATTCCCAGGATCTAGAGGAAGGATAAGAGACCATCTATTTATGCTAAATAATTCCTCTTCAAAACCATTATTGTACTCTTTATAAAAATTGGCTTCTGTCTCCGCAGGAAGAGCTAGTCCTTTAGCTCAACATTTTTTCAATAGGTTGATGATCTACTAGCTCAGTTAGTAGAAAATCAACAAGTAACCAAGATTTTTTATGTATGTACATGATATAACTTAGTCATTGAAGCATATAAGCATGCAGTTAATTAAAATTATAAATCAATTATCAGGGTAGTTGTATTCATATTAAATACAATAAAAGATACACTAAATTAATACACATGGTTTCCAATCCATTCTCTATGCCACTGGGACCACATGAGGTGTACTAAAACACAGGAAAGCATCATAGCAAGCTACCATCTCATTGTAGAAGACTTAGAATCATGCTCAGTGTAAGGAGGGTGGATCACCTCTTACTAAAGAAAAATTGAAGAATAAAACATCCATTCCAAACACACTCAAAGGTATGCTGGAATAGGTGTAACATTTTCAAATTTCAATAAATGGTATCTAAAACACCAAAGTATAGCATCGGAATAAAAATGTTGACTATATAAATTTATAACAAGGTTATTACAAATCTACATCATAATATCTCATAAGGGTTACATGTATGATACAACATAAGGATCTGAGTAGAGGGAAATCTAAACCATAACAACTTTGTCTCCAAGCTTAAACTTCTTAAGCTATATCCAGATCATCATGCCATGTCCTCATTGTCTTGCACCTAGGGTTGGAAGCATACCCCAGCAAAAAGAGAAAATAGATGACATCAGCAAGTATGTGCATGTTAAATAGGAAATTGAGAAATATATGGAATAAAAGACATCAAATAAAAAAGGCTTCCCATAGAAAGGATAAGGACCATCCAAATGGGTATCAAGAGAAAAGGAATTGAATTTATATAATAACAAAAGAATACTTGCCATTAATAAAATATAAAGATTGTGCCATAAAAGCACATGTAAAGAATTAGGGCACACACCCCATATCATCAACCTACATGCATGTGAGATAAACATAGCCCTAGAACAATATAAACACAAAGATGGCCAAGTCTCATAAAATTGAAACCTGATATAGAAAGGAATATTGTCAATCTCCCAAATATATAAAACATTAGCCAAGAATCACACATCTTTCCCTCGGTATGTGGTTCCTTTCCATCCCAAAAGAGCAGAAAATATCACATTTGCTCGGTAGGAAATAACATATCTACCATAAAAACCATTGCAATTACACTACACTAGTGCTACTGAATCATATAGCATGTTAAATGTAGAGGCAAGTAGAAAGTATAGTCAGAATATATAAACTAATCACCACATAAGTGACCAACATATACATCCACCTCATAAGTGGGCAAAAGACATCACATATCATCCTTTAGAGTTCCATCATGAACAAAGAATAAGATAAGAGTTCAAAAGAATATCCATGATCACATGATCAATATCAAATAAGATAGTTAACATGAACCGTGATTTTTAAAAGAAAAGATATTGTGTATAGGCTAATGTCCATAGGAGAAAGAGAATGAATAAGCATAGGTGAATTGCTCAACATAGAGGAGTAGGGGATACATCATACAACAACTTCAGAGTCTAAACAGTCCAAGTCAGTGCTAGATCCAAGCCTAGGCCTCCAAAGAACCTCTAGGGAAGGTGGACAAATCCAGTAAATAACAATCCCAATCTTAGAGAGGTTGGTTTCTCCAACAAAGCTCCTATCTCAAGCAAGAAGCACCTTCTCCACTTTAGAGGTGAAAAACCCTACCAAAAGAACATGGAGATGATGTGGTTATGGGTTCTAGGTGGGGTTTCACCATGGAAGGCCATGGTTTTGACCTGAAGGAAGGTGGAAGGAAGACTACAACATGAAAATAGGGAAGGAAAGGAGGATACTTACTAGTTTTGGTCAAAATCACCAAGGAGGAGCTTAAGAAATCCTAAATAGAGAAATTTGGAACCCTAGGAGCCTTCCTCACCAAGGTAGGCACCTCCTTTTACCTTGGGATAGCACTTTCATGGAAAAATAGAGTACGAATGATGCTCTAAGCTAGAGGAAATCAAGGAGAGAAAGAGTTTTCGAATTGGGAGTTGGGAAGGGGTAGATATGGCTATATAAAGGAAGAGGTCAAGTATGAGGTGTCTATGAGACTTTCCATGTGTCATGTATAAGAAATGCAAGCCTTTATGGATAAGGAAGAAGTCAAGAACGAGGTTTCAAGTTACTTTCCATGTGTACAATGCTAAGGGTGCCTATGGACATGCAAACCTTTATGGATAAGGAAGAAGTCAAGCATGAGGTGTCCATGGAGCTTTCCATGTGTCCTTAGCCTAGGGATTTCATGGCCATGCAAGAGAACAGCTCACAGAGGCTTCTTGAATATCAATTTTTGGTTTAGAGACACTTATAGGCCATCCCAACCGACCTCCAATCAAAGAAATAACCCCATTGGTTGATAGCTTCTAAAGATAAGCTCATTTATAAAGAGAGTAATCCCTAAAATGCCCTTGGAAAGTAACACCTCCAAACCAAGGTGCAACTAGGTGCCACATGGTTCAAAAACTATATAATGGCAAGGGAATATGTAAGGAGTATAATGCACATAATAATTTCCAAAGAAAACCTACCAATTGGATAAATTGTAGAAAAGTCCAAAATCTACCTAAAATTGCATAACTTGCACAAACAACATCCAAATTGGACCACACTTCATCCACAAGTTATCTTTTATGTGTTGAGTATGAATTTGAAATTATTTCCATATTTTTAATTTATATAATCACATTATTCATTACTTATGCCTTTTACTCATTTTCTCTCTCGTAAACTTATCCTTATATTTCAAGGTTGTCCAAATTAGATGAAATTTGACATGTAGGCTAATTTTGATATGTAGATTTCGAATTTGAAGTTTTCTTCCACTTTTGAGACTTATTTTTATGAGATATGTCATATGGCCCATTAACGGCACATTATCTGAATTATTGATTTAATTAAGTTTCTTATCTTCATATTACCACCAAAATGAGTTATGTGGCATATTTTATGTATCCATTATAAACCTAAGATTTGATGTTAGAACATTATGTTAAATTAAGGTGATATATACATGCATTAGCTCACTGGGGTTATACTAAACATCGATTTAGGTCTAACCTTCAACATTGTTTGGCTAAGTCCAAAATGTCAACTTCCAGGGTAGGGTCCGAGATCTAGTGTGTTACAACACACCACCCCATAAAGGATTTCTTCCTCAAAATCAAAACATCTACATATAAGAAAACAACTTATTCACCACCTCTTAAAGGATTCATCTTATTAATTCAAAACTATTCTTTAGGTACAAAAGGTTCAACTACACTTCCTTACATCCAACTACATAAGAATCATGCAAAAAAAAAGAAACATAACTTGTAAAGACTGACTATAAACTATGGGTTAACTTGCTCTTATCCATCCTCAAACAAGTCTTTACACCTGGGAGACTAGTTCAACATATTGGTGCCCCTAAAGATAAATCATATAGATGTCTAAGGCTACTATTGCCTAAAAGCATGCTATTTTGAACAATTCATATCAGTTTAGGTCAAGCCAGTATCATATGGATTTGGGAGTCCTCATAAACTAAGCTAGTGGTGTGGAGGAAAATCTTGCTGCCCCCCAAACCCTAATCCTTTCTAGACACCTTTATTTTCAACTTCATGTCCTAGTAGCTGCCTAAGGGCCAAGATAAACAACCTCAAGTTACTATGGTTACTTATGCATCTTTTACTTGTATGTATTTTAAGGATCTATTCATCATTATTCTAATGTGAAACTATATGATCCAAAATCAACCCTTTATCATCTATTGATCAACTCTATGGCAAACATATCACTTAAAGGTAAGGCAAAGATTCTAACTAGGGAAACAAAATTGAAATAGTCAGATTCTGACTACTATGGGCTCTAATACCATGATGTAAGGAGGCAGGATCAACCCCTTACTAAAGAAAAATTGAGGAATAAAACATCCATTCCAAACACACTCAAAAGTATGCTGGACTAGGTGTAACATTTTTAAATTTCAATAAATGGTATTCAAAACAACCAAAGTAACACAGCGGAATAAAAATGTTGACTATATTCAATTTATAATAAGGTTATTACAGATGTACATCATAATATCCCATAAGGGTTTACATGTATGATACATCATAAGGATCTGAGTAGAGGGAAATCTAAACCATAACAACTTTGTTTCCAAGCTTTAACTTCTTGAGTTATATCCACATCATCATGCCATGTCTTCATTGTCCTCCACCTCGGGTTGGAAGCATACCCCAGCAAGAAGAGAAAATACATGACATCAGCAAAGGCCAGTATGTGCATACTAAATGGGAAATTGAGCAATATATGGAATAAAGGACATCAAATATAAAAGGCTTCCCATAGAAAGGATAAAGACCACCCAAATAGGTATCAAGATAAAAATAATTGAATTTATTTGATAACGAAACAATGCTTGCTATTAATGAAACATTAAGATTGTGCCACACAAGAACATGTAAAGAATAAGGGCGCACACCCCATATCATCAACATGCATGCATGTGAGATAAACATAGCCCTAGAACAATATAAACGCAAAGGCAGCCAAGTCTAATAAACTTGAAACCTGATAGAGAAAGGAATATTGTCAATCTCCTAAATATATAAAACATGGGCCAAGAATCACATATCTTGCCCTAGGTATGAGGTTCCTTTCCATCCCAAAAGAGCAGGAAATATCACATCTGCTCGGTAGGAAATAACACATCTGCCATAAAAAACCAATGCAATTACACTACTCTAGTGCTATTGAATCACATAACATGTTAAATGTAAAGACAAGTAGAAAGTATAGTCTGAATATATAAACTAGTCACCATATATGTGACCAACATATACAACCACCTCATAAGTGGGCAAAGGACATCACATCTCATCTTTTAGAGTTCCATCATGAACAAGTCATAAGATAAGAGTTCAAAATGATATGCATGATCACATGATCAATATCAAATAAGGTGGTTCACATGAACCATGATTTTCAAAAGAAAAGACATTGTGCATAGGCTAATATCCATAGGACAAAGAGAATGAATAGGCATAGGTGAATTGCTCAACATAGAAGAATAGGGGATACATCATACCTCAACTTCAGAGTCTAAATAGTCCAAGACAGTCTTAGATCCAATCCTAGGCTTCCAAAGAACCTCTAGGGAAGGTGGACAGGTCCAATAAAGGTGAAAAACCTCCAATCTTAGAGAGGTTGGTTTCTTCAACAAATCTCCTATCTTGAGCAAGAAGCACCTTCTCCACTTTAGAGGTGAAAACCCCTAACAAAAGAACATGGAGATGAGGTTGTTATGGGTTCTAGGTGGGGTTTCACCATGGAAGGACATGGTTCTGACCTGGAGTAAAGTGGAAGGAAGACTAACAATATGAAAATATGGAAGGAAAGGAGGATACTTACTAGTTGTGGTCAAAATCACCAAGGAGGAGCTTAAGAAACCTTAAATAGAGAAATTTGGAACCCTAGGAGCCTTCTTCTCACCAAGGTAGGCACCTCCTTTTACCTTGGGACAACACCTTTGTGGAAAAATAGAGTAGGAATGATGCTCTAAGCTAGAGGAAATAAAGGAGAAAATGAGTTTTCGAATTGGGAGGAAGGGGTAGATATGGTTCTATAAAGGAAGAGGTCAAGTATGAGGTTCTTTCCATGTGTCATATATAATGGTTTCCATGGGCATTCAAGCCTGTATGGATAAGAAATAAGTCAAGAAAGATGTTTAAAGTTACTTTCCATGTGTCCAATGCTAAGGGTGCTTATGGACGTGCAAACCTTTATGGTTAAGGAAGAAGTCAAGCATGAGGTGTCCATGGAGCTTTCCATGTGTCATTAACCTAGCGATTTCATGGCCATGCAAGACGACAGATCATAGAGGCTTCTTGAATATCAAATTTC
This sequence comes from Alisma plantago-aquatica, assembly GCA_963693085.1. NCBI lineage: Eukaryota > Viridiplantae > Streptophyta > Magnoliopsida > Alismatales > Alismataceae > Alisma > Alisma plantago-aquatica. Next base: position 549,481,944 of record OY856410.1, on the reverse strand, counting down.
ATCTTCTGGACACTTATAGCCCATCCCAACTGACCTCCAATCAAAGAAATAACCCCATTGGTTGATAGCTTCTAAAGATAAGCTCATTTTTAAAGAGAGTAATTCCTAAAATGCCCTTAGAAAGTAACACGTTCAAACCAAGGTGCAGCTAGGTGCCCCATTGTTCAAAAACTAGATAATGATAAGGGAAGATTTAAGTATTAAAATTCACATGATAATTTGCAAAGAAAACCTACCAATTGGGTAAATTGCATAAAAGTCCAGAATGCTCCAAAAATTGCATAACTTGCACAAACAACATACAAATTGGACCAAACTTCATCACAAGTTATCTTTGATGTGTTGAATATGAATTTGTCATTATTTCTATATTTTGAAGTTATATAATCACATTATTCATTACGTATGCCTTTTACTCATTTTCTCTCTCTTAAACTTATCCTAATATTTCAAGGTTGTCCAAATTAGATGAAATTTGACATGTAGGCTAATTTTGTTATGTAGAATTCGAATTTGAAGTTTGTTTCCACTTTTGAGACTTCTTTTTATGAGATATGGCATATGGCCCATTAACATCCCATTATGTAAATTATTCATCCAATTAAGTTTCTTATTTTCATATTACCACTAAAATGAGTTATGTGGCATATTTTATGTATTCATTATAAACCTAAGATTTAATGTTAGAATAGTAGGTTACATTAAGGTGATATATACATGCATTAGATCATTGGGGTTATAGTAAACATCTATTTAGGTCTAACCTTCAAACTTGTCTGGCTATATCCAAAATGTCAACTTCCAGGGTAGGGTCTGAGATCTAGTATGTTACACTCAAGAGCATATTTTTGTAGTCTTAATACTATGTCTGCAGCTGGCATTGCCATGTATGGCTCTCGGTGACTAATGGGAGTGATCCGATATCTAGACTCCTCCTCTAAACCTAGGTACTCAGGTAGAGATTCAAAGAAATGTTGTTTGTTGTGCATCAGTGGACCTACTGACCACTAGTCACAACTTGTAACATATGTACCACCAGCATCCACAGTTGGTTTTGGGTACCATAAAATTCATAAGAAGTCTTCCCTACCGGCCAAGACCTTCACACCCTAATGGTACAATCTGGATTACCTAAATCTAGACTACTTCTAGTCGGGAAACTATTTCCTCCTCACAACAAAAGCCACATCCTGTGAGGATGCTACAATGTCCAAGCCATGTATCGTATAATGATATTCAATTTTTATTGAACAATATTCATCATTGTAACTAATAGTTATCCTATATTTGTCAATTAAGTGAATCTCGGATGAACACAAAAATCATCTGACAACTTTCACAGTTCTCATAAACCATAGTTCGACTCTTTAGTTTTGAATGAGGGAAATTTGGCTCCCCATGTGCCTCTATTTACACTATTTCATCACTAAAATATAATTAATAATTCATTTCTAGAACTGAAAATCACTACATAGATTTATCCAATTCATTATGACTATCATAGAGCAAAATTTAAATACTGAAAAGCCATTATTTGAATTTGTATGTTGTAGATCTGGGATAGAAGGTAAGTTTCTTCTCACAGATCACGTCAAATATTACTAGGACACAGATTTGAATCTACTTTTCTTGGATTCCATCTTATGAAAGTGTAGGCTTTAAGCCTTCAGTTTGAACCTAAAAATAGGTCATTAGAGGTAATACACCATGAATCCTTTAGTATGGAGGTAGAAGACATAGAAGGAAGGAGCAAAAGAACCTCTAGAGTCAAATAGAAGATCCTCAATGGAGCAAAGAGGCAAAATAGAAGGGATTTACGGTCTAGAACTACTTACCATGAAGGATCCATGGTTAGTTCATCGATTTGTTGTTTTTCTTCATTTTTTCCCAAATCTTTCCCTAGAAATTGTCGTTCGAGTCGTCTTCTCATTGATCAAATGGTCTTGTTGTGTATATGATCAAATTATGATGCACTTCGTTTCATTGAAAATGGGTATATATAGAAAACGTTATGATTGTTTTATGGTTGGCTATCCTGGATGGCCATTCTCCTGAATAGGTGGGTTTATATGGCCTTCTCAGAGGTTGCTGGACCCACTCGGTGGTCATTGGGTGCTTGGTGATTGCCGAAGGCTCATCTTTACCGTCATCAGGTTTTTGTGCAAGTTTCTTAAAAGACCATAACTTAAACATTTTAACTCATACTTGATTCATTCTTTTTGCATTGGATTTGTAATTGAATTCTCTACACTTCTAAATATTTATTTTGATATGATTATCAAATAAGAATTTATTTATCATTTTTTTCCTCAAGCATCATTAATACTCCTCCTCCATATATGAGTAGGTTATCTCAAAGTCAACAAAACCTTGAATCTTATCATATACTTAACTCATCATTATGAATTATCCAAACAAGTATTTGAGATAATCAGAGGTAAGGTAAGAAAAGGGAAATATATTACTAGTGAAAACATAATAAATATTAGGTTATCTTAAATCTCTAGAACTATCAACAAAGCTAGAATAGGGTTGTAACAATTCTCCTAGTCTAATAAAAATTTCTTCTCAAAATTTATAGAAGAGGAAAGGATACTTGTTACACTTCTCTGAATCTACTTCCCAAGTAGCTTCTTCTATGTCATGATTCCTCCAGAGAACCTTCAATAGGGGTATCTCCCTATTTTTAAGCTTTTGAATTCTAAAATCTAGAATTTAGGTTGGTTTCTCTAAATAGAAGATATCCTCTCTTAATTGTACATGATCTAGGTCTATAATCATTTATATACCATGATGACACTTCTTCAACATAAATATATGAAACACATCATGTAAATTGGCCAACTATAAAGGAAACTCAAGTTTATATGAAACTCATCTTATTCTCTAAATGTCTGGACACAAACCCATGTATCTAGGAGTTAGTTTTCCTTGCTTCCCCAATCTCAGTACACCTTTCCATGGTGAGTATTTCAAATAAAAGTCATCTCCAACCTCAAACTGAAGTGGTCTAGGCCACTTCTTTGCATAATTTTTCGGCCTGTCTTGTGCAACCTTTAATTGTTGTTTGATCATAGATATCTTTTCTGTTGTTTCTTCCACCAACTCTGGACCTAGAATTTGCCTTTCTCCCAGTTCATACCAACAAATAGGAGATCTGCACTTTCTCCCATACAGAGTTTCATAAGGGGCCATGACTAAACTTGAATGGTGGCTATTGTTCTAGGAAAACTCCATAAGACTAAGATGATCATTCCAACTACAACTTAACTGCACAACACATGCTCTCAACATATCCTCTATGGTCTGACTTGTCCTCTCTGACTATCCATCTATCTGAGGATGAAACATTGTGATAAATTTCAACTTTGTTCCTAAGGAATGTTGTAACTGATTCCAGAACCTGGATGTGAATTTAGGATCTCTATCATATATTATAGAAATGGGTATCCCATGCAATCTGAGTATCTCATCTATATGGACTTTGGATAACTTTGTTGTGTCCCATGTTGTCTTAACTGGTAGAAAGTCTGAAGACTTTGTTAACCTATCTACTATTACCCATACATAGTAAAAATCACGTGGTGTCCGAGGTAATCCAACTACAAAATCCATAGTAAAATGGTCCCACTTTCATTCAGGGATAGGAAACGATTGCAAAGTACCCATTGTCTTCGATCTTCAGCCTTGACTTTTTTGACATACACCACATCGGGCTACATACTCAGTCATATCTTTCTTTATATCTGAACACCAATACAAATCCTTAATGTTTACATTCATCTTTGTGTTTCATGGATACATTATGTACATAGAAGAGTGAGATTACTCTATTATGTTTCTTTAATTCAATGTGATCTCACACACATAATCTATCATGTTGATATAGCAACCCATATTTTGAATATCTAAACTTTGTCCTCTTTCCTTCTATCATACCATGCATCATCTATTGCAATTCCATGTCACTCTATTGAATCTCCTTGATCTAATCATAAAACATAGGTCTAACCACATTTGTGCAATCACTCCACCTTGATTAGACACATTCAAATCCAAATTCATCTCCCTCATCTTCAGTAACAAGTCACTTTTTATACATGCCAAAAAAAACAATTTTGTAGATGATGTGGACTTTCTGCTCAGAGTATCTGCTATTACGTTGGCCTTTTCAGGGTGGTAATCAATGGTAACATCATAATCTTTTATGATCTCTAACCACATGTGTTGTCTCATGTTGAGATCCCTTTGTATGAAAATATACTTAAGACTCTTTTGATCAATAAAGACATGATATGACTCACCGTAGAGATAATGATGCCATGTCTTTAAGGAATGTACTATTGCTACCAACTCAAGATCATGTGTGGGATAGTTCTCTTCATTCTTCTTAACATTTTTACAAGCATAGGCAACTACTTTCCCTTCTTGCATAAGAACACATTCCAAACCTCTTTTGAATGTATCATAGAAAACCACATAACCTTTATCTACCTCTGGTAATATCAAGACATGTGTTGTGGTTAACTTGTTCTTTAATGTTTGAAAACTTTTCTCACAAATTTCAGACCAACAAAAAAGGTACATCCTTCTTTGTTAAGCATGTAAGAGGTGTTTCTATTGCACTGAAGTTTCTAATAAACCTCCTATAATATCCAACAAGCCCCAGGAAACTTCTGATCTCAGTAGGGGTCATAGGTTTCACCCACTAAAGAATAGATTCCACCATCTTAGGGTCAACACTAACTCCTTCTCCTTATATGACATGTCCAAGAAAAGATACTTCAGCCAATCAGAACTCACATTTGTTGACTTTAGCATAAAGTTGATGTTTCCTTAACAACTGTGGGGCTATCATTAGATGTTACTCATGTTGTTTTGCATCTCTAGAGTATATGATAATATCATCTATAAATATTACTATGAACTGATCTAGATATGATTTGAAAATCCTATTCATCTTGTCCATAAATGTTATTCCTCAGTCCAAAAGACATAACTACAAACTCATTGTGTCCATATCTTGTTCTAAATATTGACTTTGGTACATCAGATGCTTTTCTTCTTAACCAATGATATTTTGATCTGAGGTCTATCTTTTAAAAGATCATTGCTTCAGGGAGTTGATCAAACAAGTCATCAATACTAGGCCGATGATATTTATTCTTGATAGTTATCTTATTCACTTGCCTATAGTCTATACATAACTGCATGGTTCCATCCTTCTTTTTCACAATTAGTATTGGAGATCCCCAAGGTGATGTACTAGGTTGAATAAATCCCTTGCCCAGTAACTACTATAACTGAGTTACTAATATATGTAACTCTACATGTTCCATTCTATATGTAGGTAATGTTGTTGGATGGCTAGAAAGTAGAATATTTATCTCAAAGTCAGTATCTCTTTCAGGTGGCAAACATGTTAACCGATCAGGAGTGACATCTGGAAACTCACATACTATTGGAACATCTACTATACTGACTATTTTTTTCTCTACCCTAGCATCTACCACATGCACTAGAAAGGCCTCACACCCTTATCTCATCATCTAATTAGCTACATAAATTGATATGATACAAGTGGGTAAGACTTTACTGTCTCTGGTAAATACTCATAAAAATCCACATTGCTAAAAGATAGCTTCTTTCTCAAACAATCTAACTGGATATGATATGTCTCAAGGCAGTCCATAACCAAAATAATTTGAGAAGAATTAATATCTAATGGTATGAGATTTACTACTATTGTATACCCATTAAAACTCAACAAACAACCATGACACACTTATGAAAAAACTTAGGATTCACCTAATAGAACTCTTAAAAACAACTCATTAGATAAATCTTTGGTCAAAAGATTTAATCAACTAACTATCAATATTTTAATGAAAGAATGGATAGCACCATGATCTATCAATATTGTAACATAAATGTTGTTAAAAAAAGATCCCACCTGTCACAACGGTGGGTGAGACTACACCTTTATATAGTCTCATTAAGAAGAACTATCTTATAGCTCTCCCTCTGCCATGTCCTCATTGTCCACAACTTGTATATGGTGCTCCCCCTCTAGAACCTCATGCCACAGAAGAACTGGCCCCTCTAATTGGATATTGTCTCTATGAAGGATGAAACTATATTTATGAACCTTATTATGAACCAAGATGAAGTTTTAGGTAGTCCCTTTGATGTGTCCCATCTGTCTATAGTGAACAATATTGGAGCATTAGTTTCCCAACACTGACCAAAATGTGTCTGTCCACAATTGTCCCACATGGATGCATCCTATCTTTGTGAGCCTATCTAACACATATGATCCTAAAGACCTTGTTGGAGGTGTCGATTTAGGTAGTGGATTCCATCTATTAGAACTGAACCTTCCTCCTCTCTATGCAGAACTATATCCTTGTCTTCCAAAACAACCAAGTAGTCATCTTATCATAGAAAAGCAACTACCACCTCCTATCTATCCACCACTACTATCTCCTCCTCTACTGAAGTCTCTAGATCTTTTCTTACTCTCAAACTTCTTATCAGCATTGATTAACTTTTCTACATTTCTTTTTGCTTCCACAAATTTTCTAAAACTTCTCTATATCTTTGACGTATAGCTGATACATTGTGTCTAAATTCTGATCTTAATCCTTGTTGAAATCTTCTGCACTTCTTTATATGCATCATATTCACCAATTGTCATGTTTCCTTGTCTAATATTCTTCAACTATTTTATCTTGTCTCTTAAGAAGGTAGGAGGAAAATACTTAAGGTGAAACTTGTCCACAAAGTCCCCCCATGTCATCATTGTATTGCTTGTCTTATCTTCTACTACACACCACCACAAATCAACATCTCCCTTGAGTAGATAGACTGTAAGATTGATTTTCTTATCCTTTGTTAACTTTGTTAAGCGAAAGACCTTTTCTAGTTGTCAAAGCCACACCTCCTCCATAGATGGATCTTTTGTTCTAGAGAATTCAATGCCATCAAGCTTCTTAACCATCTCATAGGAACTCATCAAATCATTAATAGAAGATGAAAACCTCCTATCCATGTTATATTTTTCTTTTGTCTCTAGAAAAATATGGTACATCCTTGTCGCTTCACCCTTGTCTTCTCCACCTTGAGTTATCGCTCAAGGGTTAGGGCCATAATGGTTCTTAGCTTGTTCCTCACCATGTCCACATCCTCTTCCCTCCATCTGTATATCCATAACAAAACACATATGTTAGAAAGTTGCAGTTCAAAGAGGAAAGCATCCAATTCATATAAGTCTCTTATCACCCATGTCCCAAACCTAAACTTATTTTAGGTTCATGTTACAACCCCAACTTTTGGGTTCATTTGGTGAGAAATGTAATTTATCATATTAAAGATATTTGAACAAATAAATATTTAATTTGTTTTGAATAAATGGATTTCATTTAATAGCAGTAAGAGAGATAAAGTAGTCACCTTATAAGGATGTTTTATCATGATCTATGAGTTATACAAGTTTGAGTTCGAAAAACCAAGAGAATAAGGTTAGAGTTTTATTCATGAAGATAGACTTAGAGATGAGATGAGCTAATAAGTGAAATACATGGAGGTCTATGTCTTCAACATTATCTAACACCTAAGGATGTGAAGTGGTAATAGATGCATCTGGATGAGATACAACTGCCTAGTTTAGATGGAGGCTAGAAGAGGTTGTTAGGTTAACCCTCAGTTGGAAAAAGGGATAAGTTTGGCTAACAATCAGATGTAACAATTTTGGTTGATCAAGTTCATGGTTGTTTGGTTAGTCATCGTAGGGCTTATCATGATGAAAGGATGGTTGCAGAGCCTCAGATGCACTTCTCTGGAAAGGAAGGTGATGAAACCCTGATTAGAGTGGCTTAGGGTTCCGAGGAATCGACCTTAAGGAATCATGACAATACATGAGATCATGATTGAAGATCACCATACACCATGGCACTGCGAAGATGGTAAGTGATAGTGGTACTTTGGATGCTTAAGATGAGGTTGCATAGGGTATATTTCCATGCAAGCCAGGAGGTGAAGGACGAACACCAGTAACCCAATGTATTGATATAGAGGATAAAAGAGTCCCTGAGAGGGAATGGGAGTTCATCACTATGGATGTTGGTGTAAGTCTTCCCTAGACCAAGGAAGGTCGAGATGCAATATGGGTTATGGTAGACCGCCTTACCTATATGACATGAGAAAGAATGAGTATTGTCAAGGGACATATCCAGTTGAATTACATATGAGAGAGATGGTTCAACTACACCATGATGCGAGTTCAAAAGTTCTTGAGTATAACCTAAAGATACACTTCCATAAGGTGGAAGTAGATACATGAAGAACTCGATGTTAGTCCAGTTTATCACCCTAGCTAATGGTTAGTTTGATCCAGACTAGAGGGTCTGATGAGAGCATGTGTGCTTGTTCAGGGTGATACATGGAGATAGTTCTTGTCTTCTGTAAGATGTGATGATAACCACCATAGCCAATAGCAGGATGTAAAGAATCTCTGTAAAGGAGGTTGTGTTGGTCACCACTTCATTAAGATGATGTTGGTGAAGGGACGTCGTGAAGGTCATGAAAGGACCACAATGTGTGCAGAGGAAGTCACTTTGATCGTGCAATGGCTGAAAGGAGCCCAGAGACGACATGAGTTGTAAGCTAATGCAAAGTAGACTGACATATAGTTCACTATTGGGGAATATGTGATATAAAAACCGGACCCCTCTAAGTTATAGCTAAGAGAGCAGAGTCCTCGATGCATGGGTTCTTTTGACATGGTATGGTGGAGAAGGTTAAGTTTTGCCCTTACCCCTCAGGATAATGTAATGTGTGAAAAGTTCCATGTGTCCTATTTAGAGCACTATGTGAGGTACCCGGACCATGTGCGGAGAAATGAACCTAGTGAGCCCCAAGGGAGGCGGAAATGACCTGAGTCACCTGTGAGGTTTATAGATGCCAAGGTGAAAGAACTCAGAGAAAAGAATATGTGATAATAAAGGTTCTTTGGAAGCTCCATGGATAGGGCAAAGCCACAAAGGGTCCAATGATGGACACGGAAAATTCTTATCCTGAATTGATTGTTTGCTTGGTGGAATTTTGAAGGAAAAATTCCTAAAAAAGGGAAGGATGTTACAACCCCAACTTTTGGGTTCATTTAGTGAGAAATGTAATTTCTCATATTAAAGATATTTGAACAAATAAAGATATAATTTGTTTTGAATAAATGGATTTCGTTTACAATGGCCTTGATGATTGTTTTGTGGGCTTTATTGGCTATTGGGCCCAATAATAAGGAAAAGGACAAAAGAAACTCCATTATTTGAATGGGTAAGTAAGAAAATGGAGGAAAGAAAAATGTAGAAACCTCGACAAGGCAAAAGAATATAATCCCAAGGTGGATTTCGTGTTTCTTTGGTTCCTTAGGTCCCAAGGAGTCCAAAGTTGCAAAGATAATGCAACAAGAAAAGAAAACACCAATTAAATATTTCTTTATTAAGAAAGAAATTGAAAACAATGATAAAATGTGGGAAATTAAGTGAAAAGAGGTATAATTGAATTATCCTTGGTGTATTTTATTATCCAAAGGATTCCTAATGTTAAAAGGAATGCCAATGAGGAAAATAAAAAGAAAGATAAAGAGAAATTCTCAAAAAGAGATATTTTAATAAGAAATAAACAAGATGATGAGAAATGATGAATACAGATGCATCTTGAAGGATAATAAGTGTCCACTAAAAAGGATTTTGAAATATAAGAGTTTCTTGGGGTCCAAGGAGTCCCTATGGAGAAAAAGAAAGAGAAAATATCAATAATAGAAAATAAGAAGATAATATGATGAATAATGAATGAATTTTGTGGTATTGATAAAAAGGAAGTATTTTCTACTAAAAAAACATAATTTCGCACCAATGGATTAAAGGGCAAGTACTAAGAGAATAAATAGGGTGATTTTTGAAATTCTAATATCTAAAGAATAATGAATATTAAAAAGATATTTAACAGAGAGAAAAAGACTTGCTTCTCATTGAAGGAATATGATTCCTAATGGGAGAGGACATGTTTCCTCTTAAGATGGTCATCGTAGGGCGAGGATATCCACCCCTATATAAAGGGGTAGAGCCTCTGGATCGAGTTCAAGAGAAATCCCATGTAAACCTCTCTCTTCTCCTTCTCCAACTTTGCATTTGTTCTAACCCTAACTGGAGGGGGTGGTGAGAACCCAGAAGCAATGAGAGTAGTATGAGGAGTTTGCGACGCTCCTACGTCGTCGGAGAGAGACTTGGCGATCATCTATTTACCTCTTTACATCTGCATGACGCCTGCAAGTGGGCTGCAAATTAATCCAGTTGCAGACCTACTAGGGCTTGCTTCCAGCAGTCTTGGCCATGTTTAGGAAGTGCCTTGAGGGCACCAGGGTGTAGCGGAGCGGAGGCAGCCAATGACGGTCACCCCTGAGCCCTGAGGAGGGAAGGGTGGACCTATGTCGTGCTACAGGTCGGCACAGCTAGGGCGTCGGGAGGAAGAAGATGACACGAGTGGCACTTGACTATTTTGCTCCTCCGTGGGCTGGAGCACCAACCTCTTAAGTAAGGGCAAAATTGTAAATTCAAAATGTTTTCAACTAAACCGAGCAACATTGCATGAAGTAGGACACTTGGCGCGCTCTAATTTGGCTCTGGTAAGTAATATCTTGCAAAAATCGTATTTAAATATCGGTAACTCTGATGGATACGCATAAAATATGAAAATTGCTCAGAAAAACGAGAGGAATTCAATAAAAAAAGGTTTTAGATTCTAATTCCTCTTTCTATTCGAAAAGTAGTGTAAGTTATCAACTTTAATGAATTAAATATTAAGAAACCCTATTAAGAGATCATTAATGCATTTAGTAGGGTTTAATGGATGATTAAAGTTGATATTAACTTGTTAATTGTAAAAAGGTACATTAAGCACAAAAAGGATGAACTTTGCACATAATTGGTTTATTTAGAAATTCATGTGCTTAAATATGCTTTAATGGGTGTTGAAACCCTAAAAGTAGTAATATGACTCATAATGGTTTTAATTATTCAAAATCGTGAATAAAGTTGAGATATGATCATTCCAAACAATTTCAAGTATAAAAGTTCCTAATTGTAAATATATACTGTTAATATAGTAATTAGGGTTTTCGAATGGATAAAGGTAGAATTAATGACAAATAGAGTTCGTATGTGAATTTGACCACAATGAACTATGAATTGATGATAAATGAGCATAATGGACTTGTCATGGATTAAAAGGATAAAAATAGTAGCTTTAATGAAAAAGAGGCTTAATAGACTTAATTGATGGTTAATTATGCTTTTTCTGATATCAGGGTTATATGTTGTCAAAAGATAACCTTAGTATCTTTCATGAAGAATAGATGAGATAATTAGGGTTTGTGAGTAATTGTTTAAAATAGTAAGAAATAAAGGGAAACCCTAATTGCAATGGAAACCCAAAAAGTGGACTAGAAACCCTACGAAGCGAGCTAAGTTTAGTAGATCTTGATGGCATGATTAAAGAAAGGAAATTGTATGCATATTTCAGGATCTCATAATGTGCTTGCTTGCCTATTTGGATTTCTTGACTTGATTATTTATCTCAAATCAACCTGAGAGGTATGTGGTTACGCTTATGGATAATCGCTTTAGTTTCACAGTGATTCCTGATTATTTTATCGGTTGCCTGAAAATAACTGGTTGGATGACTTTTATTTCATGCAACTATAAAGTGACTATGACTATCACCATAAGTATGCATACATGATTGGATCAGATCCTGGTCCTCCTTTATTTCTTTGCTAATGATGAAAAGGGTAACCTGGTAAAGGGTCTACTTGTTAAGTGGGACCATTAGGTTATTAAGAGTTAGGGATTGGGCTACCTATGGGTTGAGCCATGCCACTCTTTAGCACACCATGAGTTAGGGATTGGGCTACCTATGGGTAGTGCCATGCGACTCAACCGCAGATATTGATCTACCTGTTTGGTAGGATCATGCAGGGTTTAATGGGGATCTCCCATGAGGGAGGTAGCATCCAGGTTCACTGTAGGGACAGTGCAGAGGCTAGGGTATGCATGGATTGAGTAGTTATGTTGAAAACATAAAGTTGGTTGTTAAATTATATTAGACTGCAATATGTTGTTACAAGTTAATTGCACGATTGTTTTTTCCCCCACATACCAGCATAATTCATTTATGCTGACCGGCATTTTGTTTGTCGGCGTTTTAGGTTAAAGTGAAAAGAACAAACAGTAAAGTGGCATATGTGGAATTAAATGAGGATTAACGATCAAGGAGGATTAGTTAGAATATTCTTTCATATAGATAGAAGTTTAGTAATCCAAGTCTTTCAAATGTATGCAAAAAGTTAATTTTTTTATTACAGCCTTTCAGTTTAGTTTAGTGGAATTTGGTAATTATTATTGATTATTTGTTGAACTTTTGATCGTTAAATTGGGATAATGGCTCTGAGATATTGGTCTCCCTTAATTGGGCGTCACTGGGAGGCAGGGTCGTTACAGTTCACCTACGCTTTAATACCAAAATGTTTACACGACCCGTACCCACTAACCAATTTTACGACCTGCCAAGATGATTAGGCTATCAATCAACTTTAAGCCACTTAATGAATATCAACAATAACTTTTTCTTTTCTCACATCTATAGTAATATCACATAACTAAACAATAGCGTCTCATTTAATCATAGCATTAAAGGATGCATCAGAGTTTAACTATTACATGAAAGAAAGAGTTTCACATTTAATACACATCATGTACATTTCATTACAAACTTCTCTCTTTTATCACTCACTCATTCCCATGATCCGGAAGAAGGATAAGAGACTATCTACCTATTCTAACTAATTCTTCGTCAGGACCTTTGTTCTACTCTTGATAAAATTTGGCTTATATCTCTTCAGGAAGAGCTAGTCCTTTACCTGAAACATTGTTTATAATTCAATGAGATACTAGAACAATGATTAGAAAATCAACAGGTAACCAAGATATTTTAATGTTTGTAAATGATAGAACTTAGAAACAAAATCAGATAAGCATGACAGTTTAAACCCACAAATCAATAATAATGGCAATTGTACTGATATTAAATACAACAAAGGATACACTAAGCCCACATACACAATTTCTAATTCATTCATTATGCCACTAGACCCACATGAGGTGTACCACAATATGAGAAAGCCTCACATCAAGCTATACCTCACTGTACAAGACTTAGAAGCATGCTCGAGATCCTAAGTTTGTAATCTTAGTATCATGTCTATAGCAGGCATCACCATGTATGGCTCTCAACGACTAATGGAAGTGGCCAGATATCTAGACTCCTCTTCTAAAAATGGATACTCAGTTGGAGAGTCAATGCACTCTGGCTTATTGTGAATCCCTAGACCTACTCACCACTGCTCACTACAACATTTTACACAAGTACCACTGACATCCCTAGTTGGTGTTGGGTACCACAAAATTCATAAGGAGTCTTCCCTATTGGTATAAACCCCTTCACCCTACTGGTACGATCTAAATTACCCTGATCTGGACTACCTCTAGTCGGGAAATTATTTCCTCCACTACGCAAACCTCATCTTGTGAGGATTCTAAAGTGTTCAGGGCATCTATCGTGTAATGATATTGAATTGATTAAACAATATTCACTATTGTAACTAATGGTAACCCAATTTTCATTAATTAATAATCTCATATAAACACAAAAATCATATGACAACTTCCATAGTACTCATAAACCACAGTTCAACTCTTTAGCTCAAAATAAGGACAACCCGACTTCCTCGGTGCCTCTATTTACACCATCTCATTACTAAAATATAACTAATAAAACATTTGTACTACTGAAAATCACTACACAAATTTGGCAAATTCATCACAATTATCATAGAGCAAGATTTAAATAGTGAAAAACCATTATTTGAATTTGTATGATCCAAATCTAGGTTAAAAGGTGATTTTCCACTCACAGATTACGTCTATGATTGCTAGAACACACATCTGACTCAACTAATCTTGGGTTTTAGGTTGCGTGCAGGTCTTATGTTGGTTTTGAGCCTTCAATTTGCACCTATAAACATGTCGTTAGAGGTAATAGACTTTGAATCCATCAGTTTGGAGGTAAAAGACAAATAAGGAAGGAGGAATAGAACTTCCAGAGTCAAATAGAAGATCCTCGATAGAGCAAAGAGGCAAAAGAGAAGGGATCTATGGTCTAGAACTACTTGCCACAAAGGATATGTTGTTATTTCATCGATCTATGGTTGTTCTTTACTTTTTCCCTAAAATCATCCTAGAAATCACCCTCCAAGTCATCTTCTCATTAGTATAAATGTCTAATTTTGTAGATGATGAATTATGGTTCTAATCACCTCATTTCGTTGAAATTGGATATGTATAGCATAAGTTACGATCATTTTATGATTAGCTATCTTGGGTGGGTATTCTTGTCAGTAAATGGGCTTATTGGGCCTTCTCACTGGTCGATGGGTGCTCAGAGATTGCCGAAGGCCCATTTCGACGGTCACAAAAGGCCCATCTCGGCAGTCGTCATATTTTTGTACATGTTACCAAAAAGCCATAACTCTCTCATTTTAAGTCAGATTTGATTCATTCTTTTTGTGTTGTATTCATAATTGAATTATCTAGAATACCGCAATATTAGTTTGATAAGATATTCAAATAAGAATTTATTTATTAATTATTTCCTCAAGTATCATTAATTCTCCTCCCTCCTATATGAGTGGGTTATCTCTATATCAACTAAAACTCAACTCTCATCATATACTTATATCATTATTATGAATTATTAAAACAAGTAATATATTACTTATAAAAATATAATAAACATTAGTTTATCTTAGATCCCTAGAATTACCAACAAAGCTAGAAGAGGGTGGTAACAATTCTCCCCCTCTAATTAAAGTTTGGTCTCGAAATTCCTAGAAGAGGAAAGGATATTTGTTATGAATCTTCGTTCTACTTCCCAAGTAGCTTCTTCTATATTGTGATTCCTCTAGACAACCTTCACTAGGGATACCTCCCCCTTTTTAAGATTCAGAATTCTAGAATCTAGAATTTGGATTGATCCCTCAACACATGAGATATCCTCTCTTAACTATATAAGATCAAGGTATATAATCTTTTCTATACCAAGATGACACTTCTTCAACATCAATGCATGAAACACATTATGTAAATTGGCCAACTCTAAAGGCAACTCAAGTTTATATAAAACTAGTCTAATTATCTGAATGTTTGGATAGGTATCTATGTATCTAGTAGTTATTTTGTCTTACTTCCCAAATATCAACACACCTTTTCATGGTGAGAATTTCAAATATATCTCCAACCTCAAACTGAATTGGTCTAGGCCTTTTCTTTGTATAACTTGAGCCACAATCATATGCAGCCTTTATATGTTGTCTAATCACATATATCTTTTTTGTTATTTCTTCCACCAACTCTAGACCTAGAATTTACCTTTCTCCCACTTCATACCCAAAAATAGGAGATATACACTTTCTACCATATAGAGGTTCATAAGGGGCCAAGCCTAAACTTGAATGGTGACTATTGTTATAGAAAAAACTCCATAAGACTGAGATGATCATCCCAACAACCACTGAACTATAAAACACATGCTCTCAGCATTTCTTGTAAGGTCTGAATTATCCTCTCTTATTGTCCATCTGTCTAAGGATGAAATGCTATACTAAATGTAAACCTATATCTCAAGGAACTTTGTAATTGATTCTAGAATGTACATGTGAATTTAGGATCTCTATCTGATATTTTAGAAATGAGTATCCCATACAATCTGAGTATCTCATCTATATAGACTTCGACTAACTTTAGTGTATCCCACGTTGTCTTAACTGGTAGAAAGTGCGAAGATTTTGTAATTTAATCTATTATTACCCATACAGAGTCAAAACCACATGGTGTCTTAGGTAATCCAACCACAAAATTCGTAGTAATATGCCCCACTTTCAATCAATTATAGGATGTGATTACAGCGTACATCTCGATTTCTAATGTTCAACATTGACTTGTTGACATACACCACACTTGGCTACATACTCAGCCACATCCTTCTTCATACCTGACCACCAATATAATTACTTAAGCCTTTTATACATCTCTGTGTTTCATGGATGCATTTCATACATAGAAGAGTGATCTTCCTCAAGAATCTATTTCTATATTTCACTTTGATCTGGCACACACAATCCATCATGTTGATATAGAAACCCATCATCCGAATATTTGCACTCTATCCTCTTTCCTTCTATCATATCATGAATAATGTGTTTCAATTCCCTATCACATTGTTGAAGATCCTTCATCTAATCATAAAGCGTAGGTCTAAAATGCATATGTGCAATCAACCCACCTTTATCAAACACATTCAGATCAAAATTCATCTCCCTCAGATTAATTAACAAGTTTCTACTTACACATGCCATTGAAAACATTTCTGTAGACGATGTGGACTTTCTACTCAGAACATATGCTACTACGTTGGCCTTTCTAGGGTGCTAATCAATGGTACCATTATAATACTTTATGAGCTCTAACCACCTCTGATGTCTCAGGTTGAGATCCCTTTGTGCGAAAAGATACTTTAGACTCTTATGGTCAATGACATGACTCACCATAGAGATAATGACGCATTGTCTTTAAGGCATGTACTATTGTTGCCAACTCAGATCATGTGTGGGACAGTCTCTTCATTTTTCTTAAGTTTTCTATAATTATAGGCCACCGCCTTCCTTTCTTGCATAAGAACACATCCCAAACCTCTTTTGTATGCATCATAGAAAACCACATAACTTTTATCTACCTCTAGTAATAAAAAGACCAGTGTTGTGATTAACTTTTTCTTTAATGTTTGAGAACACTGAAGTTGCTTATAAACCTCCTATAATATCCAGCTAACTTCAGAAAACTTTTGATCTCAATAGGGATCATAGGTCTCTCCCACTGAAGAACATGTTCCATCTTACGGTCAAGAATGACTCCTTCTCCTGATATGACATATCCAAGAAAAGATACTTTACCCAATCAGAACGCACATTTGTTGAATTTAGCATAAAGTTGATGTTTCATTAACAACTATAGCGCAATCCTATGTTTCTCATGTTTTTATACATCTATGGAATACATAAGAATATTGTACATAAATACTAAAATGAATTGACCTAGGTACGTTTTGAAAATCTTGTTCATCATGTCCATAAAGGTTTTAGGAGCATTCATTAGTCCAAAAGACATAATGACAAACCCATAGTGTCCATATCTCATTTTGAATGATGACTTTGGTAAATCAGATACTTTTATTCTTAACCGATGATATCTTGATCTGAAATCCATATTTTAAAAGACCATTTTTAACAGAGATGATGAAACAAGTCCTCAATTCTAGGTAGAAAAAAGTTATTGTTGATGGTTATGTTATTCAATTGCCTATAGTCTATACATAACTGCATGGTTCCATCCTTCTTTTTCACAAATAATACTAAAGCTCCCCAAGATAATGTATTGGGTTGAACAAATCCCTTATACAGTAACTCTTGCAACTGAGTTTTTAATTCCTTTAACTCTGTAGGTGTTATTATTAAGGCATGTAATGTTGTTGGATGGCTGCCAGGTAAAATGTTTATCTCAAAGTCAATATATCTTTAAGTTGGTAAACTTAGTAACTCATTAGGAAAGACATCTAGAAAATCAAAAACAATTGGAACATCTACTATACTGACTATTCATTTCTCTACCCTAGCATCTACCACATTTGCTAGAAAGGCCTCATACCCCTATCTCATCACCTTATCAGTTAAAAAAGTTGGTACTATACATGTGGATAAGACTTTGTTATCTCCAATAAAGACACATGAAAACCACATTGCTGAAAGATAGCTTCTTTCCTTCAACAATCTAACTGGACATGATATGTCTCAAGAAAATCCATACCCAAAATAATTCAAAAAGAATTAATATCTAAGAGTGTGAGATAAAATTGTTATCATATTCCCATTAAACTTGGTAGACATCCAGGACACACATTTGCAAAATTGAGGATTCACCTAATGGAGCTCTAAATAACAACTCACAAGATAAATCATAGATTAAAAGATTTAATCTGATAATTATCGATCTTTGAATGAAAGATTGTGTTGCAACGAGACCTATCAAAAGTGTAACAGAAATGTTCTTAAAGAGAAACAACTCACCTGTCACAAATCTGGGTGAGACTACACCTTCAAACAGTGTCATTGAGAAGAAGCATCATGTAGGTTTCCCCTACCACGTTGTCCCCTTTTTCCAATACTAGTACTAGGTTCTCCTCCTTTAGAACCTGAGGCCACAGCTAAACTCGCCCCTCTATAGTGAGTTTGTCTTTGTGAAGCCTGAAACTATAATTGTGAACCTTGTTATGAGATATTCTAAAGTTTTGGGTATTCAATTTTTAGTAGCCCATCTTCCCATAGTTAAAACATATTAGAGAATTTTCTCCCCAACACTGACTAGAATGTATCCTACCACAAATGTCAAACATGGCTGCATTTTGTCTCTACAGTCTCTCACTAACACTGATGATACTAAAGACCTAGTTGGAGGTTTCCACCTAGGCGGTGTATTATATCAAATAGAACTGGGCCATCCTCCACTCTATGAAGAACTAGATCCTTGTCTTCCAAAACAATCAAGTCCTCGTTCTATCTTGGAAAAGAAACTACAACCTCCTCTGTATGCACCGCTGCTTTATCCTCCACTACTAAAGTCTTCAGATCATTTCTTTCTCTCAGACTGCTAATCAGCATTAATTGACTCTTCTATACTTCTTGTTGCTTCCACAAAATTCTCCAAAATACTTAAGGTGAAACTCATCTACAAAGTCCCTCCATGTCGTTACAACTTTTCTCCTCTTATCTTCTAATCTATGCCATCACAACTTAACATCTCCTTTGATTAGATAGACCACACGATTAATTTTCTTATCCTTTGATAACTCCATTAGCCAAAAGACCTTTTCTAGTTGTCAAAGCCACATTTCTGTCACACCTAGATCCGTTGTTCTAGAGAATCCAGTCCCACCATGCTTCTTAACCATCTCATAGGATCTCATCAGATCCTTACTAAAAGATGGAGACCTCTTTCTCATCTTATATTTTTCTTTTGTCTCTAGAAAAATATGATACATACTTTTCTCTTCATCCCTATCTTCTCCACTTTGAACCATTATACAAGGGTCAGGGCCATAATGGTTCTCACCTTATTCCTCATTGTGTCTGCATCCTCTTCCTTCCATCTACATATCCATAATAGAACAAATATGCTAGAAAGTTGTAGTTCAAAGAGGAAAGCCCCCTAATCCTATCAGTCTCTTATCGCCCCTATCCTAGACCTAAACTCATGTTTGGTTTAACATATGCTTTGATACCAAAAAATTTATGTGAGCCAACCCACTAACTAGGATTAGGGCCCAGAAAGATGATTATCCTATCCATTAGCTTCTAATCACTTAATCAAAATCAACCATAACTTTTTGTTTTCACATATCTATAGTAATATCACATAACTAAATGACAACATCTCATTTGAACATAGCATTAAAGGATACATCAAAGTTTGACTATTACATAGAAGAAAGATATATACATCATTTACATTTCATTACAGACTGCTCTCTTTTCTCACTCACTCATTCCCACGATCAAGAGAAAGGATACAAGACCATCTATCTATTCTAACTAATTCTTCATCAAGATCTTTGTTTTACTCTTGATAAAGTTGGCTTTTGTCTCCTCATGAAGATGTAGTCTTGTATCTCAAAAATTGTTTAGTAGGTTGATGAGGTACTAACTCAGTGAGTAGAAAATCAACAACTAACCAAAATATTTTGATGTGTGTACATGATAGAACTTAGACACAGAAGCATATAACATGACAGTTTAAAACTATAAATCAATCATGATTGAAATTGTACTGATATTAAATATAGTAAATGATACACTAAATCCATACACATGATTTCTAGTCAATTCATTATGACACTGGACACACATGAGGTGCACCACAACATGTAGAAGTTTCACAACAAGTTACAATCTCATTGTACAAGATTTAGAATCATGATCATGATACTAAGTCTATAGTCTCAATACCACGTCAACAACTAGCATCATCACGTCTGGCTCTCGGTGGATAATGGGAGTGGCAAGATATTTGGACTCCTCCTCTAAACTTGGGTACTCAGGAAGAGAGTCAAAGCACTCTGGCTTATTGTGCATCAGTGGACCTATTGACAATTAATCCCTACAACATGTAACACACATACCAGTGGCATCCTTGGTTGGTGTTGGTACCACACAATTTCTAAGGAGTCTGCACTACCGGTCAAGACCCCCACACCCTACTACCATGATCCGACTTACCTCAAACTGGACCTCCAGTTGGGAAATTGTTTCCTCCTAACAACACATGCCTCATACAGTGAGGATTCTATAGTATCCTGAGCATCTATAGTCTAGTGATATTTCATTGATTTAATAAGATTCATCATCGTAACTAATGGTTACCATATATTCATCAATTAAGCATATCGTGACGATAAGCATGGAAATCAGTTGAAAATTTTCATAGTTCTCATATACCATAGTTTAACTCTTTAGTTCTAAATTAGGGCAACTTGGCTTCCTCGGTGCCTCTATTTACACCATTTCATCACTAAATTTGACTAATAAAGTATTTCTGCTACTGAAAATCACTGCAAAGATTTATCAAATTCATTATAGTTATCATAGAATAAGAACTAAATATTCAAAGACCATTATTTGAATTTTTATGATGTAAATCTAGGTTAGAAGGTGATCTTCACTCAAAGATCACATCTAAGATTGATAGCACATGAATTTGAATCAACTGAGTTCGGATTCTAGCTTTTTTAGGTCTTATACATGCTTTAAGCCTTTAGTTTGCACCTAAAATAGGTCGTTAGAGGTAACAGACATTGACTCTATCGGTTTGAAGGTAGAAGACAAATAAGGAAGAAGGAATAGAACCTCCAAAATCAAATAGAAGATCCTCCTATAGATCAAAGAGGTAAAATAGAAGGGATCTACGGTCTAAAACTGCTTGCCATTAAGGATCTATGGCTAGTTCGTCAGCCTACAGCTGTTCTTCACTTTATCCCCATTGGTCACCCTACAAATCACCTTTAAGACCATGTTCTCAACATTCTAATTATTGAATTGCGTATAGGATCAAATTACACATCTAAATAACTTCATTTTGTTGAAAATAGACATGTATAGTAAAAGTTATGGTCATTTTACAATTGACTATCCTGGACAACTATTTTCATCTTTCAATGGGCTTATGGGCCTTCTCAGTGGTCATTGGGTTGCTCAAAAGTTGTTGGGCAGTGGACAGTCACTGAAGGCCCATCTTGACGGGTGCCATAGGCCCATCCCGACGGTCGTTGGATTTTTGTACAATTACTAAAAGATCCATAACTCTCTTCTTTTAACTCCAGTTTGGTTAATTCATTTTTTGTTAGATTCATGATTGAATTTTACAATCCTATAGTATTCGTTTGATAATGTTCTCAAATAAGAATTTATTTATTAATTATTTTCTCAATTATCATTAATTCTCCTCCCTCATATATGAGTGAGTTATCTATATATCAACTAAAACTCAAATCTCATAATAATCTAAATCATCAAATGAATTGTCAAAATAAGTATTTGAGATAACCAAAGTTAAGATAAAGCACAAGGTAAATATATTACTAATAAAAACATAATAAACATTAGGTTATCTTAAATCCTTTGAATTACCAGCAAAGCTAGAAGAAGGTAGTGTCAAGCACTAACTCATAGGTTCTTTGTATTGTCATTTCCCGAGGCAAAATCAAGACAATTTTATTAAAATTGACCGGGTTTTGTCTGCCACTTTTGCGTGTGTCATCTAGTTTTCTTCCTGGCTTGTTTTTCATGCACTAACACATCTTCATAGATGAAAAGTGCATCTTTTTGATAGACTTTGGTCGATTCTATCTTCCTCCCCTCCTCTGTAAGACACTAGGCCTGCTTTGCTAAAAAAGGGTCAGCTTTGACAAAATCGACTCAATTTTTCTCCATTCGTACAATTGATATCTTCCTCTATGGTGAGATCTTCATAGAAGTTGAAGACAACGAACAACATGACCGACAAGTGGCTTATTGACTACCCTATGGTTCACCATCAACACCTTTCCATGTAGCTAGAACATAGTATGCCCCTCTCGACAAACGGGAACCACATCATAGAATCTGCTCCATCAGCACCCCACTACATCCGTCATTGATTGCAAGTGAAGCCGCCCTAGTTTTGCTAAAATTGTCACCATTTCAACCGCATTCGACGTGTGGCCATACTCCCTTTCAACTTCGTTACCCACACGGTCACCTCCACGAACCCAACATTAATTTGTCTATGATGACGGGATTTTCCTCTCCCCTCTTCTCTCCACTGCACGTGGCCTGAATTATGATGGATGTTGAAAACGGAGCATTAAACATGATGAAGAGGGAGGTTTCAAAGGATAAAGGAGAAGTGTCCTCTACAAGTTGTCCATTCATGCCCACTTATCATAACACAACCTCTACACCAATGAATTGTGGACTATATTGCTATCACCCATGGGCCATAACTCCCAAAACTTTTTATATAAGAAGATTCACAACATTTGTAATCCCTAGGGATAGGATAGCAATCCTATGAATCGATCTATTAGCATGTCTTCACCTCACCAATGTACACCTTCTAGTTAGGAGTGAGAATTCAATTAACTCGATTGATTATGGTTAATTTGGTTCACTTAAATGGTTAGTTTGGGATTTGAAATTTTAACCATTAACCTAACCTAATTAGTGTCAATTAATTTGGTTATGGTTAATCAGTTTATGATCAATTCGATCAGCTAATCTGGTCAACCAAATAACACTCTTTTGAAAATATTGTATGAAAGCACTCATAAAACTTTAAACAATTGTTATCTTATGGTAGTATTGTGTATAAAAATAGTCTTGTATACTTAATGAGAACTTGTTTACTATATAAATATAGAGTTTTTTCAAATAAAAGTACAACTACATAGGTATATATGTGAAAGATTTTTTTCAAATATTTAGACTATTCGATTAACTCAGTTATCCAAACAAAAATATTTTTTACAAAAAAATTAACAATTTAAATAGTTTGCTAAAATTAAATAACCAAATTAACGTAGTTAATCAAAATTTTCATGAAGGTAACTATTCATAATTAACCATTCGGTTAATCGGTTACTAATCAAAATCTACTCATCCCTACCGCTAGTGGACCCTCCAAAAGAAATTATTCTAATGAAAAAGTGGAGGAAATCACTGCACATGACTTCTCCCATCAGCATTGATATTTGTACCTTGACATTTCAAGCATATATCATACGCATATTTCATGAGGGATGTTATGATGCACCTCTTCTATGGAGGACCAACCTTCAACAGAGCAACAAATGTCTTTTGCAAAATGGGCAACATCCATATCATGATCATCTTCATCATGTAATTCTACCTTGTACAATGAGTCACCTATCTCCTTTACCTACAAAGAACCAATCTTTATCTCTCCACTCGAGCTCCCTAGGTGGGAGTAGCTGAAGAAGTTCATCGAGCTCACCACCATGTGGGCCATTGGCCCAAATACACTAATCTCACTACCCTCGACTCTCAGGAAATCCGCACAAATTACGATTAATATCTTAAGGGAAGCTGAAGAAATGTTCTCATGTACTCCAACTACACTACACATGAGACACTCAATATTGAGTTCTACTCCACATTGTAGAGACCGAAGGACACAAAGCATGAGAGCCTATACTTCTGCTTGATGAATGTACAACATGAGGTTACAATGGAACAATTAAATAGTTGGATGCCACAGGCAATAGAAATATACATTGAGATTTTTAGAGGATGGCTAGACAACGGTGACTCCAATTTCAGTGTGGGCATTTCTTGTAGAATGCTAATAGGGGAGAAGAAATTCTAGACTAGCCACATAAAAGCTACACTAATCCAGAGCCTGGCTATCCGCTACATCCACTGAGTTGTCGTCAACTCTATTCTATCTAAGAAGGAAAGTTTGACAAGAAAATACGAGGAAGATCAATATAGGGAACTGTGAGAACCTATTACACTAAACGAGATTACTCAAAACATAAACAATCACCAATTAATCACATATCCAAAAATATGGGAAAATTAAAAACTGATTTCAACATCAACACCCGCTCAAAAACATTTACATAAGAGTCCAACATCTTTCTTATATCCATAATATGCTAAGAATTTGATACAAATTGTTCTATCGTCTTAGCTGCAAGATATATACATAGGAGAATATTTGTATATGCCACACAATAACATTCTAACAAATTTTCAATTCATTTGAAACACCATATACAAAACTTTTCCTGCCCAAACCTGAGGGTACAGGGATGACTCTAGGACACACTAGACATCTAATCAACTTTTCTCATAGATTTATTACTATAGCTCCTCTTTAGTGCCACAGGTTTGTTTTCGTCACTTCTGATTACCAAAATAGATGTGGCGACCCATAAGGGTGAGACCCATGTCTCAACAAGAGATATAACCTACAACAATGTTTATTGATTCCAACATTTTTAGGTAATGAGACAGTTTAAGCAGTTTAATCATATAACAAATAAGCTTAACAACACTGATGATTAAAAAAATACATAAAGGAGCAGATAATAACTATCTACATTAGTCAAACTATTCTTATATCCCTATTATCAGTAAAGGAATCTAGCAACATGAGCATCTCTAACATCATGAATAGGTCTATTATCATTTGCATAGCTAACAAGATCAACATGTGTAATAAGTTGAACATATCAACATAAAAATAAGAGCTACAACATAAGCACAACTATCTAGATAAGCATGATTAGTAGTATATGCATCCCTAGTTACAAAGGCATACCTAGCAATTTAAGCATAGATAACATGTGATAACAAATGTCATAATCATATCCAATAGTAATAATATCTCTATCAACTTAAACATGACTATTATATGTACACACTTATAACATGAGAATATCCTCAACAAAAGAGTATCTACAATCCTTTAATGCATTAAACATCATTTTTATTTAAATATAACAAATAAGGGTTATCATCCAATGTGAAACATTGTGTATAACCCTAAACAAATATGCTACACGGCTGTATTACATCTTTTATTACACCCTGGGGAGTTTGAGTTGTACCACCCAAAGTCCAACCGGCCCCTGCGAAGGGCTATTTAGTTCCGTACAAGATCTAGTAGTGTCGATTTCCAAAGATCTCTTCCCCTTGGTCAGTACGAGTAAAAAGGCAGTGACATATCAGTCAAAAATGCCACTACAATGACATATAGTCAAGATACTAACCAATAGTCCGCCATGGTATAAGTCACAAAACTAAAAAAAAACTAGGGTAAACAAAACCCTCTAATTTGAGGTACAACTTCAGTTGTCCTCAATCACATCAATTGTTTGAGGCATGACCATAGCCATCCTCCATAACCTGCATTGTGGATGACAAGAATATATCCTCAACTTGCCACCCCAACATACTTAACATTATGTTCTCTAAGTTTCCATTAGGAATACTCGTTTCACCATCTAGCAAGTTCTGACACTAAATATGGCTCTATGACACAGGGCACTACATGACTAGAGTTGTACTTGATTAGTTATGCCAATTGGGTGAATTAAGGTTGCATCAAACAAGTGGACATACAAACCATAATTTACTTCTAGCAAGCATATAAATATCACAACTTCAAAAGATATAAAATGTGTGAAACATAATTTCTCATCTCATCGTCACATGGTACTATTTACTTGACATTCATGAGACTACACTACTCATCATACTATCACAAGATATAAATATTTTTCATAATATTACAGGGTATCAAACCTTATCAACACAAGAGGATTACACCTCATTTAGGTCTCAACCATGCCCAAAGGTCATTACGACCATCATATTATTCCCTGTTAGATCATCATTATCTTTGCATGCCTTGTAACAAGGCTCAACAACATCACTTACATATAATATACCGGATCAGCACAATATTGCATCAATGAGCTAGGAGATATTCATAAACAATCATAGCAGATTTATATTAACATTAAGAACATTCCTTTATTACATCGAAATGTAAGGAATCTAGATATGATTAACCCTCATCATATTCATAATGCACATGTTTACCATAAGAAAGTATCAACCATGTGGCTATGATAACCACAAATTAACACATTAAGGTTATGATCATATTAAGGAGGTTATTTAACCATCATTCCATCGTATAAGAATGTTAAACATGAATGCTCATTTTTATCTATTTGCATTAGAGTTAGGTTCAACAATAAAATTATATTAATGTTACTAATCAGCACTTATACCCAAATCCTAACTCACAACATCCCCATTTGATCAAGGATACATAAGGTGAAGCATCACCATCACATTCCATACTATTCTCAAGTATGAACCTACACATAAATCAAGGTATAACCATCGGGTTATAGCATACTATTTAAAACAAGTCGTCAGTAAATGAGCTTCTTAAGTTGATCTCATAAAGGAAACCATTTAAATCACTTTACTAGGACCAAAATAATACATTAGGGCATCATTCCAATTTATTGGATGAAGAAACATTAGATCTTAACCATTAGGTCAAGTTCATATATTAAAACCATCAATTGGAGTATAGGTTCGACCATTGCATCAAATGACCTAATAAACTATTGGTATAAGGCTTAATTGATGCTACAACTACATGTTTAACTCACATAGGTTGTGGAGACCTGATCCACCATTAGTAGTGACCATTAAATCACCATAGGTTGTTAGATCAGCACTATATTCATTAATCACCATCGAATATCAAACTAATATCACAATTGATGGATAGCATCATTAGGGTACTTAGTTGTTAATCATTAAGCTTATAATTAGGACAAAACATGACCTAAGGGGTGAACATCAGTTGAAACCCTTGGTCACCACCATTAGTTGTCATGAAGACAACACCATAGGGTTGTTGCAATGGTACCATCATCAGGTCATGGGTTTATAGAAGAAATCAACTTAAAACCCTAAAATTGACCATTGGTTGATAGGTGCTTAGCACCATAGGTTGTCAAACCAACCTAATCCAAGTTGTATTATACCTTAGGGAGAATGTATACATGAATACGGGTTCATATAAAACTGAAATAAGAACAGGGAACATTATAAAAATCGAAATCCAAGTCAAGCATAGCTTTCTAGTGCATGGATAATCATTTTCAAGCAAGAACATCAGCTAGCAAGCTTATGGTAAGCAATAAATGTGGAGAAAGATGTAAAACATGCCTCTAATTAGAAGATAAAATCCCAAACAGAATAAAACACGAGCAGGTAGGGTAGAAAATCAAAGCATAAGTTGTGAACTCGTCCATCTAGCACCTTTTTGCATCAAATGAGAAAACCCTAAGCATAAGGTATAAGAAAGGTAGGGTTTTAATGCTTTAGAGAAATTTTTACCATGGAAAAGCAAGGTTCCAATATGGAGAAAGGTAGTAATAAGGATAACAAAGAAATAAGTAGAGGAAAGAAGGGGATTTTTACTCTGTTAGGTCAAGATCACTAGAAGGAAGCTTTTTAAACCCTAAAAAGGAAGTCAATTGCAACCCTAGAGCTTTTTCCCCGAGAAGATTCCCACTTTGTTCTTCTTTGGATAGGAACTTCGCAAAAGCACAGATGGAGAATGAAGTTCATAGGAGGAGGGAAGTGTTGGAGATAAAATGTCTCTTTTGGCTGATTAGGGATAAGTATATGAAACTTTAAGATAAAGAAAAAGAAAAAGTTGAAGTTCTAGTATCTTTCCAAGTGTCCATGTCCTTAAACTATTAAGAATATACAAGCACACACACAAGAATCTCACCCACCATCCATATAGACCTACTTATCTCTCCTTTGTCGAATTTCCAAGCCAATCAAATAATTCATTAGTTGATAGCTACTAAAGGTAGCTCATCCACGAAGTGGTAAACCCAAAAATACCCCTGAGGAAAACACCTTCAAACCAAGGTTTAAATAGGATCACCATGGCACAAAAAGCTTAAGAATGATGATATAATATCCCAGAAACATAATTCAAATGATAAATTGCAAAGAAAACCTCTCAATTGGGTAAATTGTAGAAACGTCCAAAATGTGCATAAAATGGCATAACTTGCTCAAACAGTGTCCAAATTAGATCAAATTTGAAACTTAAGCTTGTCTTATGATTTCAAAGGATATCAAGAGTTTATATTAGGCTTATAAGAATTCAATTATGATAATTAAGCTTGTTAAACACTTTAAGCAAGGTTAGGGGTCTCGTAGGAACTTTCCCATCCATCACCTCCACAACACCATCATCCGATAAAACAATTTCATCCCTATGGGAGGAGTCATCAACTTTAATGCACATCACATAAGAGTCAGCGATGACTTATTTTGGGAAATGATAGAGCAACTATTGCATCAGAGAGTGGATGAGGACCATCTTAACCGTTCTAACATGATCAGGCTATGTGATGAAGCATACATGTTTTCCTTCATCCATGGTCCCCACAAGATTCTCTTTTAAGCCAATGTAGATTTGGTGTGTCAGGTTCTACTCATAGATGTCTCTTCCTTTGATTATGAAGACAATGCACCCAATGTGTGTGGCACTACATGATCTTGCACCTCCACTCCACTAGCACCAGAAGATCCAGATGTTGAGCAACATGATGGGATATTCTTCTAAAACATTCCTCATCAGTACATGCCCCATACTATGTCTACTCAATAGTTCTACCACCCACCAACTATTGGTATAGTATGCCTAGAGATCCAATCGTATGATGATTGCAATGAGGTATTTAATACTTGATTTGATAATAATAATAAAGGAAGTTTCCTTCTATATGTTTTAACTATTTTGAGATAATAGTATAACATGTTAGATGTCTAAAGAATGACAATACTCAATGAGGTATGTCTTCAAGTTAAGGATCTAAAAAATGAGATCTGATGGATGTTAAAAGTATACATTCTTGTCATGTCCCTAGTCAGTTGTTATTGTGGAAATAACCATAGACATCAATAACATAAAAGACTAGAGTGTTTGTTGGTTGATGATAGAATCTCATCCGTCATAATATTTGATGTTAAACCAAGCACATAGATACATGTTAGAGAACATTGTATCAAACAGACCCACCATAAGAGTGATGCATGGAAACCACATGTGTTTAGTTAGGATCATCTCTTATTGTATTGGTGGTGACTATGGTTCTTAGACCTGAAATCATTACACTCATCACATGTGGTTGGGTACACTTTGACATCATCAAACACAGTCTTGAAACATGGGTTGTTATAATGATGATGATTAGGAGACTTTGACACATGGGTACTTGATTGTGAGTGATAAATATGGAATTTGTCCATCCTAAGGGAGTGTGATATCATGGCTACTTGAGGAGTGAGATTGAGAAATGCATGGCCACGCACATGTAAGTCAATATATGATATTGAGCTTACATATATCTCAGATAGTCTACTATGAGTCAAGAAATATGGATTGAACATTTGTATAGGATGAAAAGTCCATGCCTTGAGTTCTATATGGGTATCAGCGACAAAAGGTACTAAACATTCACTGTAACAACAATAACAGATTGTAGGTTGAAAGTTGTTCGCCAACTTTCCTCTTCACTTGGGTAGAACTGATGTGCGACTAGGAACCACTCTTTGCTTGTAATGTCATAAGTTAGTTATGGATATTCACTTCCAATGTGAAATGGAATTTATAGGGTCACACACATAGGATTAACCTAGAAGTGGAGTTTATCCATGAATGTTGTGTAGATTGAGTACTGAAGTGTTCAAGTACTTAATTAAACATTCAATAAATACATTTGACTCAAAATCATCAAGTTCATGTGTTGAACCAACTTATTAGAGTGTCAAATTGATTGAGAACTGTTCTGCAAAACCTAGACCACCAACCGACTGGTTCACTGGGTGAACCGATCGGCTCATGGTCAGTGAGATGACCAATTCACTCTGGTGAACTGATCAATTAACATGGACCAAAGGAGCACGTGTTGGGTTTCCCAGTTTGTGAGAAACGATCCTCATTTCACTTGTTCAATTCGAATGGGACAATAATTAATATTTGCATTAATTAGAATGAAACAAGGAAAGTCAATTGTGGGCAAGTCTAGGAAGTGAAATGACTAGTTCAATGGGTGAATTGATCAACTCGCCTACCCAATGATTGATTCAGTTATGAATCGATTGGCTCACCTGCCCAAATGACTGGTTCATTTATGAAACTATTCGTTCGCCTGCCGTAGTACAATCAGTTTGTGGAAAATGTGGATCCTTCTACTCCGGCATAGATTGGGAACCCTGACCCTGCCCTATACTATAAATAGAAGGGTACAGGGGGCTTCTCAAACAAATTTGAACATCAGTTTCTTTGCAAAGTTGTTGTCCTCTCTGGTTTTGGTAACCGAGAGAGGCCAAGCATGTTCTACCCAACTAGGGAGGAACAATGAGGGAAAGACAACTACAGAAAAGTGATTGGTGGTCAGAGAGTGTGTTGGTGACTGGTACGTCGATAGATGGGGATGACTCCTTCTAGTATGTCCATCTTTATGACTAGAGTTCTCGGTGGTCCGTGTGGATTATCTATATAGGCAGGAGATTTCTGCCGCTCAGGAGGATGACTGCCAAGCATAGTCTGGGTCAAGACCAGGAGCTTCACAAAGGCCGTCGAAGATTAGGTGGTTGAAGGTCGCACTAGCTGTGAGTTATTGTCACTGAGAAAGCCTCAGGGCTAGGTAAATCTCGCTAAACCATCTTTCATATTGCATAGTTGTTGATGCGATCTACTGGTTATCAGTTTGTGGTTAAATAAAATTTGTGTTTCCACTGCTAGTTCTGTCCCACAAAAACCCAACAGTGGTATCAGAGCCATGTAAACATACTATGTTTTAGGATTAATCGATATGATCATATTTTGGTTTTTCGCCATTATTTATTGCATATGATGTGAATACATTAAAAAAATAATGTGCATATCCAATTAAACACCACAAATCCCTATATACAAATATGGCATGGTATATATATGCAATTCGATACGCGTCGCCCTAAAATGGTTTTGATGGTGGATGTGTAGCGTGGTTATGGATCATAAACCCCTACGAGTGTTGTGGTTGTTTGCATCTCGGTCTGTGTACCGAATCCTTTCTTCAATTCTAGATGTAACTTGAGATAACTCGAGCCTTCTCTTCTACCTTTTCTCCCCCTGAATGTAACTTGGGGTTTCCCAAAGAGATATGTAAAAGTAGGATAGTTTTATTTTGTGTTATGTCGAAGAATGGAGGACACCCAAACGAGCGATTAGAGGACCGAGACAGACGGCTGATGGTGCAAGACGAGTAGCTGGTGGCTTGGTGAGGAGAACGACGAACTGACCGTCTGGAGGTGCCAGACAATCAACTGGTAACAACACACCTACCGGCCAGGAGGTGAGCCAATCAATCATAGGATGAGCTGATCAACCCAGAATGGCTCAAGCACAGATCTTCATCAACTACAAGTTGTTGCATATGATGTAGACCTAGATGACCGTCATTCCTTATGGCTCAAGGAATTACAAATAGGATGGCCATAACCATCGCTTTATCGCTTGACATGTTTTCTTGTGGGATATAGCATGTATATGATATGTACTATATATGTGGTGATTGGATATGTATATGTATATAAATACCTAACCCCTCAATATAATATTAAGTCATAGATGCTTTCCATAAGAAGAACACATGACAAGCTTGATCGACAAGTGTGGGCATCCGAAGGGTGGTGTGTTGTCTATCTCGTAGAAGTGTGATGGTAGTTGTGTGGGCCTATCAAGAGAGGTACACTCCTATCGTGTTGGCTTTTGGGTCAACCTTAACTAAGTGGTCTTAAGGAGATTAATCATTTAGAGGCATGCAGATGACTATGGCAAAGAGTTGTGCATATCATCTATCCAAGGAATGCATAAGATGCAATTGGTAAATGTTACCTACCTTAATAATAGATTATGGACACTGGCATTGTCCGGGTAATAACTCAACTGTTTTGGATCTTGGCTCACTAGAAGGTTGTACACTGCAATCCTCTGGATTGATGGTGAGGGCTATCAATTTGATCAAAATAGTGGGAGCAATGATTAATATAAGACCTAATTAATATCGTCAACTTTATCAAATCAAACAAATCAAAAATGTTTTGAAATGTTGCAAAATTCTTTTGTAGAATCCAAGTGATAAACACAAATATATTATCATCGTGATCAGTACATAAATGGGATAAACTTTAAATCTGGTTTGGGACCTTTGAGAAGTGTTCTCAATAGTAAGTGTAAACTCTGAAGTCCTTAAAAGACTAGAGCTAGTAGAACCACTCCAAATGTGCCTAAGTCTAAAATTTGATGCTTACTTGAAGTATTCTAATGATGCCTAAGACATCAAGAACCTTATGCTGAGCTATATGAACTATGAGTTGCATAAATAGCTTGAAGCATGTACGTTCTTGAGATGGTTATACATCTTAAGAATCATGTAAAGTATGAAAGGTATAATGTCTTCAAAGCGATATTCGAGTATAATCAGATAGATGGAGATCAAGTATAATCTCATATGCTCAATATGATTGTACTTATAGATTAACTATTATTTCTTATAGGTCAAGAGTTGACCAAACATATGATTCTACAAATCTTTGTGTGAATCATATAGCCAGTTTATCAAATGTTGAGAAACTTGACCAAATCATTGTTTGAAGTGCTTGGCATGCTGATGTCAAAGCATAAATGAAGAAAGGACAAAACATGTAATAATGATCAGCAGAGTGAAGTCCACAGACTAAAGCAAGCTCAAGAAGTGTTTAGAAACCAAGCTTAGGTCCAAGTCTTCATCACTCAATAAATGGAGAGTAGTAAGTTGGAAAGGGAAATAACCTCTTTATAGAGGATCTAAGGAAGATGAAAGATTGATAGAGATCTCTACTTCAAGACCTAAGAAGAAGTAATCTAGAAACTATGCCTAGCAAGAGTTTCTACCATTATAGTTACAAAATGACATTCATGGACATATAATAGGATTAGTGAATTGCTATTATACATCTGCCATCAATGAAATCATCATACGTGTTATCTAGACAAGAGTGTAATGGATTTATGTTTCATTTCAAAGAAATGATCTTTGATGGCAATGCGTATGTCTCATCAACTATACTTCATAGTTAAAGAGACAAATGTGTGTAACACATGTAATAAATGACATGATAACTCAAACTTGAATACCTATAGTATAGTCATCTATAGTGCATAAATAAGAATTGCATTTCTAGAAATCCATATGATGGTTATCTAGACTCATTTTGGTTATTGAACCAATAAAGACATGCTAATCTCATTCCATTATGCAAAATGACAAAGGTTCTTCACTAGATGTAGTGGGAGAATGATTATTCTATTGAGGATTATACATATTGATGTATGTGGACCTCTTATAATAAATGCTAAAGGTAATAAATAGTACTTCAATATATTTACTGATGATCTCAGCAGATATGGTAGTTTGTATTTTATAAATCCAAACATGAATCTCTTGAAGTGTTCAAGTAGATCATAAATGAAGTACATAACAAACTTGGAATAAGTATTAAATTTCGATATGATTGATATGCAAATACTTTGAACCAAGAGTTTGAGAACCTTCTAGAAGATCATGATAATGTATCATGATGGACTCTACCTGAAACACAATGATAATGTATTATGAGAAGTGTATCAGAAATAAGGAATCACACCTTGATAAGTTAGAGTTTGAATACCAGCTACAAATCTCCTTTTAGGCACATGCTTAACACTAAAACAATGTACCAGTAGTTCAAAAAACACCATATGACATATGGAATGGGAAGTGTCCCAATATGTCTTTATAAAGATTAGGATTGAAAGCCTAAATAAAAAAATTGTTTCTTAAAGGGTTTTGTCCACAAATCGAGTATTGTTATTTTGTTGAATACTACTTTGATATCCAAATCTAATAACAAAGGTGTTTTGGATGGTTGCATTCCTAGAGAAAAACCTAGTTCTAAAGGAATCAGTGGGAGAGAAAAGTAGAACTCGAAATGTTTGAGACAAACAAGAAAAATATTAAACTTAAAGAGATACAACAGGAATAAAGAGAATCACAAAATGTTGTGGAATCTCAAAGTTCCTTATGTAACACATAGAACTCATGGTTCTGGTAGAACATGCTTAGAGATAGAATGATATATGATTTCGTATGGACAAGAAGGTGGTGAGTTGATCATATGATGAGTCAATAGTCTACTTAGAAGCTAATGAGAGCCAAAAACTGAGATATGGATTGAAGCCATGAATTCCAAGATGGACTCCATGTACATCAACAAAGTATGACCTTGGTTGATCCACCTGAAGGGGTAAACCCATAGGGTACTTTTGGGTCTTCCAGAAGAAGACTAACATGGAGGGTAATTTGGTTGCAAAGAGTTTCTAACAAGTTCAAGGTGTTGAACATTTTGAAATCTTTTCAGCAGTTATCAAGAATAAATCAATCAGGATAATGCTTGCTATTGTAGCTTAATGGAAATTAAGTCCATGAAGCTGCATTGATCAATCTTTGGATTGAAGTGAGAACCTTAAAACTAGGATCTTCTATTTGACAATATAGTCAAAGAGTTTGACTTGAATCTAAATATATAAGTAGTGTGTGATTACAAGAATCTAGTGGGAGCCCATGTATGGGGAATAACATCCTTAGACTGCAAATATTAAAACCTGAAAACAAAGTGCATTCTAAAGTTTTAAAGAAGCATCCTATGCGACAAGAATCAATATCTATAGAGACATATCAAGAGGGTTTCCTGACCTAAGAAAGAGAACATACATCAGCAAGATGTTTAAAGGGTTCAACATGATGAGAGAAAACCTATCCATGTTCCATGGAGTTTAGTCTCTCAAGAGCCAAGTGTCTCAATTCTTATGAAGAATAGGGGTGAGCATCGGTCCAAAACCGGACCAGACCGGACCGAACCGCACCGGACCGAGGACTGAATATCAATAATTTTTGGACCATAGACCGGACCGTTTGGTGGTCAGACCGGACCGGGACCGGACCGTTTTGACCGCGGACCGGACCGGACCGGACCGAAGACCGAATTTATTGAAATTCCCGGACCGCGGACCGGACCGAAATCGAAATGGACCGGACCGAACCGGACCAAATTGAGCGGTCCGGTCCGGTCCGGTTTTGCGGTCTGGACCGTTATTTGCTCACCCCTACATGCATCGGTCCAAAACCGGACCGGACCGGACCGGACCGAGGACCGAATATCAATAATTTTTGGACCGTAGACCGGACCGTTTGGTGGTCAGACCGGACCGGGACCGGACCATTTTGACAGCGGACCGGACCGGACCGGACCGAAGACCGAATTTATTGAAATTCCCAGACCGCGGACCGGACCGAAATCGAAATGGACCGGACCGAACCAGACCGAATTGAGCGGTCTGGTCTGGTTTTACGGTCTGGACCATTATTTGCTCACCCCTAATGAAGAATAAGGAACACAGGGATAGATGTCATATGCATTCGCAATTGGATCTATCATGTATGAACTCATCTTGTTATCTTTTATGTATTGAGCATGACAAGAAAATATGAATTAATTATCTTGTATGTATTGTGCATGATAAGAATATGCAAACTCATCATCTTGTATGTATTGGACATGACAAGAAGATATGGAATCCAGTTATTTCAATTGGATTGGGCATGACAAATGGATATTTGTCGTGATCCAATAAGAGTTACTGGAATACCATGAAGGACACCTTTATGCACTTGTGTAGTACTAAAAGAATTCGTTCTTTAATTACAGTAATAAGTAAGAGTTGGGTGTAAACAGTTACACTAATGCAAGCTTCCAAAATGACAAAATTGTGGTCGACCTTGGAATAAGAATTGTTAGTTGGAAATGTTCCAAGAATAAGATAATTGATTAATTCTACAATAAGAAGTCGAGTACCTTAGTGTTACCAACATTGTAAAGGATACTGTATGGATCTAGAATTTCATATTGATGAACTTATGGGAGGTTTGGTGACTCAGTAGTAATATTGTGACAACAATGGAGCTACTAGTTAGGCAAAGGAATTTTAGATAGCATTCTATGGCACTTCCATCTCATACGAGTTGTCATACAGTGAGGGGATGTGAAACATGCAATATACCGACTTGAAGCAAATGTTGCTTACCCGCTATAAAAGCACTTGTCCAACAGAAACATGATGACATGTTAAGATCACTTAGAATATAATTCGTGGGTGATTGGCTCTAAGTGCAAGTAGGAGTATGTTGGTATAGTCTTCCCAGGGAGCCAATCATATGATGATTGCAAAGAGGCATATAATACTTGATTTGATAATAATATATGCAATTTCGGTCTATATGTTTTAACTATTTTAAGATAATAGTATAACATGTTAGATGTGTAAAGAATGACAATACTCAATGATGTATGTCTTTAGGTTAAGGACCTGAACAATGAGATCATATAGATGTTCAGAGTATACACTCTTGTTATGTCCCTAGTCAGTTGTTATTTTGGAAATAACCATAGACATCAATAACACAAAAGACTAGAGTGTGTGTAGGTTGATGATAGGATCTCATCAGTCATGATATATGATATCAAACAAAGCACACAGATACATGATAGAGAATAGTGTATCAGACAAACCCACCATAAGAGTGATGCATGGAAACCACACATGGTTAGTCAGATTATCTCTTATTTTATTAGTGGTGATTCTGGTGCTTAGACCTGAAATCATTGCACGAATCACATGTGGTTGGGTACACTTTGACATCATCAAATGTAGTCCAGAAACATGGGTTGTTATAACGGTGATGATTGGGTGACTTTGAAACATGGGGACTTGAATGTGAGTGATATATGTGGAATTTGTCCCTCCTAAGGGAGTGTGATATCATGGCCACTTGAGGAGTGAGACTGAGAAATGCATGGCCATGCACATGTAAGTCAATATATGATATTGAGCTTGCATATGTCTCAGACAATCTACTCTGAGTCAAGAAACATGGATTGAATGTTTGTAGAGGATGACAACTCCATGCCTCGAGTTCAATCCAGATATCAGCAACAAAGGAACTAAACATTCATTGTAACACCAATAATAGATTGTAGGTTGAAAGTTGTTCTCCAACTTTCCTCTTCACTTGGGTAGCACTGATGTGCGACTAGGCACCACTCTTTGCTTGTGATGCCATAAGTTAGTTATGGACATTCACTGCCAATGTGAAATGGAACCTATAGGGTCACACACATAGGATTAACCTAGAAGAGGATTTTATCCATGAATGTTTTCTAGATTGATTACTGAAGTGTTAAGGTACTCAATTAAACATTCAATCAATAGACTTGACTCACAATCATCAAGTTCAATTGTTGAACCAAATGATTAGATTGTCAGATTGATTGAGAACTGCATTGACTGAGTTTTGCACAACCTGGACCACCAACCGACTGGTTCACTGGGTGAATCGATTGACTCATGGCCAGTGAGATGACCAGTTCAATCCGATGAACTGATCGGTTCACATGTACCAAATGAGCAAGTGTTGGGTTTCCCGATTCATGAGAAAAGATCCTTGTTTCACTTGTTCAATTTGATTGGGACAAGAATTAATCTTTGCATTAATTAGAAATGAACAAGGAAAGTCAATTGTGGGCAAGTCTGGGATGTGAAACAATCGGCTCACCTACCCAAATGACTGGTTCAGTTATGAACCACTTGGCTCACCTACCCAAACAACTGGTTCATTTAGCAAATGATCAGTTCGCCTACCGCAGTACAATCAGTTCATGGAAAATTCAGACCCTTCTACTCCCGCACAGACTCGGAACCCTGACCCTGCCCTCTACTATAAATAGAGGGGTACAGGGGGCTTCTTAGAACATCAGTTTATCTCTAAAGTTATTGTCCTATCTAGTTGTGGTAACTGAGACAGACCAAACAAGTTCTTCCCAACTAGGGAGGAATAGCGAGGGAAAGACAACTATAGAAAAGTGATTGGTGGTGGGAGAGTGTGTCGGTGACTAGTATGCCGATAGAAGGGGATGACTCCTTCTAGTCTGTCCATCAGGATGACTAGAGTTCCTGGTGGTCCATGTGGACTATCTATAGAGGCAGGAGAGTTTGGCCGCTCAGGAGGATGACTACCAACCACAGTCCAGGTTAAAACCAGGACATGCACATACATCGTGGAAGATTAAGTGGTTGAAGGCCGCACTAGCTGTGAGGTATTTTTGCTGACCAAGCCTTAGGACCAGGTATATCTTGCTAAACCATCTTTCCTATTGCATAGTTGTTGATGCAATCTCCTGGTAATGGGTTTGTGTTTAGATAAAAATTTTGTTTCCACTGCCTATTCTGTCCCACAAAAACCCAAAACCAACTCCTCAATCAGAGCCACAACCTTCTTTCATTGACATGGGAAATCCATACCAGATGCTTTGTGGAATGCAGATGGACATCCACAACATTCAAGAAGACACTAGAGAGCCAACTCAAGAACATCCAATAGGTGATGTAGATGATCAAAAATGACTTGGATGTCATTGGGTGGGTGTTAGATAGATGTAGAAAGACATGTAGTATATCTGACGTAGGTTCCACACCATCTACCCACCTCTGTCGAAACCTAAAACTCAATAGTAGAAGCTTCCCATGCGCTTCAGAAACACACCTCTTACATAGTCATATCCAACACCTCGAGGCTCCTCTTCTTCTAGACACCATCACCTTATGATCAAGATAAGTTTCCTCCTGAGTTTAGGATTCCTCCAAAACAGAACATGAACTAGTATCCATCCTCACTTTCCAACATATCCTAGGAAGAAATATATATGTACAATTTCATGACTTCTTTGGAGGGGAAACAACATATTCATTCCCTAGTGGACGTCCTTCCTCCCAGTGGATACCCCAGTCTCAAACAATCGGGCAACAAATTCTTATAGTGGTTGTATTGCATATCATTATTTCTATCCAATGTTTAGGATTTGCTTGAGGACAAGCAAAGTTTTTAACCTTAGCATGGTAGGGTAGTTCACCCTTCTGTGTTTTCATTATTTGTTCCCATTATTTTCCCTTTCATGAATGCATGTCTAGTTTTCTTATTCCTACATGTATTATAAAAATTTTCAATTTTTCATATTCCTAGTCTATATTTCATTTCTTAGTAAGATATTGTTACTTAATTTGTAGTTTCTGCAATTAAGTATATGTAGTGTGAACCCTAGAGTTAAATGCTTATATATGTGTCTAATTGCCCAATCTTCATCTTATTTTTATTATCTATTAATTTGCTTAAATGATTGAATCTTTCCTTAAGTTCGGTGATTGATATAGGGTTAATCTCCCTTTCATAGTTTGAAAAAGAATTTTTATAATTGATATTGTGAATGACTTACCCAGGGTGTGGGACTGATTGGATGGAGATGAAGTACGATCACACTCCAAGCTCTGTTTTCATGGGTTCTTCTATATTCTGAGTATCCTTGAACCATATCAAGAATCTCACTGAGGTATCAAGGGAACAATGATGAGTTTGAGTTTTAATTGACTTGTATGTTTACTTTATATGATCAACATGCCCTCCCACACTAGATTAAGTCAAAAAGAGGAATATCAGTGACATAGAAAAGAGGCTTGTCCGCCCAAAAATTGAAAGTATTGAATAACTTATCACCCAGACTATAAATTAAAATGCAAACTATACAAGAAAGGGCATTTGTTTTCTCTTCTAGGAGAGTTGAGGTTGGTACTCAGTGGGTGTATGGATGCGCTCACAAGAGTAGGTATGTTGTTCCTCGTAGTGTCACCCTAAAATCTCATTAGAGTGTCTTTAGGAAACCCAAGGAGATAAATGAGATTTTCCTAATAATAGGGTTGGTTTGAGCATGGTATGAGGAGTTTGTCTCAATACCTTCGGCCAACTGACTTTTATTGCAGGTATTGTTGCTCGTTATATGAACTAGCCTGGAGTAGATCAAGATTTTAAAAATTCATCAGAGTCTTTTCACACTACTCTGGCTTAGGACCTAAATAAGTGGGAGGCATATTGTTCCTAATTAGTTTACATGATCATGAGATGGTAACTCATTGCTCTCCTTCAGTGCCTCCATAAGTGACAATGCCACAAAACTCTCACTTTTGTGGTTCAAGATCCAACAAATAATGTTGAAATGTAGTGAATAAATTAAACACAAAGGGATGCTCGGTAAGATTCTTGAACTAGCTTAATGCTTAATTGTGTTTACCTTATATAATGAGATGCTTAAACCTTAATTTAATCTCTTGACATGTTTTAATATCATATGACATACTTGTATTTTCATTATGGGTCCAATATGATTAATGTTTCAGCTATGTTGCAATACATGTGTATGTTTTGGACTAATTTGCAATTTACCCATAAGTGAGGGTTAATTTGAAAAATGTCACATGCAGAGAGGGAATCTTGTATTTTGATATCATGAGAGAGAATAATATTATGTGGGACGTTTTGTTTGAATCTTGTATGATGGTGTGACATCATCATGTGATACTACAGTTTCTAGGTTTTGTTGAGTTTGCATGGTTAACTTGTTGTTTAACCTAGGGTTTGATGTTATGACCTCTACACCACCTATGGCGAGGCTTGCTGTATTGGGTTCAATTTCTGAGAAATGTAATTTCTCATATTACATATATTTGGACAAATAATTTGTTAACAATAGCCTTGATGATTGTGTTGTGGGTTTTATTGGCTATTGGGCCCAATAACAAGGAAATTCAATTAGTAAATGAATAATTGAGTTTCTGAGAAAAGAAATATGTGGAAACCTCTAGAAAGCAAAAGAATATAATCCAAAGGTGGATTTCGTACCTCTTGGGTTCCTTGGGTTCCAAGGAGTCCAAAGTTACAAAGATAAAGCAACGAGAAAAGAAAAGATCAATTAAGTATTTCTTTAATAAGAAAGAAATTGAGAACAATGATAAAATGTGGTGGAAGAGGTATAATTGAGTTATCCTTAGTGGAATTTCGTATCCCAAGGATTCTTAATGATAAAAGGAATACCAATGAGGAAAATAAAAGAGAAATAAAAAGAAATCCTCAAAAATAGATATTTTAATAAAAAGGATAAGGAGAATATGTGAAATAGAATTTTACAAGAATATAAAGGCAAACCAATATTCCCCAATATGGGAATCCATGCCTTTAGGATTCCTTTAGGTCTAAGGGACCCAAAATAACAAGATGATGGCAAAGGGAAAAGAAATGACAATCAATTTTGAATAAATTAATGAATAACTTGGGAGAGAAGGAAGCCTTCTCATCCATTGCAATTTATTTCCCAAATTTCGTACAAAGCTAGATAATGCCAAGAACAACCTTCCCTTAAAATTTGAGTTAAAAGGGAGCAAGGGTTTGGGAGATACAAATTTAGCAAGTTATCCCCAAAATTGGGAATTATTCTGAATTTAGAAATATACTTTCCCCTTGTGTTTGATCGCATGCGATGAGATCCATTGGATCTTAATCCAACGATGGAAGATCATCGTCTAAGTCCCAAGTGGACTAGGACTCTACAAGTTCTAGGGAAACTTTCCCACCTTGATTTCTCGCAATCTAGTGAACATGCCAGCTTGGTGTTGCTCCCATTAGACTCAGGAGAGGAAACCGTGGGGGATCATCCCTGGTTCGACTAGATTTGGTCATGGTTTTGGGAAATGCCCAAACCTCGTGAACCTGACCTCGACCCTATATATAGGGGAGGATGCACGAGGGAACTAGCACCTCATTTCGCTAGTCCAGCCTCTGCGGTGGAGTTCAAGGATCTTCCTCGCACCTTCAATTGATTGCTTCGCCTTGACCTACACCCCAGTATCCGCAGCCAACCTCGCCAGAGTGCGGCCAGTCTGAGGGCATCGCGGTGCATCTTTGGTAGGCAATTGCACCTACGGTCGACTTCGACGAAGGAATATGAAGCTTCCTGGCTTCTTGTCACGCTCGACAGATGACTAGATCAAGGAGTCAACCTTACAGTTGACCCTCGCAACAACAGTGAGAGCGGGAGGTTGAAGAAGAAGGGATCACGCAGATTTACCAAGATACCCCTCGCCTTCTTCTAGCGCGTCGAGGTTAGTTTAGTCATTCAGTTGTTTTGTTGATTGCAAATAAGTGCACACGATCGTGGTCGTTGGATCCTAAGTGGACCAGCGTACCACAGATCAAATAGTCCATACTTTTCTGGAAATTGCCAATAAATCAATTAAATGGAATTCTCTTGTTAAAATCATATCTTTTGATAGAAAATTCGGATGAGGAAAGTTACTCATTAGAAATGATCAAAAAAATATGAGGGATACATTAAAAGTGGTTTAGACACCTAAATCTGTATATTTTTGCAAAACTGCATATTTTGATGGAAAAAGTGTTAATTTGTAATTAGAAAACCCTAATTGTTAATCAAAGATAGATTTAATCTTGCAAATGAGTTATTTGAGCGTTATTAACTTGATTAATGAATAAGATGGATTTTAACCTGTTTTGACAATGGAATTGCAAAGTTTAGGGTTTTTAACCTGATATGTTGATTAATATGTTTAGAAACCCTAAATTAGAGAAAAGGAAAAGAAAAGTACTTATAATTTGAAATTAGGGTTTCATGTTGCTAAAAGATGAAATTAGAATCTTTTGTGAAAGAAATATGAAATAATTAGGGTTTTCAAGTGATTTGGTGAAATTAGGGTTTAAAGTAATAAAATTAAAGTGGAACCCTAATTATGCTCAAAACCCTAAAAAGGACAAATAATCCTAGGAAATAACTAGGATAAATAGATCTTGATGACATGAGTAATAAAAGGAAATTGTATAATTGTTTCAGGATCTTATTGAATGCTTGTTTGCCTATTGTTGATTGGATTATTTCTATCTCACATCAACTTGACAGGTATGTGGTTACGCTTATGATTATCCCACATTAGTTTTCTAAGGATTTTATCAATGTTTACATCATGGCTTGAATTAATTGTTGGATGAATTTAATTCACACAAATTATAATGTGAATATGATTATCACATAAGAGATGTGCCTACTAGCTCAGATCCTAGTCCCCTCTATAGCCTAATGGATTGACCTAGTACATGGCTACCAATGGGGTAGGCCCATCAAGTCATTGAATGACTTAGTACATGGCTACCAATGGGGTAGGACCATCAAATCATCATGAGTCAGGGATTGGGCTACCTTTGGGTAGGGCCATGTGACTCCATAACCCTAGGTATTGGCTACCTGTGTGGTAGGGACATGGGGGTAAGGATCTACCATATGTGAGAAC
Organism: Alisma plantago-aquatica; assembly: GCA_963693085.1. Classification (NCBI taxonomy): domain Eukaryota; kingdom Viridiplantae; phylum Streptophyta; class Magnoliopsida; order Alismatales; family Alismataceae; genus Alisma; species Alisma plantago-aquatica. The sequence continues at coordinate 549,438,241 of OY856410.1, read as the reverse complement.
TAGTATCCATGTCCACTATAAGGACAACACAGAGATAGGGATAGGAAAGAATTGAGTAGTATTGCTTAAAACGTAATTTTGGATGTTTAATGATATTTGGATGACTACATTATTAACATAGTTGCACAATTATTGTTTCCCCCACATACTGGCATATTTTGATATGCTGACCAACGTTTTGTTTGTCGGCGTTTTAGGTACCACCCTGAAATGAACAAACAGTAAAGTGACACATTGTGAAAATAAGAAGTAAAGTGCAAGGAGGATTTAGATAGAATACTTCAAGCTCTGGTTAGATAGATTTCCAAAGTTTTCAAAGGTAAGCAAAGTTTTAAAATTCTACCAAATTACAGTTTAGTTACTAGAATTTCATAATTATTATTGATTATTTGTCGAAACTTTGATCCTCTTAGTTGAGATAACGACACTGACCTTTTGGTCTCCCTTAATTGGGGGTTACTGGGAGGCGGGGTTGTTACAATTGGTATCATAGCATAGGTTCCTCATTTAATCATTAATAATTATTAAATTTTACAAATTCCATAGAATCGAGGGAGTTATTAGAGGATTGTCCGAAAGACTAAGGTGTCTAGAAAAGGATCACGTCCGGAGGCTGGCAATATTTTTCCTCTGCACCACTAGTCGAAATATGAGGACTCCCGGGTTGTGTGACTGCATGGCCGATGTCTTAGGTTATGACTCAAAATAAGATACCTTTAGGACTCTCTCATCTTGTTCATCCCTTCTCAACTCAAATTCTATTGAGGACCTTAAGGATTAGGGTTTTCTCTCTTTTCCTCACCCACTTAAGGTATGGGTAAGGTTGATAAGGTTTAAGGAATCCTCCACCAAATTAAATGAAAAGCATGTAAAGAATATGTCATCGACATAAGCTTAATAGATTAAGTGTAAACTAAAGGATAGATACATGCTTAGGTTATATGACATAAGTTGTCATGCCCTCAGGAGAGACATGAGGCTAGACCTTCATGTCAGGAGGATAGGTAAGGAGAGTTAGTCTTGGAGGTAGAAACCTCCATTAAAAAGTAGAGGCCTAGCACATCCTCTGAGGATGATGTTAACCCTAACCCTAAGTGGAGGTTAGAGAGAGAGATGACATGGTGAGTTAGCTATCATGGTTGACTGGGTGTTTGGATGGACATGCCTTTGGGCCGTGAGAGGTTGGATGACCGAGTACCTTGGCAACCCAACCCTGGAGAGGGTCGTGCATGTTAGAGCGAAGGATAGCTCCTTCATGGATGAGGTTCGAGGAGAACCTATAGAAACCCTAAGGGCTTAGGCAAATAGGGTATAGCTTGCATCCAGAGTGCGTCAGCAGTGCTGACAGTAGGTTGAAACCCTGGTCAAGGGAGTATGTTGGATTTCTTATTTGATAAGCATAAAGAGCTGAGGATAATCTTGAGAAAAACATGAGTTGAGCATAGGCTTCACCCAGGCAGGGATATTCTTATGAGCTTGATCCAACTTCATGGAGAGAGGACCTCTAATAGTAAGGTTGGATGTGGAGTTAGCTTTAGAGAGAGAAAGTAGGAACCAAGCAAGAAGGTTGGAAGCCTAAACCTCGAGATATGAGGGATAGTGGGGAGTTGAGGATGATGTTGTAACATCCCTGACCTGGGTTATAAGTTAACCCTGGGAGTTTTGATTAAATATGTAATTAAACACTTGTGATTAATTTCTAGCATGTAATTAAGTTCCTGAGGAACATACATTCCCAATTCTGTCCTTTTTTAAACAATGTTTTAGTAATGTTTTGTTATGCAGGGACCTATGTGCAAATTACCCAGTTAAAAGGGTTAACTTGCAATTTTCACATGTCGAGATGTTCCTCTAGAGATGAGACATCACATGGATGAATATGATGAGGTATGATGGATTCTCCAAGCTTGGGCATCGAGATGCGGCTTGTGGAGCAATCCTTGTGCTTGAAACCCTAATTTTGGTGTAAAGTGTAATTTACCCAAAATGCGGGGTGCAACTTGTAAAATACATCTTATAGAGTATCTTGTGTGACTCTTGACATCATTTAGAGTAGAAATGATGAAAAAGGGCACTTCAATTAATTAATCAGGTAAGATAAATAACCTTTGTATTAGAATCACCAAGTTATAAGTAAAGAAACCCTTAGATATGTGCACCTTAGTGATAAGATGACTTTCCTTGCCTTTGGACCTTTGTTTCAATAAGATACTCACCTAGAGAAGTAGGAGGGATGTGCAAGGAAGAAAGAAGGGACCTAGATGAGAAATGGAGAAAACTAGAGGTCCTTATGATGAAACCAAACCAAGCTATATAAGCTACCCACTTTGCAACCAAGTGAACGTACTCCCTTCACTCTTTCACTTGTCACCTTGTTTGGTTCGTCCAAGGCAGAGCTTGGGAGCTATAGAAGACGACCAACTTGTTCTAAGGTAAGGGATATCACCTTCTAAGCTCAGATTCATGGAGGAAAATGGGTTTCAAGGTTGGTTTATGGTTATCTCACTTAGGTTTCTTATTCTAAGCCGACTTTCCCCAACCTTTTATTGGAGAAAAGTCTTTGGCCAACCAGTGGAGCTCAAGGTGCCATTAATGACTTGAGAGCTTGGGATCTTGGAGCTCTAGGAAGGCGGGTTTTATATCTCTAAACCTCTTGCTTTCTTAATACATATACTTGTTCTTGCATGTAGTAGTTAGTTCTTCTTCTTCCTCATCCTTCCTTGCCTTCTTGCAAGCAAATCCATGGATAAACCTACCTATTTTGAGGTTTAAGATGATGGGCGTGATTTCCTAGGTAACTTCACCAAACAACCTTGTACCATTTGGTCCAAACAGTTTGCAAACCATTCGAAATCAAACGGTCTCACAACCATTTGATTTCATGCGGTCTTGCAAGACCGTTTGGAATCAAACGGTCCCAAGACCATTTGTCAAGGTTGACCAAGGGAAGACCATTTGGAGGTCTTTTGTACACATGTTTAATTAAAAACCTACAAATAATTGTAACCTAATTGGAAACCAATCACAAGTTGAAGGCACCTCAACCCTCTAAACCCTAATCGGTTGAAATTGCTGATTTCAATGACCAATTTTGGTGAACTTTGGGTTGAAGAGCCCAAACGGTATCAAGACCGTTTGGGGGTTCACTCAAATGGTCTCAAGACCGTTTTGTGACAACCCAAGACCGTTTGGAGGTCTAGGGTTTAGGTAATTTGATCAATTGAGGGTCCAATCACAGTAGGTTGATGAATTGCATAAAAGTGTTGAGCTTAAACCTAATTAGGGTTCAACCCTCATCAACTTGACCTAGGTTTTGGTGAAACCTTGGGCAAATGGTCTCAAGACCATTTGGAGAGTGTCCAAATGGTATCAAGACCGTTTGGGCCAAGTGTGGGCCCAATTGAGTGCCAATTGATAGGTTCAACTCCAATTAGACTCATAATTATCAATGTTGATGGTTAATTGTTTACAAACCCTAATTCAATCGGCTTCAACCCCAATTGGTTAGCAATTGAGGGTCAATTGAATGTCCAATTAGTTAAGGATAACCCTAATTAACTCAATTGACAAGTGGTTAGTAAGGATGTGGCCAATCAGAGGCTTCAACATGGACAACCCTAATCGATTACAGCCTTTGGATCACCTTTGATGTCCATGCGGTTTTGAGCCCATTTGGACCAAACGATATCAAGACCGTTTGAATCCAAATGGTCTCAAGACCATTTGGGGCCAAAAGGTCTCAAGACCGTTTGGGCTCAAACAATCTCAAGGTCGTTTGGTCCAATCGATCTCAAGGTCGTTTCAACTCATGCGGTTTCAAGGTCGTTTCATCCAAACGGCTTCAAAGTCAACACTCTCAAACGGTCAACGCACTCAACCGGTGTCAAGACCGTTTGAGGGCAAACGGCCTTGAGTGTCATGTGGTCTTGTGGTCAACCCAACCAAACTGTCAACGCCCCCAAACGGTCTCAGGACGGTTTGGAGGTTGAAGTGTGTAATTGTTTGGGGATCTTTAGGGCTGTGATTGCTTAGTAGTTTGAAGATGTAATTGGTCCAATGGTGGTCTAATCTAAACCCTAATGGTACCCTAAGACATTAAGGGGCTAAGTGATTAATAGATTGAACCACGTGGTGATTGAAGGTGTACATTACCAATGTGCCCTTGAAGGGTTCAAGTAGATGACACACTTGATCAACCAAACCCTAATGACTTGATAGTGGTGAATTAGCTTATGTTAATCAAAAATTGACTTGATCTAACCTGACCTAGAGTGATGTAGTCACCACCTATTAGTAAGAGGAGAGAGAATGTCCCATGTATGGTTGAAATTCAAGTAAAGTACCTTCAATGTACATGAATGTTCATGATTAGGGTATGATCCACCTATGTGAGATCATGAAAACCCTAATTATGATAATTGATGAATCTTAATCTATTTTGAAGGCATAAAGGATGATCATTTCATGCATAATGATACTATGAGCTCAAATCACTATGAAGTGAATAGTAAACCCTAATTCTAGGGTAGTAACATGGAATGTGAATAGTAAACCCTAATTGATACTAATGAGGGAACCTAACCTTAGTAAAGGCATGAAGGCACAACCTTGAGATGGATTGCTATCTTTCTGCATTATAAATTGTTTATCTGTAATGAAAGGTTATTATTGTCAAGTTGAGTTGACTATGTAGGTTCTTGTAAGAGAATGATCATACCCAGGTAAGGGTTATGATAAAGTATTCATTGAAAGTATGTTGTAGACTTTATGAATAATGATGCATGCCATGTTGCTTATACTTGAGTGGCAACATATGAAGTTAATGGGCTATAAGAGCCATGAGTAACATCAAGGTCACGCTGGTTAGATGACTTGTGATGAATTAACATTCTTCTAATAACTGATAAAAGTTGAACTTGATACATTTAGTATTCTTCTGTTATAGCAAAGCTTTTATGCTTAAATGTTTGGAAACATGTTTGATGCTAAAAGAATACTGAAATGTACCTAACTAAGCAAGTGTAACCATACATGTAGAGCCCTGATCATAGATCCATCATTGTCAGATGTTAAATGATGGTGAAATAGGTTTTCCTAAGGGAACTCCTGGAGCGCATACTTTTGAGTATGTGGGGGATATGGACGCGAATATCCTTACGTCTAGTGTAGGAGTTGATGTAGATGTATCTTAATCTATCAACCCTACACTATGTGTGTATGTCGGGATGATGTACCACTAATCACCCGAGGAATCTGTTATACCACATCGATGAGAGATAAACATGAGATCTTTCGATGGTGAAGAGATTATAGAATGCCACTGTGACTCTAATAGCGAAGTACCAGAATACCCTGGTGAGCTATAGTAGCAGAGACACTAGATGTCCTGCATGTTGATCCTCATTCTGACTGAGGAAGTTGAGGTCATGAGAATCCGGCTCTTTTTATGACCTAGTATGATACCGAGGCGACTTAGCAGTGGTCGGTTGGAGTATGAGCGGTATACCTCATCTTCATAGGGCATAATGTTGAATGTAAAATGTAATCAGCCGAGTAGCATATCTGCTTAGGTTAAACCATAAGAACAATGCTTGGTGCTACTTTGATTATAATGATTCAGTTAAATATTTATCTTGCATGTTCTTCATATTCTTCATAGAAGTAAATGTTGTTTTATCTACTTTTAAGCCCGCTTTTGCAGAATAAGCTACCTTGCTTATGTTGTTCCCCTTTTTTCTAACAAGCTTCTGGCGAAGAGTTATAACTCTCGCTGGGACAATTATTTAAAATTGTCTCACCCCGTAGATTTCAACCTTTTAGGTGGTCGTCGTGGACGAAGGAACCAGTCTGCAGGAGAGAAGTACCAGGAGCAACAGCATCAGGGGCAGCATTGAGCCTCAGGTGGATACCCTGGTTGTCCCATCTGTTAGTTAGAAAGTCTTATGTCATCTCTGTACACTCAGGTCCTTGGAGTTAGATGATCTGAGATTTTGAATTTTGAGTCTTGAGATTTTTGTACATGGTTGTATATGATCACTCAAGAAGTGACTTAATAGAGATGTAAAATGTTTATCGTACTTTTAACAAAGGAGTCTCATGTTTTCAAGATCTTTCCTCAAAAAGCTTTAATTTTTCATGATTTTTCGCATTCTTCCGTTAATCGAATCATTTCCGCTAAGTTTATTTCGTGTTTTGGAGAGCAGAGCCCACAGATGCGACCTAAGTGTATGATAGTGGTTGCCTCGTGCTTTATCCCTAGAGATGGATGATATCTTGGTGGCCTTTAGAGGAATCAAACCCTAGAGAGAGGATGATGTTTTTGGAACCTTTGTGCCTATGGTGAAGGTGTCTACCTTCTTTGATGAGACAAAGAGTGCCTTAAACCCTGAAGAGGTTTAGGTAATCAGTGGTGAGGCTTTATATCCAGTTGGTTGTCCACGAGGGGACCCAACTTTGAGGGGTTGTTTCAGTAGAAGGATCATGGGAGTGCATGACATACCTTGGACATGCTTGATTCATGGTTAAGAGATTGAACATGTAGTTGGACACCCAAAGGTGAACCTAGGGTTCCTAGGCCAATGAGGGGAACTAGTGTACCTGATTCTCATAATGATATTTGAGTCTCTATAGTTTCGAGCATGGTACTCCTCATGTGTAGAGGTAAAGGAAACCCCTTAAGTTAAGGGTATGTTAGATGAACCCCTCACAACTAAGTTGATCTAATGTTGAGGAAAGAGAACAAGTATGACCTAGCATGGTTTAATAGGTGGTATGCTTCTGTCTTAGTATCTGTTGGGTTAGGCATACTTATGTGAATGTAAACCCTAGGGATGGTTGTGACCTTGTTGTCACGAGTTGTAGTTTCCTCCCATCCTGGGAGAGGGACCCTTTTGTAGGGGGTATATTAGGTTTGTTGGTTTTGAGGTAACCTAAAGAGGTTTCATATGATCTAGAGAAGCTAAGTGAAGAGTACATGGTAAAAGAATGAACATGTAGACCCATAGTTAACCATCTCTAAGTGCATGTGGATTTGTTACCATGGAGGTAACCAGTATGGGGCCTGACCAAGGTAGGCAGGTCGCCATGACCCTTATGGAAGGATGAAAGTCAGCCCATGAATACAGAGAGAGATGATGAAGGCTTGGGTAAGGTTCTATGTTGGACATGTACTATAATGGTATCTTAAGTCTATCCTCGGGTCAGGTAGAGATAAGACTGATGGGAGTAGGAGCTGCCTAATTCCCTAGTTGCACATGACCATAGGGTTGGGAGGTAACAGCTATCATTTTCTAAGGGACATGGGTTAGGAGATTGATCACCTTCATGAACTCATGGGACCCAAAGGGTAGATGAGTAGGGCACTCTCTGGATGCATAAGGGAAGAGGGATGACCCCAAAAGCGTTGGCACCCTATAGACCTAGAGGTGACAACCAAGGATTGAGTTTGGACCAAGTAGGTTCGAGACCAGTTTTCCATGGAAGTAATATCATGATGATTGCACGTTCTAACTTAGATTTGAAGGTGTACTGGCAAGGTGGGATGTACCATCTCTATTCTTGTAATAGGAAGAAATTTGTATTTGGATTGCAGCCAAATGCTTATTTCCTCTTGTTATGGGAGTGAGAGATAGGACAACACGCATGCCATAAACCAAGGATAAAAGATGATGTGAGTTGGAACGTTGCTATGAGGTATGAGGATAGAGATGATAACATACCCTGGTGGAGTGAATGATACATGAATGGTTTACAAACACTAAGAGGAATAGTGTAGTCATCTTAGGAGGATGTTTTATCATGAGCTATGTGGAATTAGCAAGTGATACAAGGTTGAGTTTGATCACCATTAGGATGAGCTCAGAGCTTCTTGATGAAGACCAACTTAGAGTTGAGATGAGATGATAAGTATAATACATGGAGGTGTATGTCTTCAACATTACCTAACACCTAAGGATAAGAAGTGGTAATGAATGCTCTGGTTGAGATATTGCTGCCTAGTTTAGCTGGAAGATAGAGGAAGTTGAGGTTGTTAGGCTAACCTTAATTTGAGAAAAAGAGATAATTTTTGCTAACACTCAGATATAACGAGACATGTTGAACAAGATTGGTGGTTGTTTGGTTAGCTATCCTAGGCCTTGATGTGATAAAAGGATGGTTGTAGAACCTCAAATACATTTCTTTGGAAAAGAAGGTGATGAGACCCTAACTAAAGAGGTTTAGGGTTTTTGAGGAATCGAACTTGAGAAATCATGACATACAAGAGATCATGATACACTGTGGTACTACTAAGATAGTAAGTTACAGTAGTTTTTGATGCCTAAGATGAAAAGTGTACAAAGATGCATGTGGTTCATCGCCATGCACATTAAGAGGCGAAGGATGAACACCAGTAACCCAGTGTAGTGATATAGAGGATAAAGAGTCCCCGAGTGGGAATGGGAATTCACCACTATGGATGTGGTGGTAAGCCTTCCCTATACCAAGGAAGGTCAAGATGCAATATGGTTGTGGTAGATCGCCTTACCTAGATAACATGATAAAGAAAGAGTGCTATCGCATGACTGATCCAGTTGAACTACTTTTAAGAGAGAGATGATTCAACTACACCATGATGCTAGTTCAAAGTTTTTGAGTATTACCTAAAGGTTCACTCCCATGAGGTGGAAGTAGATACCTGAAGAACTCGATGTTAGTACAGTTTAGCACCCCATACTAATGGTTAGTATGATCCAGACTAGAGGGTCTGATGAGAGCATGTGTGCTCATTCAGGGTGATACAAACAGATTGTTCTTATGATGTGACGTTAACCACCATAGCCTTTATCAGGATGAAAGAAATTCTTGAAGGAGGTTGTGTCGGTCACCACTTCATTAAGATGATGTTGGTGAAGGAGGCCTCGTGAAGGTCAGAAAAGAACCATAGTGTGTGCAGCTGAAGTCTCTTTGATCGTGCAATGGCTGAGAGAGAGCCCAGTGGTGACATGAGTCATGAGCTGATGCAAAGCAGACTGGCATGCATATCACTATGGGAGAATATGTGATGTGAAAATCCGACCCCTCTAAGCTACAGCTGAGAAAGCTGAGACCCGGATATATGGGTCCATTTGAGATGGATTGGTGGAGATGGTTGTGTTTAGCCTTGCCCCTCAAGATATGAATAATGTGTTCCATGAGTCCAATCTAGAGCACTATGTGAGGTACCCAAGCCATGTGCTGAGCCCTGAACCTATTCAACTTTTAAGAGGCTGAAATGTCCTGAGTCACCTATTGGGTATGATATACCAAGGTAAGAAAGAACTCAAATGGAAGAATATGAGATGATGAAGGTTCTTGGGAAGCACCATGGAAAGGGTAAAGCCACATGGGATCCCTGATGGACATAAGAAAGGCTTATCAGGAATCGTTTGTTTGCTAGAGGGAATTTTGAGGGCAAAATTTCTATAAGAGGGGAAGGATGTTACAACCCCAATTTTGGGTTAAATTTCTAAGAAATGTAATTTCTCATATTACATATGTTTGGACAAATAATTTGTTAACAATAGTCTTGATGATTATGTTGTGGGCTTTATTGGCTATTGGGCCCAATAACAAGAAAATTCAATTAGTAAATGAATAATTGAGTTTTTGACAAAAGAAAGATGTGGAAACCTCTAGAAAGCAAAAGAATATAATCCAATGGTGGATTTCGTGCCTCTTGGGTTCCTTGGGTTCCAAGGAGTCCAAAGTTACAAAGATAAAGCAACGAGAAAAGAAAAGATCAATTAAGTATTTCTTTATTAAGAAAGAAATTGAGAACAATGATAAAATGTGGTGGAAGAGGTATAATTGAGTTATCCTTAGTGGAATTTCATATTCCAAGGATTCCTAATGATAAAAGGAATACCAATGAGGAAAATAAAAGAGAAACAAAAAGAAATCCTCAAAACAATATATTTTAATAAAAAGGATAAGGAGAATATTTGAAATAGACTTTTACAAGAAGATAAAGGCAAACCAATATTCCCCAATATGGGAATCCATTCCTTTAGGATTCCTTGAGGTCCAAGGGACCCAAAATAACAATATGATGGCAAAGGGAAAAGAAATAACAATTAATTTTGAATAAATTAATGAATAACTTGGGAGAGAAGGAAGCCTTCTCATCCATTTCAATTTATTTCCCAAATTTCGTACAAAGCTAGATAATGCCAAGAAAAACCTTCCCTTAAAATTTGAGTTAAAAAGGAGCAAGGGTTTGGGAGATACGAATTTAGCAAGTTATCCCCAAAATTGGGAATTATTCTGAATTTAGAAATATACTTTCCCCTTGTGTTTGATCGCAAGCGATGAGATCTGTTGGATCTTAATCCAACGATGGACGATCATCGTCTAAGTCCCAAGTGGACTAGGACTCTGCAAGTTCCAGGGAAACTTTCCCACCTTGATTTCTTGCGATCCATTGGACATGCCAACTTGTTGTTGGTCCCATTAGACTCAGGAGAGGAAACCGCGGGGGATCATCCTCGGTTCGACTAGATTTGGTCATGGTTTTGGGAAATGCCCAAACCTCGTGAACCTAACCTCGACCCTATATATAGGGGAGGATGCACGAGGGCACCATCACCTCTTTTCACTAGTCCAGCCTCTGCAGCGGAGTTCAAGGATCTTCCTCGCACCTTCAATTGCTTGCTTCACCTTGACCTACACCCCGGTATCTACAGCCAACCTCGTCGGAGTGTGGCGAGTAGGAGGGCATTGTGGTGCATCTTTGGCAGGAAATTGCACCTACGGTCGACTTTGATGAAGGAAGATGAAGCTTCCTGGCTTCTTGGCGCGCTCGAAGGATGACTAGATCAAGGAGTCAACCTTATAGTTGACACTCGCAACAACAACAAGAGCGGGAGATTGAAGAAGAAGGGATCCTACAGAATTACCAAGACACCCCTTGCCTTCTTCTAGCACGTTGAGGTTAGTTTAGTCATTTGGTTGTTTTGTTGATCGCAAATAAGCGTGCACGATCGTGGTCATTGGATCCTAAGTGGACCAGCAGACCACATATTAACTGGTCCATACTTTTCTGGAAATTGCCAATAAATCAATTAAATGGAATTCTCTTGTTAAAATCATATCTTTTGATAGAAAATTCAAATGAGGAAAGTTAATACATGAAAAATGATCAGAAAAATACGAGGGATACATTAAAAATGGTTTGGACACCAAACTATCTATATTTTTGCAAAAGTGCATATTTTGATGGAAAAAGTGTTAATTTTTAATTAGAAAACCCTAATTGTTAATCAAGGATAGATTTAATTTTGCAAATGAGTTATCTGAGCATTATTAACTTGATTAATGAATAAGATGGATTTTAACCTGTTTTGGTAATGGAATTCCAAGGTTTAGGGTTTTTAACCTGATATGTTGATTAATATGTTTAGAAACCCTAAATTAGAGAAAAGGAAAAGAAAAGTACTTATAATCTGAAATTAGGGTTTCATGTTGCTAAAAGATGAAATTAGAATCTTTTGTGAAAGAAAGATGAAATAATTAGGGTTTGCAAGTGATTTGGTAAAATTAGGGTTTAAAGTAATAAAACTAAAGTGGAACCCTAATTATGCTCAAAACCCTAAAAAGGACAAATAATCCTAGGAAATAACTAGGATAAATAGATCTTGATGACAGGAGTAATAAAAGGGAATTGTATAATTGTTTCAGGATCTTATTGAATGCTTGCTTGCCTATTGTTGATTGGATTATTTCTGTCTCACATCAACTTGACAGGTAAGTTGTTACGCTTATGATTATCCCGCATTAGTTTTCTAAGGATTTTATCGATGTTTACATCGTGGCTTGAATTAATTGTTAGATGAATTTAATTCATGCAAATTATAATGTGAATATGATTATCACATAAGAGATGTGCCTACTAGCTTAGATCCTAGTCCCCTTTGTAGCCTAATGGAATGACCTAGTACATGGCTACCAATGGGGTAGGCCCATCAGGTCATTGAATGACTTAATACATGACTACCAATGGGGTAGGACCATCAAGTCATCATGAGTCAGGGATTGGACTACCTTTGAGTAGGGCCATGTGACTCCATAACCCTAGGTATTGGCTACCTATGTCGTAGGGCCATGGGGGTAAGGATCTACCATATGAGAGAGGTAGTATACATGTCCATTGTAGGGACAGCACAGAGATAGGTATAGGCAAGGATTGAGTAGTATTTCTTAAAATATAATTTTGGATGTTAAATGATATTTGGATGACTACATTGTTAACATAGTTGTACAATTATTGTTTCCCCCACATACCGGCATATTTCGATATGCTAACCGACGATTTGTTTGTCGACATTTTAGGTACCACCCTGAAATGAACAAACAGTAAAGTGACATGTTGTGAAAATAAGAAGTAAAGTGCAAGGAGGATTTAGATAGAATACTTCAAGCTCTTGTTAGATAGATTTCCAAAGTCAAAGGTAATCAAAGTTTTAAAATTCTACCAAATTACAGTTTAGTTACTAGAATTTCATAATTATTATTGATTATTTGTCGAACCTTTGATCTTGTTAATTGAGATAACGGCACCGACCTTTTAGTCTCCCTTAATTGGGGGTTATCGGGAGGCAAGGTTGTTACACTTGCGACCAAGACACATGCTTGGATGCATGGTTGTGACCGCAACAACCTTGTGAGGGGTAGGTTGAAACACCTTGTTTCCTAGTGACTCGGCCATGCACAAGTGACCTAAGGTTTTCACCTTAAAGTGTCTCGACCCGAGACAAGTTGATGAATATAACTTTACGACTACAACAAGAGGGTAACCGACCTTACAGGTCATGGCATGAGTTGTTGGATAAACATGACCATGGATATTTGCATGTGAGTGGAGAAAGGTTATCTTTTGGAGGGCATGTGTCCCTTGATGAGCTATAGTGTTGACACCTCAAAGATTTTCACTTCTCTCCTCCTTTTGGGTATATAAACCATCACCTTCACAACTGAGCAATCTTTTCAGCCTCAAACTTCATCTTCATCCTTGAGACCGCCTTTGGAGCATCAGGAGCAAGAAGAAGAAAAACTTGATCTTTGGGTCGTCGATCATTGGTGCATGATTGATGATCTTGTACGAGGGTTAGCTTTTAGTGGTAAATCTTGGAGAATCGTCTCTTGGTAAGTGATCTTTCCTTCTAGATCACGTTTTATTCGGAGATTCTTCATCTTCTCCTTCCTCTTTGGTCGTGGATTATCCATGGTAGTTCTTCTTGAAGATCTCTTTCTTACAAAGATCATAAGCTAGGGTTATCATGGTGAACTTGAGTGAAAGATTATATTTTCTTTTTGGTTCGGCCAAGATCTGTTTTACTTTCTCTAAACTTCCTTCTGATCATGGATTTTTCTTCTTCTTGTAGGTTATTCCCTTGGATGAAGTGTTGAAGTTTAGTTGAAGGTCTTGAACGCTTGAGTCTTGGGAAGTTGTTCCTCATCAAAATTAGGTGAGTTTTATAACTTCCCCTCTCTCTATTATATGCAACTTTAAAATTTGATTTTACTACTTGTTTTATGAAGTCTTTATGTTGAATAAATAGAAAACTTTGATCTGACTATATGTGTATAAGGATCTCATTTTCCCCCCTTAAAACATCTCTCTTTGATGAACTTCATCTTCATGGTTAGGGTTCCTTGAACACTAAAGAATATGGTGATGCTCACCCTGTGGAGTTTGGTTTTCTGGGTTGATCACCTATTTTGATACTAGTTCAGATCTGTTATGGGTGTTTTAGGTGGTCGAGACCAACCCTGGACTTTTGTCATGGTCGACACCTCTTGGTAGGGTGGTTTCGGTCACAACACACCCCTTAACCTTATTCCAGTCGTTACCTACTAGTTGGTTTGCATCGCAGCATTGTTGCAGGGTTAGATTTGGTTGTCGGATGACGTTGCGGCCAACATGACAAAGTTTGATGGTGGCTACAGTTGTTAGCTAGTATACATGTTGTATCCGATTGAGGTTAGATTAGTTGCAGCCGAGACATGCTTAGGTTGGGTCATAACACATAGTTTGTAAAGAAGAAAATGACCTATTGTATGACTTGGTCTTGACGCCATGCTAGATGGTTGTGACACACCTGGAAAGGAACGGTCGTACTGCACTTAGTCACAGTCATGACGTAGTGTTTCATAGTAATGGTATCGCAATCGCAATGCCATGATGGTGTCTTCTTATGTTGCGATCGCGACATTGTGTTTTGATGGTGTTCCAGTTGTAACTAGGTGTAGTAATAGGCCACACCTTGGGATGTGTCATGGCCTTGAAACATGGGTTGTGTCTCAGTCACAACACCCCATACATGTTCAGGTCACAACACCCCGTTGTTGAATAGGTCAACACTCATGTGTCAAGGATGATCAACACTCACGTGTTGAAGGTGGTTAAGGTAACACACATGTAAGTATGAACATGGTCAATACTTAGAATAAAGGTTTATTTAGAATAAAGGTTTATTTAAAAAGGGATGAGAGTTTAAATGGCTAACCACCAAAAATAATACTTGTTTGTCCAACAAAAAGGAGTAATGTAATTAGGGTTGAGAGGTGGGATGATGCTACTAAACCCTAATCGAGTATATATAAACCCTAATCCTAATATGATGATATTACTATAAGTGTGTTTGCTATATTTGAAGAATTGTTGTTCATGGATAGTATTTTCTCCCTTCTACTTGTGAAACACTAACTTGTAGGTGAAATGAATGGCATAGCTAAGTGAATGCTATGGTGAGCCCCATACAATATAGAGTGGTGATTATGAGTAATGTTGAGATCTTTTGTGATATTGAATATGCAGGACCATATAAATTGGTCTAATGACCTAGTAATTGTTTTGTGCATAAATGAGGGATTGACATCCCACAGTGATGTGTTGTTAATGATAACATCAAAAATTTCAGTATACTAGTTTCATAAGAAGAACAAGACACGTTCTCTCTTATTACGTTTTATACTTTATAAAGTTTCATCCTCCCTCAATTTTGTAGATTTGGTTTAGGATTAATATGTTGTAACTTGATTGATGCATTAAAAGGTACCCAATTGGCATGTCTAATCAAGTGAAACCCTAATCATGTAGTTCTCATGTACCATAGATCCATCTATAGTGTTGGTATCTAGCTAGATGGTAAAATGAGTAACTCCTATAGGAAAAATCAGAGCACATATTGTTGAATATGCGGTGTGAAAGTGATATATTTCCTTGTGTCCTTAAATTGTGGAAATAGTGATATATTTTTTTATTGTTGAACGGCCAAGTGTTAGCCAGTCCTATAGTTTTGTGCCATGTACCTAGACAAACTAGTTGTTTACAGGACCATAGTTTGACAATGAGTTGATGTCTCTACAGGATTATAGCTAAGACTACAAGTTGTTGTCTTTCAGCAGTATGACTATATGTCATTGCATTACAAACTTGAACTGACCATGTAGTGTGGGTGATGATCATGGAGTCCAACTCTTCCATTGATCTTGTACGGTACTTATTTTGACTTAGTAGTGGTTGGTTGGATCTGCGTGGTACACTTTAAATCCTCAGGGCATAAAATTGGTGAAACATCCATGTAGTATATTTGCTTAGGGTCAAATACAAATTACATTGGATGAACCTATGCTTTAAATGTATACTGATCTCTTGAATTATAATGCGATAAGAGAAATCAACTATTATACATGTTCTTCATATTCCTTTAAAAGTATAGAATTTTCAATTGTTCAGTTGTATTTTCTTAAGTTTTTCAAATAGTTATAGCTGATTTATTTAATGTTCCTTTATATTAAAATGCTTATAATAGATTTTAGCGAAGAGTTATAACTCCCACTGGGATGTTTGGTCTCACTCCATGGGTTCCAAAAATTTGTAGGTGATCGTGGTACATGTATATAGAACCAAGGAGAATAGTAACTGCTAAAGGTGTGACATGTTGCTAGTTAGAATCTTGTGGTAGTAGTCCTATGTGTCGTCCCTATACCCTCATGTCTTTGGGAATATTTTTGGTTTTGTATACCAACACATAGATTTTGGGATGTCCCATTTTTGTATATAAATGGCATGAGCATATAAATAGAGTGTAATATGCAACACTTGTATATTGATAGTATTGAACCTGATATGTATAATCTCATGGCATATAATGAATACAGTGGCCAGTGTTGAAGGCTTGAGGTGATGAACGTCCGCTTGAGATATTAATTTGCAATTGCTTTTAATGTACACTGATTTTTGGTAATTTTGTGGTTGGTGACAATTCCACGATTTGTTTTGAGTAATCTTGATTACTGTAGCAATGGTCGTCACATGATCTTCATCTTGTTTTAGCGAGTTTTGTTTGATTAGTAGTGGTTTATTCTGAAACAACATGATTCCACGATTTGTTTTGAGTAATCTTGATTACTATAGCAATGGTCGTCACATGATCTTCATCTTGTTTTAGTGAGTTTTGTTTGATTAGTAGTGGCTTATTCTGAAGCAACATGTCTTAGGAGATTCACTAATTCAAGTTGGCTTTCCAGACCTTATCATCTAACACCAAGCTTAATTTGGAAGTTATGTTTGTTTTTGTGTTTAGTCTTGCTTGAGTGCAATTAAATTATCAAGCTCAGGGTCGTTGATAACAACCAAATTTAGGCATTGAAGTCAAGTAATTAATTACCATTTCATGCCTATAATATCCATTATATTACCGAATAAATATAGATACTTAGCTTTTCAAATTTACCCATATTTGAAGTTATAGTTTTCCAACTAGTCATTTTGGGACTTGCAGGCACCAAACTGATGATGACATTGATTTCCCTGACTTCCAGGATGGATACCTAGAAGTTATATATTCATCAACTAGTACAACCTAGAAATATCATATTGGGTTCCCAAAACTGGACCCGGTTTGGCTCTTTGCACAACAACATGCCTCAACACCCCATCAACCTTGTTTATCAAAGTATAACTGATGAAAATCATTTGATGAATCGTCAACCAGTGGTGACCTCCAATGGCTAACAATCCTTCTGATGGTGTGTTCAATAGACCACCTACTGATGGTGCAAAATCAATTCGAGTTCAACAAAACTAGCCCATGTTCACTTCCATCCCCCATCAAACTTTTTTGTTAATAGACAAACAATCAAAAAAACCTAGTGACACTAATAACCGAAGGTCATCACCAACTATACCAACTGATGGTTTTGTGAACCAACGAAAACTCAAAAAATAGATGGCACAAAATGGACTTGGGTTGCACCAAACTATTCCAATTTCAACTCCTAATATTTCCAACTCTCACGTTCATCTAAATTGGGTCAAGTTTGTCCCCACTTATAGACATGTCACCTACCTCTATAAATACCCTTCCTTGGAAACCAGGCTAGGGGTTCATTTTTTACCATGAAACCTTTTTTGTAGAGCTACAAGGCTCAAAAGGGAAAAGGATCTAACCATACATCAATTTACAATGGGTTGTGTCCATTTCCCGTTGGTCTACACCACATTCCATTTACCACCTCCATCCTTCATGCATTTCCATTAATTCCACCTGTCGGGAAATATGGCGGCAGAACAGACAGAAGAAACAAAAATTTAACTTCCATATTCTCCTTAAGCCAATGGATTGCCTCAATAACTATGTAATGGGAAGGATGGTTTAGAGGATATACCCGATCCTAGAGAAATTCTAGTGATAATATCCATGTTATAGTTGTGCACCTTTCTTCAAGTTGCACCTGCACAACGTTTGTGTCAGCCTCCTGGTTGATAACCATATACAACAAGTTGACGTTGTCCTCCAACCAGTAGGAAATCGCCTTCTCTCCTCTATAGTAGTTCACACAGACCACCGGGTACTCTTGTTGTTCTAGTAGAGCAGACAAGAAGGAGTTGTCATTTCTTATTGGCATACTAGTCACCAATTTTCTCTCCCATAATTGTTCTCCCTTTCTATCACTCCCTTCAGTTGGGTAGGAATTGCTCAGATTCTGTTGATTGCCACTACTAGAGTAGACAAACATTTGTCAGAAGCAATTCAGTTGTGTATCTGGGAAGCTCTTAGTACCCCTATATTTATAATAGTGTAATGATCCCGCCTCCCAGTAACCCCCAATTGAGGGAGTCCAAGAGGTCAGAGTCATTATCCCAATTAATAGGATTAAAAGTTCGACAAAAAATTAGTAATAATTATCAAATTCTACCATACTATATTGACAAGCTATAATAAAATATAATTTTGCATACCTTTTGAAAAAATTAGATATCTAACTTCTATCCACATATGGACTCTATTCTAAAACGCCGACAAACAAAACGTCGGTCAGCATATAGGAATATACCGGTATGTGTGGAGAACCAAAATTTCACACATAGGGCTAACAATCTAAATATCACAATCAAGTTAATTAACAAGCCAATTTATGCTTTCAATGTGACATTATCCACCACTTTTGCCCTAACCCTGGAATACCCTCCTTAGGGTTTCTCTTTTGCCAATGACTTAAGGCCACCTTCTCAATCTCGATCTTGGTGCTTGGGGTCATCTTTCATGGTGCCCATTAGTCATGTAACAAAGACCACCTTCTCAATTCCGAGCTTGGTGTCTGGGGTCACCACTCATGGTGCCCATGGGTCTTCCCTCCTGGGCTTGACCTTTTGGCATCATCCATCAGGGTGGCATGTAGGTGCAAGAACATACACTTATATTATAATTGTGATAATCATAGTGACTTTATGGTTTGCAAGTATGAACATCCAAATTGATAGGTTGCATTTAATGTGATTAATCATCTAGAAAATCTTCAGGAAACTAATGTGATTAACCATAATTAACCACATACCTGTCAGGATGACAAGTGTAGAAATAATCCAACTAAGCAAGAAATCCAGTAAACACGCAAGATGATCCTGAAACATGCATGAAATTTTTGTATCATTGATCAGGCCATCAAGTTCTATTAAACCTAGCTCGCTTCCTAGGGTTTCTAGTCCACTTTTAGGGTTTCCATTTCAATTAGGGTTTCACTTCATGTTTACTATTTTAAACCCTAATTTTATAAAATTACTCACAAACCATAATTATCTCATCTACTCCTCATGACAGATATTAAGATTACCTTTTAACAACATATAACCCTAATTTCATATTAAAGGCACTTTTCTTTCCTTTTTCCCTTATTTAGGGTTTCTAAGGTTATTAACCATCATATTAAGTTCAAAACCCTAAATCTTGCAATTTATTCTTCAAAATAGGTTAATATTCATCTTTATCATTAAATAGGTTAACAATGCTCAAATTAACTTATTTGCACTATTAAATCTATCCTTTATCATCAATTAGGGTTTCTAACCACAAATTAATACCTTTTTCATCAAAATAATATACTTTTGCCAAAGGAAACATATTTTGGTTTTCAAACTATTTTTATCTTATTTCTCGCATTTTTATAATCAAATTTAATGTATAAATCATCTTCATCTGATATTTCTACAATTAGATACGCTTTTTACAAGATAACCCTTTTCTGCCAATCAAAAGTGGCCACGTGGATTTATTGGATTTAAAAAATAAGCTGGAGGGGCAACGCTCGCTTAGTAGAGAGGGACTGTGAAATTACCTTAAAGGACAATCCCTTTCAATAGGGATGTAAGGGTAGGGGAGTAATTCTCCTCTTGGTCATCTTCAACCTTCAGGTTGTTCTTCTCGCTAGTCGGCGGTCAACTCGATGGTTGACTTGGCCCGCTGCTGCTCCTCCGTGCAATCCAAGGCAACTGGGAGCTCCGCTAAGTTCTCCCAAACTCAGAGGACCCCTTGATTGCACCACCTACTCCCTTCTAGTAACCAGATGACACTACACAACTTTGGCTGAAGCAGGTCCTCGGCGGGGATGAAGGTCAGGTTGAATTCTCCAATTGAGGATGTTGAAGCATTCGCCTACTCATCTCGATCCCACGAGCAGTGTTTTTGCAATCACTGGTATGACACAACTCCCCCCCCCTTATATATGGTCAGGCCACATGTATTCCTGATATTAGGGAAACTCGATTCCCACTATAACAGGTACTCGATCCTGGTATGGATCGAGTCCTCGTGGCCTCCCGAAGGCAGAGGGCCCACTTCGAGATCCAATGACAGACTGGATTGCGAGGAAAGTGGAGAGGAAATCTCTCCCAGTTTCACATCTTTCCCATTCGGTCTGGAGGTAGGGGACGGCACCTCTACCGTTTGATCTCGAATCCACGGTTTTCGTGCTACCCGCATAAATAGAAAATAGGGAAAATAGGGTAATTCCCTTTAGAAATAAAGGATATCCCTTTCACTTTGGAAAAAAACATAGCTCTCAAGCCATGGCTCCATTTAATCCCAAAATTTTAGAAAAACTTAATAATGACTTATTCTACCTCTCTGCCAAATTTGGGCTCATTATCTAAGAGAAAACGTGTCTTTTCTTTTGGTGCAAGATATTACTCAATTAGGCTTATTTCTCACATCTTTTCTCTTACTTCACTTATTATCTTGCAACTTGGACTCCTTGGAACCCAAGAAATCCAAGAGGCACGAAATCCACCCTTGGATAATATTCCTAGCCTTCTAGAGGATTCTACATCTTTCTTTTCTCCTTAACTTACTTATTTCTTTATTCTTTTTAAGGATTTCTCTTTATCTTTCATTTCCTTTTTCCTCTTTTCATATTTCTTTTTATTAGAAATCATATGTAAACGAATTTTACTCAATTGTGGCCATTAATGCCACTTTCTTGATATTTCCAAGTATTTCTTATAAATACTTTGCTTAATATTCATTATCTTGTATCTCTTTCTGATATTTGGACTTTTCTTCTTTTCTTCTCTTTTATATCCATTATTGGATTAATATAATAGTAGGAATCACGAAATTCCTATTCAAAGATTGTTTGCAAAGAAACCCATCCTTTGAAGAAAAGCATAGAACATTTTCAATTAAGTCCATATTCTTGAAATTATTACATTTCAATTATGAAAACGTATGCAAAATTGAGGATGCAACAAATAGGGTCAGGGTCAGAGTTCCAATCTGATCAGGAGTGGAAGGGACCAGAATTTCACTAATTTTCACACCCCGCGAGTGGAGAAACAATCGGTTCACAAGTGAACCGGTCAATTGGCATGTGATTTGATTGGTTCACCTAGTGAACTAGTCATTTCATCATGATTCTCAATCGCAATTGCATTGGTAATTTTAGTCCAATTAATGCACAACATGACATCAGATCTAAACCTTGATATAACCAAATTTCACTTATGAACATGGCAGTTCATATCATGAACCGGTCATCTGGAGACCTTGAGCCGACCAGTTAACTCAGTGAACCATTCGGTTTAAGTCCTAGTTCATCTAAAATTTAACCAATGCAACATACAATTAACCTGAAACTCCAACCAGTCAGTTCAATACTTGAACCGGTCAGTTCAACACTCAAATCAGTCAGTTCAAAGTCTAGTTAGTCAATTGTTGTTTAAATTGAGTACTTAAACACTTTAGTATCAATTCAATTATCATACATTATTAAACTCCTATTCCGAGTTAATCTATTGTGTGTGACCCTATGGGTTCCATATTATGTTGGAAGTGAATGTCCATAACTAATTTATGACATCACAAGCAAAGAGTGGTGTCTAGTTATGCATCATTTCTACCTAAGTAAATGGAAATTGGAGAAAAACTTCAACCTACTATTTGATTGGTGTTATAATGTTTGCATAGATTCTTTATTTATAGTTCTTTTGTCACTGATATCAGGATTAAACTCTAGGCATGGAATCACCATCCTCTTCAATCATTCAATACATGTTCCTTGAACTAGAGCAAACTATATGTGATATATGTAAGCTCAATATCACATATTGACTCACATGAGCATGGCCATGAATTTCTCAGTATCGCTTATTAAGTGGACATGATATCATACTCCCACGGGAGGGACAAATCCCATCTATATCACACACAGTCATCCCCATGTGTCAATGTGTACTTGATCAGCACCTTTATGGAAATCCTTATTCAGAATTATGGTGGATGATATTAAAGGACACCAAACGACATATGATGAGTGTAGTTACTTCAAGTATAAGAACCGCAATCACCACTGACACTATAAGAGATGATTCTAACTACCAATCATGGTTTCCATGTATCACTCTTATGGTGGGTATGTCTAATACACTATTTTCTAACAAGTATCTATGTGTTTGGCTTCATATCACATATAATGATTTATGAGATTTTGTCATCAACCAACACACACTCTAGTCTTATGTGTGACTGATGTCTATCAAACTTCCACAATAACATCTGACTAGGGACATAACAAGAATGTATATATACTCTTAACATTTGTATGATCTCATTGCTCAGGTCACACACCCAGTGACACGAGTCATTTAGTAATATTATTCTCTAGGCATTTATTGTGTTACTTCATTATCTCATAACTGAATATTATAATGAATTTGAAGCTTGACTTTATTATTAATCAGATCATTTATAAGTTATGTCATTACAAGCATTATATGATTGGCTCTCTGGAAATATGCACAACGTCACCTTCATTTGTCCATCCACTAGACAAACCAGTCCTAGTTTCATGAACAACAATGGGAACTGATGCAAAGTCCATCACCAGTGGTATGCACAAGCTCCTGTTCGGGATAGAAATGAAGATAAAGGAGGCCAATGATTACAAAAATAAAGGATGGTGATGCAAAGGATGAGACCTAACCCATCTAAAGTCTAGGTGTGGGAGAACCACCTCTCCTCCATGGGATAAATCTCTTACTTCTGTTTTCTTCTATTATTCTCCTTTGTTTTTGTACAAATGATGTGTTTCTATATTTTTTGGTACAAACTATGCTTGTCTATGGCTAGTAGATCTCCTTGTAGGCTATTTAGCCTATTTTAAGAATGTTAATGTACTTTCACTCTAAACAAGTAGTTTATATTTAGATCTAAGATGTTTCTCTTTTATCTTCTCTTTTTAGTTATGATTGTTGAGTTGGTTGATCTCTTTGTTGTATGAACTATCATTTTTCTAAAATCACACTATTAATGGTAAGAAAGGGTGAAGATGGTAGTTTGCACCAAAATCAAAGAGGGTGAGGTCGAAAGGAGGATTTTCCTGGAATATAAGGTTAGAAAAGTCTGATCCAACACAACAAAACTGACCTATGTTCATTCAAACTGAGTCAGATTTGTTGTGATTGGAATTCTTAGACAATATTATTCTAATCCCAACATTCATGGATGTATTGACCAATAAGGTAATTTGATATAGTCATGGCTGTTTGTCTATGATCCTTGGGAGAGGTATAAGGACATTGATGAGGTTATAGTCATGCTTTGAGAGAGAAAATTGTATAACCCCAACATGAGTAGATACCAAGGTTCACTCTAGATTGTGACGTTAGTTTCTTGTTGGGGTGTTCAAGGGTTATCTACTCACAACAAAAAGGTGCATAGACTACCTAATTGTGGTTACATAGCCTGCAACTCCTTCCATCGATTAGTAGGAATTGACAGAATCTTCTTTCATTATTTTTCTTTGTTTTGTATTGTTTTGTTTTATTTGAATCATTTTAGCTCTACCCATATATATTCCATTCATTTTGCTTATATAAGTTAGGGCCAAAAATTAAGTGATTAAATATCTTCACATCACTATGTTTGATCATTCTCATTGCTTCGACTCCTTATAATGTCACAGGTGTCCCAAGGGATTTGGACTATAAATTTAAAGTCTGATTACTCTCAAACTGTGTCCATTTCAGAGATGAATCCTAGGCCGATCACACTCTTACTAAAATCCTAACTCACTCAATTAGATGTATAGAAGTAACCACATGAGGGAGATTTGGGTTCCTGGAGGCATGATAACACAACTATACCTTAGGAACATAGGAGGAAAACTTGGTATGAAGTCTAATAGTCCTTATTTATAGTTGAGATTTCCTATTAGCCAGTAGAAACACTTAGATTGAGTTTTATACATTTTTTGAGGTTCCAAAAAATCTATTTGTTTAGTTAGACCCCTCTAAATGTCTAGATGCACTTTTTATCACTTTCTAATATAGTGTTGTCGGCTCAGTTACCCTTTGGGAAATTGGGCAAAAAGTGCAAATTATTAACACAATTGGACTTGTTGGTTGAGTTTCTAACTAATAAGTAGCTTGGCTGATAGTGCTAATTGTATAGACAATGGTGATTGTCGGTCGATTTACACCAGGGTAAACTCAGACAATAGTGGGTACTACCAAAATCCTAAAAATGGCTTTCAACTGAATTACCCTGGGGAAATCTTGACTGACAAGACACCATGTAATGGTTTATGACAAACACCACAAAAGGGTATATACATTCAATTTAGATGACTCTTATAATCCATTGATCTTGGTGACAACATAATTCTAGTAGAAAAATTATGTATTCTTCAAAATAGTGCTAATAGAAAAACACCTTGTAATGGTTTATGATAAACGCCATAAAAGGGCATATACATTCTATTATACATTCAATATAATTTATTTGCAACACAATTCAAATAGAAAACCCAGTATATTCTTCAATTCATGAAATTGTGTTGAAATTGACCTTTTCTTCGGAAAACTAGGGTTTGTGGATTTCATCTATTTGATGTACTTAATATCTGAAATTGATCTAAAGTAGACAAGTTAGATGCATGTGAATGGAATGTTAAAATCATCATCAAAATATGGAAAATGTAGAATTGTTAGGTCCGCAAAAAGAACCACTAGACACATGGGAAAAGATGCTTTGAGTTTTGTCTTTTAAGGGATGAAGATGCAAAATGGTGTGCACTTTTGTATCAAAATGTATGAGTATATGTGGCATTAGATACTTCAATTCTAGTTGAAAGAGAAAAGATCATTTGTCTTCTAACACTCTCATTTAGTAAAATTGTTAGTTTAGGACATAAAGTTGTAGATGTCATTTTTATATCTTGAGGAATCAATTTATCTTAGAAACACATTCCCAATTTTTTATTGTTAATTGAAATGAATTTCATATCTAGATGATGTTTTCAGTATCCCTTACCTATATTTTTTTCATTTATCTATCACACCCACTTGTCTCTCTCTAGGTGATTGAGGTGCTACACTATGATAGCCTCAACCACCAAAGAATTTTTATGGTTTTTAAACCATGGTCAACACATTCGGGCATGAGTCAAGTGAGTAAAGCATCATCTTTATGTTTTTGTTCTTGGAAAACTATTTTTTTCATAACATTGCTAGCATTATTATGTGCAACCCACAAACCTAAAAGTTGTGGAGAAATCAAAGAAAAGGAAGGAAAGGAAAGGTGGGAAGCAACAAGGTAAGTCTCCCTACATCATTTTGTGTTTTTCATGTATAGAGAACAATCCACTAGGCATCATTATCTTCTACATGTTCTCCAATACGATGATCTGTTAGTGGGTAAATTTGATGCTCTGATAGAAAGTTGATGTTCCATATATCATAGGTTCAAGTCAGAAGATGCTAGAGTGTTGGTGTCCATATCATGTGTTATTTATATTGTTATGGTGGTATAGTATTTTCATTGTCCTTGGACATGGTCTACCTATTTGAACAACAAAGAAAACATGACACATCATCTACGAGCCATGTGTGGGTGCATGTCGAGTGAAGGACTCTTGTGAAAGAATGAAAGGGCTAATGGTTCTCAATAGAGTTGAATTCTAATATACCCTACATGAAGTCTTAGGATGAATAGAATGATGAAGTAGCTACAACAGATTAAATCATGAAGAGAGGTAGTGACTCAATGAGTGTCATATGTTGTGTGTAGAACTCACTCAATATTTCACCATCATCACGGTCACTAGTAGCATACAAGTAAAGTGATCACATAGATATTCCTTTCCAACCTCATCTCCATGTTCTTTATGCCTCACTCATAGAACCATTTATTACCCTAAATAGACAATCCTAATGGCTATATAGCAAACGAAGAGTCCACCTGGGCATCCGTCCCTATAATAGTACAAATATTTCATACATGTAGTATATATGTGAAGGAAGTAAAGTCATGTACCCATTTCTATTTCAAGGAATATCCAATGTGTGTTTCATTTCAAAGCTTAGTTGTCTTAAGTGCATCAAATAATTATTCGACATATAAAAATTTAATAAATGAGCAATATAATTGTTTAAATATTAATCACACTATGAAAAGACATGTAAGAATAGTTTAAGTGTATAGTAAAAGTCACATGGCTAGAAACATATAATAAGAAAGAAGAAGGAACAACATGACTAAACTTTAGATGACATTCGTGTACACAAAACATATTTTAGGTTGCATTTTCCATTATGTCAACATTAGGCCTTTGACCAAATTCTAAAGGAAGGATCTGTGAGGGGAACATGAGGCTAGAATCCAAAATGTCACCATATTTCTATGTGAGGGACCTAAAGACCAAAGTAAATGAACTAGAACTGTTACAACATGCCTTGTTCCCTTACCCTGTGAATTCATGAAGGTATACATAATGGATTTCCATATTGTGTTCAAGGTTTATCAATGTAGTATGATCGATCATGAAAATACTATCCACAGAAACAATATCCCAAACAAGTAATTGAGTAGTGAAGCATTAATAAGATCATACATACAAACAAGTCAATATCATAGTAGGGTTAAGAGAGTAAGCATACCTTGAGAGTAGTCAACATATTATGATCCTTGAGTGAGATTCCTAGAGAACGCCCGACTCAAAGGGGACCTAAGACTTAAAATGATATAATATGGAATCTTAGATCAATAGTATTTTGATAAGATAAACATCATTTATGTCACATGAATGTTCCCCTAAACCTAGGTTGCATATTTTTCATTTATAGTCTCATCATATGAAACATACATGCATTTATTCAACATAGTCCAAGTATCAACATTAAGCCCTAGGTCTAAGTGAACTATCCATATCATGAGTAATTTAATATAAATATAATCTCTTATTTGTAAAAAAGGGCAAGAATGAGATTTGGATATTATCATGTCAGACTTGCAAGATCGTAGTCAAGTCATATTATATCAATCATGCAAACATGGTAAAATATTCATGCATAGGAGCATTAGGAAGACTGGTGTGGAAACTAAATCCATAATTATGATAAATCTATTGATTCAATGTTTTAATTTAAAATATGAAGCACTAGAGAATGATTCTTGTAAGATTAGAGTCCAAGAATGATCCAATATGCACTTAGATCATGTTAGGTGTCACCTATATGTGACATGTAGTCAAAATGAGTACATGAGTGTATTATATGTCATTTTGTGTCACGTCATCATAAGGACTGATTTGAAGGTGAATATAGGGGTTTGAGTAGTAAGGATCCACTTTTTCATAAAGATTAAATATCCAATACAATATGTTCTTAAACATCACATTCTAGGGCTTATTAGTGTACAAAGCTAAGTCATTCATGTCATACTTGTTATTCATGGAAAAAAGGCATAAGGTCTTACTCAAATGTGGCACAGAACATCATAAATTATACATATTTTAATGACAGATGATCAAAATAGGTTAGGGTTCATTTTTTATTAAGGTGCAACATGTTGTACATAAAAGACTCATTTAGTGCCAAGGTGATCGATTATAGTTACAGAAATATTATCTCAAGCACTAGACAATCCCAAAGTAGAGTGAAGTTATTGATTTATAGGTTTACAACAACATAGTGAATTATATATTAGATTAAATTAGTCAAAAACAAAGTTAACAAGATGGATTTTAAATGAGCATGTCTCCCATACTAGCTTCGAATTGAGTGAACTTTGGTGTGTCGAAAATGATAAACACAAGGATGGAGTAGAAAGAAACACATAGTTGACATCAAAATAGGGATGAAGAGGCTAATATAAAATGTAGTGGAAAGCCAAATTTCATGTTGAATTAAGTGTCACCACAAATCAAATGTACACATGATGAACACAAAATTATGGCCCAAAAAATCATGGATTGATGAGTTGACTACGAGGGAGCCAGACCGCCAAGGGAAAGGAGAGGGCAATTGGGCCACACCTAATTTTAGGCCAAAAGTGGATTATATATTAGATTAAATTAGTCAAAAACAAAGTTAAAAGAAGACAAATTTCAAATGAGCACATCTCTCTCATACTAGCTTCGAATTGAGCGAATTTTGGTGTGTCGAAAACGATAAACACAAGGATGGAGTATAAAGAAACCCATAGTTGATATCAAAATAGGGATGAAGAGACTAATATAAAATGTAGTGGAAAGCCAAATTTCATGTTGAATTAAGTGTCACCACAAATCAAATGTACACATGATGAACACAAAAAGAAACAAAGCATTTCAAATCTTGTAATTGAAGGGAAAAGTCAGAAGTTTGTGCGAAGATGAAATACATAGTACATACATGAGGAGAGAGAAAATTCCAAACCATCACATCTCCACATGCTCAATATTTCCGAACACCATGATGAGTGACATAGAATATGCACAACTTGATACATATTTTTATTCATATTATCTAAGCATACTGCAAAACTCTCAAATGTGACTAGCACGTGCCAACATAATGACTGAAACCAATAGAATATTCGATCTTGTCACATACCAATTGTTGAAAATTTTGACATTGCTATAAACATGAGAATGGCAATTGAATATGTTCTAAACCGCTAGGGGCAGGGGTAGAGCCAGGGGCAAGCATGGGCCATGCCCCCCCCCCCCCCAAATATTGAAAAAGTCAATATATATACATGTGTTACTAAGTAAGATATATAATATATATCATGTATACCGAGTAATTATCATCCTTGTGATGTTAATGCAGTGATTTGCTGCTTTAGTTATGTGTGTGAGGTCTCAGGTACGATACCCAATGGTATTGTATTTTCACTTTTTCCGCAACAGATTTACATGTTGGGATCATTATATATAAAAGTGGCAACGCAATATGACAAAACTGTTAGAATGCTATAGTGGTTTATGCGTGCGTTACTTAGCATGAGGTGTTCGAATCTTGTGTTCAATACTGAAATATTTTTTACTAATATAAAATTTGCCCCTCCAACCTTCACAGTGTGGCTCCGCCACTGGCTAGGGGTGGAAACAATTGTACCCCATCAAACAAGCATGTAATCAAGATAGTTGCCCAAACTGGTTTGTTTTAGGATAATGGCCAGAGTTGTAAAGGTTGGCAACTATTTACAGATTATATCCCGTACTTCATAATGCTGACCCTATTATATTTTCTTGGATTGACATTGGAATGGTTTATGTTACCTCTGGGTTTGCTACCATATAGATTTACCAAGCGCATGATAACCCGTTGAAGAATACAAGACAGAAACAAAGGGCATTAGAAGTGAATCAGTCCGTTTATAATTGACGCATTCTATCGTGCTTGCAAGAAACACGTCCCTTATATACCTGCAAATTATCACACGTCGAAGTAAACAGTAAATACAAACTGGTCTTGTTGGGGCGTGGGTTTAGCACTCGAACTAGCGAAGCAACAAGATAACTTTGAAAACAACAAGAACCGATCTTGTTAGCATGGCATCTATATTCCCTATAATAAAAAGGAATCAAGCAGAGAGTGTGTCTGCACATCGACATGACTGTGTCTTTGCTTGGCCGTTCAACATGATCTGCATTCAGTTGCTTGTTTATTTTTAATTTCAATTTTGTTTCTTTTTATACTCTTTCAGTCAATAGACACGTTCCTTAGAAGAAAGCTGCTAATTCTAAAAACCACACAAAGGATGTACTCTACAATTGCATTCCTAGCGATTTGTCAGCCTGGTCTTCCACCGGTTCACAGTAGCAACAACTAATCATTACATTTAAATTAATTGAGTTCTCTTCTTTAATATAATGTATTTGAATTATTGTAAGTACACAAATTGACAAGTCCTCATGGACGGAGTGAAGGGGGGACCAACCGGGGCCTTGCTCCCCCAAAAATTTAGAAAAAATTTAAATAGTTGTGATTAATTAGTTCCTAATCATATCTCTCATCTCTTCGTGCTCTTCTTTTTTGAAACGTCACATGTTTTGTTTCTTTTCTTTATTTTGGATCCTCTCTTATTTTTCAGTCATCCTTCTCTCTCTCATCCATTAATATAAATATAATTTATAGTAACAACCGTTCAAAGAAATTTACTTTTATAGCAAGTTTTAACATATATCTAAAAGAGGTACCCAACAAAACAAAACTATATTATAGTGATATATTCTTAGTTAATCAAGCGAAACAAACTTAAAATTTTAATTGATAGGATTCTTAAATTTCATAGAACCCGCCTCCCTATTTCATACATCCTTAATTTTTGAAAATATAAGTAAATCTACAAAAGTAAAATTTTCCTCAATCCAAGGTTGTTTTTCACACAAATCAGAATATTTTATATGGTACGCACAAATATTATATTATATTATTAGCATAATTTATATGAACTTCCCCCACACACAATAAATTCTATAAGTCAAATGTCCCTCTTTGCAAACGGCCCACAGAGAGTCATGTCGTTAACTACTTTTTGTACAAACATGATAAATATAAACTTTCACTTTTAAGAAAAAAAATCTCTATGTCACATTTTAATTTTCTAATCTCTTTCCAATCTGTAAACTACATAACTTTGGCTTTGACAAAAGGGTATAAAAACCACTACTAGTCTAAGATCATATGCCATAGGATCTAAAATAAATAAAAAGCATAGAGATACAACTTGTTCTATGCCAACATCTTCTCAAAAAAGCAACATTCATTGGCAAAGAAAAATAAAAATAACTATATATATACTTCTATGCCGAGGAATTGTCTGATATATCAACAACAAGTGACTTGAAATTTCTAGACGGTGAAAAGGGTACAAATTTATCATTATACATTTTATTTTTTTTCTAATTGTTACATCTCGTTGGGAATGCATATTGTTGTTGAAATGTTACTTATTTGTTAAATCACGTTAAGGAAAATAAATGTATGATGTATCCTTTACAACAATTAGTTTAAATAAATATATTTTATGCATATGCTTTTTTCTAAATTTAATTACTTGACAATGACCATCCCAACCTCAAGTTGTTGGCTTCGTCCCTGCATGTCTTATTGTTACAACTCCAATTTTTGGGTTCATTTGGTGAGAAATATAATTTCTCATATTAAAGATATTTGAACGAATAATGATATAATTTGTTTTGAAGACATGGATTTCGTTTACAATAGTCTTGATGATTGTTTTGTGGGCTTTATTGGCTATTAGGCCCAAATAATAAGAAAATTCAATTAGTGAATGAATAAATGAATATTTAAGAAAAGTAAAATGTGGAAACCTCTAGAAGGCAAATCTGAAGAGGGAATTCGTGCCTCTTGGGTTCCTTGGGTTACAAGGAGTCCAAAGTTGCATAGAGAGTGCAATAAGAAAAGAAAAAATCAATTAAATATTTCTTTATTAAGAAACAAATTGAAAATAATGATAAAATATGGGAAATAAGTGAAAAGAGGTATAATGGAGTTATCCTTGGTGGTATTTTGTATCCCAAGGGTTCCTAATATTAAAAGGAATACTAATGAGGAAAATAAAAGAGAAATAAAGAGAAATCCTCAAAAAGAGATATTTTAATAAGAAATAAACAAAATAATGAGAATAATGCATTTAGATGCATCTAGAAGGATAATGAGTATCCAATAAAAAGGATTTCGAAATAATAGAGTTTCTTGGGATCCAAGGAGTCCCAATAAAGAGGAAAGAAAGAGAAAATACCAAAATTGCAAAATAAGAGGATAATATGATGCATTATTAATGAATTTTTTGATATTGAAAAAAAGGGAGTATTTTCTATTAAAAGGAAAACTTAATTTCGTGGCTAATGGATTAAAAGCCAAGAATAAGGAGAATGATGGAAAGGATTTTCGAATTCTTAAATATCCAAATAATAAAGGATATTAAAAAGAACAAAGAAGAGAGAGAAGATTTTCTTCACAATGAAGGAAGGTGGTTTCCTAATAGGAGAGGACTTGTTTCCTCTTAGATGGGCATCTTAGGGCGACGATATCCTCCCCTATAAAGGGGTAGACCCCCTGGTTCGAGTTCAAAGAAGAAAACCCATGTCTTCCTCTCTCTTCCCTATCTTCTTCCTTATTTTCATCTATAAACCCTAACCACAAGTAGCTACATGATCCTGGAGCAACGAGGAACCCAGGTGGGGTTGCAATGGTAGTTGGTCACGAGGAGAAGCCAAATCAAGGTCTAGCTGGAGCCGCCATGCCCTGAGCGACTCACCATAGCAGCAACACGACTGCATAAGGTGGCTGAATCGGAGGTCCTCCTAGCCCGACTCGCACCACCACAACAGTTGTTTGTAGGCACTGTAGGTGCGCCAGGGTGCGACGGAGGCAACGTCACCCTCCTTGGTGGTCATTGAGGTCACGAAAGGGGGAGGGATCATGCCCAACCGCGACTAGGGCATCTGTAACCCACCGGCACAAGGTTGAAGAAGGGGGGAGGCATATTGGACAATTTTGCCCCTCTGCGTGATAAAGAATGGATTTTTAAGTCAAGGGCAAAGTGGACTTTTCGTTATGTTTTCCTAACTTGCAAGTTGCATGGCAAGGGTGATGTGGCAGCTTATCATTGGCCCAAATAAGTAACCTTGCAAATTTGATATCTAGCTCGGACAAATACAAATAATATATGTATTTTGATTAGGAGAATGAGAGGAATCCAATAAAAATGATATTAAAGATTGATTCTATTACTAATTGCAAAAGTACAATAAGTTGATGAAAGTGCACTAAAGTTAAGTTAAAAACCCTATTTGTGATTAAAGGTTGAATCTAGTATGCTTAATGGGTTAATTTAAGTAGTAATAACATGTTGAATGATAATGCTTGATTCGAACCTGATCTAGATGTGAAATTGCATGATTTAGGGTTTTTACCCCAGATGAGAATGATTAAGTATTTAGAAACCCTAATTTAGGGTAAAAGAGGATAAGATCATATATAATTTGAAAATTGTGAAAATACGTTGTTAAATGATGGTTCTAAGATATCTGAATACAAAAGTCCTTAATTCTGGATAAATACGTGAAATGTAGTAATTAGGGTTTTCTCATGAATAAAAGGTAGAATTATGGAAAATCGAGTTCATGCGTATAATGATCTTGTCATGGATTAAAAGGATAAAAATAGTAGCTTTAATGAAAAAGAGGCTTAATGAACTTAATTAATGGTTAATGGTGCCTTTAATCCAAAAATAGGGTTATATGTTGTTAAGATAACCTTAATATTGAAGAATGGATGAGATAATTAGGGTTTATGAGTAATGGTATAAAATTAGGGTTTAGAATAATAAAAGATGAAGTGAAACCCTAATTGTGAAGGAAACCCTAAAATGGATATGGAAACCTTAGGAAGTAATTTCAAGTTGAATAGAAAGAATCTTGCTAAACTGTGTAGTAAATAGAGTACATGTGTTTTTCAAGATTCTTGATTGTGTGGTTGAACTACTTGCTTGGATGGCTTTCTTAATTGGAATTGATATTTGATGCGATGATTTTGAGCCGCATTTATAGACCTGTTTCATATGTGTTTTATGCTTTAATTAGTCATTTCTATGGTTAATATAGCATAATTCATCCACTTTAGTCTTTGTTGCTATTTTATGTCAAATCCCCTTCAATTTATCGTTTTGAACATTAATTGCTAAATTATTATTATTTGTGTGAATTGATTTGGTTTCATGTTTAAATTTCAAGAAAAATGAATATCTGCTTCCGTCGATACCATCGACGGAAGTCGATACCATC
This sequence comes from Alisma plantago-aquatica, assembly GCA_963693085.1. Lineage (NCBI taxonomy): Eukaryota > Viridiplantae > Streptophyta > Magnoliopsida > Alismatales > Alismataceae > Alisma > Alisma plantago-aquatica. Next base: position 549,404,368 of record OY856410.1, on the reverse strand, counting down.
GACTTTGTCACAGTTTGCCAGCCGAAAGAAGCAGGAACAAGTCGATACTATCGACTTTGAAGTCGATGGTATCGAGATACCATCATCTTGTTGACGAAGAAGCAGTCGATACCATCGACACATGGAGGCTACAGTGTCGCAAAACGACAAAACTGATGCCTAAAGGAAGTCGATACCATCGACCCGAGTCGATGGTATCGAGATGATGTCGGGCTCGACAAAGGAAGGGTTTGCAGCCAGTCGCTACTGTAGCGGGTCGATACCATCAACCCGCGTAGATGGTATCGACGCCGTAGGATATGAGTTGGCTTTCTAATGATCTCAATCGAACGGCTACAGTTAATTAGCTACCTAATGACTGAGATATACCTAATGACGGCCGCCCAGAAGGACCGGGGGGCGGATTAGCCATTGCACAAGTACCGAGGAACGGTGGAGAGGAGAACGGAGGCTAGAAGCTCATACTTGTTGATCCGGAGGCCGAAGGAGATGGATTCCACCACCGAAAGGTGGTAGAGAACGCTTTCTACACCGAGGATCTACCGGTTCTTCTCCGTTCAGGGGTTTTCCCTTTCATTCCACATTTTTCACATGTTTTCCCCTATTTCTATCATGTACTTGTGTGAGATGAACATGCGGGGCTAATCCCCTTCATCTTTAGGACCGGGAGTAGCCCGGGGATTCATTGTAAGACAGTTTTATAATAGTAATTCATATTTTATCTCTTAAATATGTGGTATAGTTTCGTTTTCTCTATATATTGTTATGCTTGATCACTATAATAATAACCTAATGCTTTTAATCACTTTGAAAGAAGGATTAACGAATGAAAAGAGACGAAACCTACATTAATCGATAAATCTCTTGACTAAGGTGGTGTAAAATTAATAGTGGAAACTGAGAGATCGTTCATAATGCACCTAGTTTAGGGTATAGGTTACTACGACGGTGGAACCGACCTAAACCTAGGTAGTGAATTGTACCACGACAGTGGGCAATTCTGTTTTCAGGCCACTACCCGGATAGAGAGATAAGATTGAGGCATTATATGAAACCTAATACAATGAAAACCCGCGGTGAAACCACAATCCTAAAGATACCCTTTTGAATTGAGTAAATTAACATTTAATCGATCGTTTGTTTTGTTTTTGTTTTTGTTTTCTTTTAATTTCAACAACAACCCTCAATTTTTTATTCGGCTTAGCTGATCGCAAATAGTTAGTAGGAGTCTCCAACAATTCCGAGTATCCCTGTGTTCGACTCGGGCCTCACAAATGCCTGTACTACTCGACGCGTTCACTTGAGTTTTTGCGCATAGTAAATTTGCGTCAATATTATCTTGAGAAATCTACTGAACAGGTATGTGGTTATGCTTATGAATAATTGCTTTAGTTTCACGACGATTTCTGAATGTTTTTATCGGATGCTTGAAAATAACTGTTGGATGCCTTTTATTTCATGCAACTATAAAATGACTATGATTATTACCATGAATGTATATATAATTGGCTTAGATCTGAATCCACCTCTGTGGGTTGTAAAGGCTAAAAAGGGGTAACCTAGAGTAAGGTCTAGGTTATCGTGGGTTAGAAACTGGGCTACCAAGTGTAGTGCCATGAGACCCTTTAGTATGCCATGAGTTAAGGAGTGGGCTACTTACGGGTAGTGCCATGTGACTCAGCCCTAGAAACTGGTTCACCTATAGGTGGAACCATGAGGGGTTTAATGGGGATCTACTATAAGGAATGTAGCATCCAGATCCACTGTAGGGACAGTGTAGTGGATAGAGAATGCATGGATCATACAGTTATACTTAAAACGTAAAATTGTTTGTTAAATGGTAATTGGCTGCAATACATTGTTATCATAGTTGCACGATTATTATTTTCCCCATATACCAGCTTTGGTTGACCTACATTTTGTTTGTCAGCGTTTTAGGTACAAAGCCAAAAGGACAAACAGTAAATCATCATATTGAGAAATACATGAATTGAAATACAAGGAGGATTAGTTAGAGTAGAAATTCATATGTGGATAGAAGTTTAGAGATTCCAATTTTCAAAAGGTATACAAAAGTTTATTTTCTTACAACTTTTCAGTTTAGTCTGTTACCATTTAATCATTATTCTTGGTTAATTTCCGAACCTTTAATATGGAATTTATGGGTGCGGCTTCGAAATTTCGGTCTCCCTTAATTAGGGGTTATCGAAAGGCGGGGTCATAACACTTACAAGGGAACACACATAATTTTTGTAGCGATATGTTGTAGGTTGGAGGAAGTTATATGTCAAGTAATTGAGTAATTCTATTTTATCATATTGAAAGAGTTTGCATGATAGTTTTTATATATATGGCTGCTATAGCCATGTATATAGCATAGGTTAAGCCGAACGTAGTGCATCTAGTACATTAGAAAAAAGTAATTTTGTGTCTAGTGCAAATGGGGAAGAAGTTTTATTCCACATTGCTCACTCCTAGAACTTTTTTAGTCTGTATATGTAGGATCACATGTGGTACTAGTGTCCAAAGGTCCTAGGAAAGGGTATTCTCATCTCCTTGGTAGGTATGGTGACCACAAAACACACGCACGCACGCACGCATGCCACGCCATGAATCACCTCGCCGGGCCAGGGACGGGCTCAGGCATGTGGATTGTGGATTGTGGATAATGTCTTCCGTCTTCTTTTTATACTAGGATACAACTATATAATTAATAATTAATTTAATTAATTGTTTCTTTTTTATACAAATTTATTAATAACAATGTCCATAAGAGCAATCGAGTGGTCGCGTCTTAACATGAATAGGATTATGGGGCGTGTAAGGCAATGATTATGTCTTCGGTCATTAGGGTTAAGCACATCTTTCAAACATACAGCCGTCATCATTTGTGTTCATGTTTGGCAAACCCTAAATATAGAGTCTGCTACCACCGACGCTTTTGTGGTCCTATGTGGAGATTCTCTCCTGAGCGTGGTGAATTTGTTCTTCCTCTCCCTTCCGATACACGATCTGTCAGGTGATGGTTCTTGCAGTCATTGGGTTGCACTGGTAGTGCAAGTCGTTCGTCTACATCGTTTGTTGTTAAAATGAGCGAGATGATCTCTTCTCCAGGTTCGTTATCGGGTCGACTAGGAGAATGACGCCTATCCAGAAGGGTTGCACAGAGCTGATTTCTTTAAATATATCATGTTCGTTTTATAAAGAATGACCTGTTTTAATTCCTGACTTTATTTATTTTTGTTCTCCTACATTGGTTTATTCTATGCTTTCTTATCCGGATCGGCCTAAATTGTAAACCTATTTGCACCTGTCGATGTTGCATTTAACGATGTAATTAAAAATTAACAACAATCTTAAAGAAATCACACTATCTATCGTTAGTGAACTATGGTTGCACAAGGTTCTGGCATGAAAATTGATACGTCTAGTATGCCTAATAAGTTTACTGGAACTAATTTTTTTCATTGGAAAAGTAGGATGCAAATTTATCTTAATATGGTAGGATATGATCAATATTTAAAAGAAGACAAACCCAAAACTGATGAAACTATCTCCGATAATGCTAATTTAATTGTAACATGGAAGAAGGGTGATAAGAGATGTCGAGGGTTGATTATGTTTGCATTAAAGAACAAACTATATGACTCATACTCAAAGACACATGTTACTACATCGAAGGTTTTGTGGGGGGGGGTTTGTTAGGAAAGAAATATAATATTTAGAATTAGGGAATGTTTCATATGTCTGAGAGTAAATCTAGTTCTAATAAAACACACGATTTCCAACTCTTGCTGCAAGAGTTCGCCGATGCGAGCATGATTCTTCCTGATAAGTTTGTTGCTATGTCAATCATTCAGAGGTTCCCAAACTCTTGGGAGTCATTTGGCATGACTCTTAAGCATCGTAAAGGAGACATGTCAATGAACGATCTCATGATGGGCATCAATATTTAGGAAGAGCATATGAAAGAAAAGACTATCAAAGTACCCATTGATGTTAATGATATTATCAATTTAACTAATGCTAAGAACAAGGATAAGAAATCTATGAATTCACTTAAACCTAAAGACAAGATTTATAAGGTTGGCTACTGGAACAAGGATTGTCCTACAAAGAAGGCAAAAAAAGTTGTTGCATCTACAAATGAGGAGGTTGTGGTCAACATGATGATTGCATCCTTGAACATCAATGATGGGTACGTATCTATAAAACTTGAAGTTCTTTCTATTTTTGAACCACTATATTGGATAATAGACATTGGGGCTAATATGCATGTGTGTACTGACAAGTCCATGTTTGTGTCTCACCAGGCCTCTAAAACTCGATCTGAGACTTTGGGTGATTCCAACGTTGTAGAAGTTAAAGCTAAAGGAGGGGTTGACTTGAAGTTTCCTTCGGGAAAGGTTCTAACACTTCATAAAGTCATACATAATCCATCAATACAACGCAACATTCATAGTAGTGAAGTTTTAGTTAGAGATGGTTTTAAATAGATTGCAAGTGTAATAAGGCTATTATTACTCGCCTTTGAGATTCTTTATTTTTTGACAAGGGGTACCTATGTGATATGGAGAACTTATTTAAGATTCTTTTTGAACCTATTTCAAATTCCGTTTTAAATTTGAATGATAATAATTCTTTATGCATGAATCTTGTATCGTCTGATGTTTGACATGCACGTTTGGGACATGTGAATGTTGGGTCAATGAAACATATGATGAATCTGAATTTAATCCCTAAATATGACATTAGCAATAATAAATATGAATATAGGTACAAGCTAAATTACCAAGGAAATCTTTTCATTCGGTGAATACGAATTCAGAAATTTTGGATTTAGTTCATACGAATATCTGTGAATTTAATGGGATTGGTACAAGGGATCAAAAGTGTTACTTTATAACTTTTATTGATGATGCTAGTAGTTATTGTTCTGTATTTTTTCTTAGAAGTAACGATGAGGCATTGGATAATTTTAAAATGTATAAGAAAGAAGTTGAAACTCAAACTGGTAAAGTACTTAAACGATTAAAGTTTGATAGGGGAGGACTCATACCTCGAATTTGTTTTTAGAATTTTTCCAATTGCATGGTCTAGTTCATGAGGTTACCGCTCCATATTCACCACAATCTAATGAGATAGTTGAATGTAAAAATTGAACCCGTATAGATATGGTTAATTCTTTACCCCAAACCTCAGGTCTTCCCAACTTCATGTGGGGGAAGCTTTGAATACGGCTTGCAATATTCTGGATAGAGTTCCCCATAAACATGTAGAACGTAATCTGTTTGAGTTATGGATAGGAAGAGAATTGAGTCTCAAATATCTTCGAGTGTGGGGGTGCCTTGCTAAGGTACATGAACACAAAAGGAAGCATCGTCCTCTCTCTAGGGTTTGGTTCCTCTAAAGGCAACCAAGATATCATCAGCCTCCAAGGATCAAGCACAAGGTAACCACTATCATCCACTTAGGTCGCATCATTCTCGACTCCCCACTATTCCTCAAGTTTCAGGGTTTTAGCTTCCAACCTCCCTGTTGGGGTTCTGCTTTCTCTCTCTAGAGCTAAAACCACCTCCAACCATACCTACTAGAGGTCCCTTTTCCATGAAGGCTCATGCTCTCAAGCAAACCCCTATGTGGTTGAAGCCTATGCTCAACTCATGTTTGGCTCAAGATTATTCATATCTCTTTATGCTTATCTCATAAGCCATCCATCATGTCCTTCTGGCCTTAGTTTTAACCTACTGTTCACATTACTGATGTACTCAGGGTGCAAGCTATATCCTACTTGCAACAGCCCATAAGGTTTATATAGGTTCATCTCTAACCTTATCCAGGAAGGAGCTATCCTTTGTCAAACATGCTCGATCCTTCTCAGGGTTGGGGTGCCAAAGGTTCTAGGCCATCTAACCTCTCATGGCTCATATGGAAAACCAAACATCTGGTCAACCATGACATCTAACTCATCATGTCATCTCTCTCTCTAATCTTCACTTAGGGTTAGGGTTAACATCATCCTCAAAGGATGTGCTAGGTCTCTACTTTTAATGGAGGTCTCTAACTCCAAGACTAACTCTCTCTACACATCCTCCTGACAAGGAGGTCTATCCTCAGGTCTCTCCTGAAGGCAATGTCAACTCGTGTCATACGACCTACGCATGTATCTATTCCTTTACGCTTACTCTATTAAGCCTATGTCCATGACATCTTATTTACATGTTTTTTTATTAATTTGGTGGAGGATTCCTTAGACCTTATTAACTTTACCCATGCCTCAAGAGGGTGAGGATAAGATAGAAAACCCTAATCCTTAAGGTCCTTAATAGAATTTGAGTCGAGAAGGGATGAAAAAGATGAGAGATTCCTAAAGGTATCTTATTTTGATTCATACCCTAAGACTTTGGCCAGGCAGTCACACAATCCAGGAGTCCTCGTATTCCGACTAGCGGTGCGGAGGAAAATCTTGCCAGCCCCCGGAAGTGATCCTTTTCTAGACACCTCAGTCTTTCGGACACTCCTCTAATAACTCCCTCGGTTCTATGGAATTTGTAAAATTTAATAATTATTGATGATTAGATGGAGAACATACACTCTGATACCAATTGTAATGACCCCGCCTCCCGGTAACCCCCAATTAAGGGAGACCTGAAGGTCAGAGCCATTAATCAATTTACAGGATCAAAGGTTCAGCATATAATCAACAATAATTATAAAATTCTACTAACTAAACTGGAATTGGGTACAAAAATTAAAACTTTTACTTACCTTTATAAAACTTGGAAATCTAACTATCCACAGCTTGAAATACTCTATCTAATCCTCCTTGCACTTTATTTCTTAATTTCATGAGGTGCCACTTTACTGTTTGTGTTTTTCAGGATATTACCTAAAACGCCGATAAACAAAACATCGATCAGCAATTGCTGGTATGTGGAGGCAACCAAAATTTCACAATTAAGTCTAACAATTTAAGTATTGCAATCAAAGTAATTAACAAGTCAATTTACATTTTCCATGTGACAATCCCCACCACTTTTGCCCTAACCCTGGATTTGACTTAAGGCCACCTTCTCAATCCCAAGCTTGGTGCCTAGGAGTCACCTCTCATGGTGCTCCTTAGTCTTGCCTCATCGACCACCTTCTGATTCCCGAGCTTGGTGTCTAGGGTCACCTCTCATGGTGCCCATTGGTCTACCCTCCTGGGCCTGACCTTTATGGCATCTTCCATCAGGGTGGCATGTAGGTGCAGGATTTACACATTTATATTAAATGGTGATAGTCATAGTCACTTTATAATTGCAATATGAACATCCAAATAGTTTAGTTGCATTCAATGTGATTAAACATCCGAGAATCTATCGGGAAACTAAAGCGGTTATTCATAATTAACCACATACCTGATCCAGAGCAACTTGATTGTCCAAGCAATAAGGATAAAGAATCAATCAAAAAGAATCAACAATATCTTGAAATTAATGCATATGATCCAAGTGTTATAGTTTATCCAGAACATTCTAAAGCTAGACTTGGATTCCACCTTAGGCTTTCTAGACCATATTAGGGTTTTATTAGGGTTTCCATTGCAATTAGGGTTTCCCTTCATCTTTTACTATTTTAAACCCTAATTTAACACAATTGATCACAAACCCTAATTATCTCATCTATTCTTCAACATTAAGGTTATCTTAACAACATATAACCCTATTTTCATATTACAGGCACATTAACCATTAGTTAAGCTTCTTTTTCATTAAAGCTACCATTTTTATCCCTTTAATCTATGACAAGATCATTATATGCATTTATCATCAATTCATAGTTCATTATAGTCCAGTTCACGTATGAACTTGATTTGCCATTAATTCTATTCTTTATTCATGAGAAAACCCTAATTATTACATTTAGGGCATTTATCCACAAATTAGGAACTTAATGCTCGAAATAGCTTAGATTCAGCATATTCTAACTTTAATCATGAAATTAATCAATTAAAACCATTAATAGTCAAATCAGTCAATTTTAGGGTTTCAAAGCCCATTAAAGTATATTCATGCATATGAAACTCTAAGTTAACTAATTATATGCAAGGTCCATCCTTTTTCTTCCTAATGTTCATTTTTATCATTAACATGCTAATATCAAATTTAATCATCTATTAAACCCTACTAAACACTTTAATCATACCAAAATAGGGTTCTTTAAACATTAACACATTAAAGTTGATATCTTCCATTATTTATTCGAATTGCAAAAGGAATCAGGTTTCATTTATAATTTAATTAGATTCCCCTCGATTTTCTGATCAACTTTCATGTATAACATATTCTTATTCGACCTACCAATAATTATATATGATTTTAGTAAGGAATCACTTACCACAACCAATGGGAGGGCGCCACGTCGCTTTATGCATGCAATACGACTTGCTTTCTATGGAAACATTTCGAAATGTCTAGGATACCATCGGTTAAGTTATTGCTTCCTTCTACCTCAGAGGGGTAAAAGTGTCTGATGCGCCCAAGCTTCTTCTTCATCCTCGGGAGTTACCAGGGCGCCGACCTACAACCCTAGCCGCGCACAGCGCGGCCTCCCTACCTCCTCCCCGACCCTGAAGGTCGCTAGGGAGGATACTCCTCCCTCCGCTGTACACCCACGCACCAGATGATGCCCTCCTCTCGCAGCCAGGGCTATTGGCCTATGCTGCCCAGACCTGATACCCGTTGTCGGCCTGGAAGCCGCGCTGCAGGTGCGGCGGGGTGGTGGCGGGCAGAGAAGGGTGGAAAACCACCTTACATCATTGGAGTTGCTTCGTGCTTCCTCAGAGATCCTTCTATCAAAGCTAGTTGCCGCCAAGAGAACCCTAGGTGTTCTTGTTTAGGGTTTCAATTGCAAAGAAAAAGAAGAAGATGGGGAATAGGGTGGGAGCTGTGGGATCTCTGGAACTCGACCCAGAGGGTCTACCCCCTTAAATAGGGGAGGTCATGAGGCCCCCAGGTCGGCTATTTGTGAATCAAAGAGTTCCTTTCCAACTAGGAAACCAAATCCAACAATGAGAAATAGCCTTCTCTCTCTTCTTTATCTCCTTGATATTCCTTATGCTTTGATATTAGTAAATCCGAGATTTATCACTTTTAATATCCTTGTCCTTGGATTTTAATCCATTGGCCTTGAAATTTAGTTTTCCTTATAGAAAATACTTCCTTTTTATTAATATCTCAAAAACCATTAATAATGTATCACATTATCCTTTTATTTTGCAATTTTGGTATTTTCTCTTTCTTTCCTCTTTATTTTCCTCATTAGTATTCCTTTTATCATTAGGAATCCTTGGAATATGAAATTCCACCAAGGATTATTCCATTATACCTCTTTTCACTTATTTTCCATATTTCATCAATGTTTTTAATTTATTTATTAACAAGGAAATACTTTATTGGTCTTTTCTTTTCTTGTTTGCAACTTTGGACTCCTTGGAACCCAAGAGGCACGAAATTCATTCTTGGATTACATTCCTTTGCCTTCTAGAGGTTTCTACCTCATCTCTCTTTTCTCAACAACTCAATTATTCGTTAATTAATTGAATTTCCTTGTTATTGGGCCCAATAGCGAATAAATCCCACAAATCAAACAACAAGGCTATTGTAAATGAATTCCATGTATTCAGAATAAATTATATCATTCTTTGTTCAAATATCTTTAATATGAGAAATTTCATTTCTCACCAAAGGAACCCAAAACTGGGGTTGTAACAGTGTTCGTGGTGAGCATGTTAAGTAGATACACCAGTTGTCTCAAAAAGACCTATTGGGAAGCTCTTGATAGAGTTTTGAGGTATATCAAGGGAACTTATTCTCTTGGGCTACACTATGGCAAATATTCTTTTGTAGTCGAAGGATATAGTGATGCAAGTTGGATTGCCATCAACTCTGAAAGTAATGGTGTCTCGAGATATGTACTCATATTGGGAGGAGGAGCTATTTCCTGAAGGTCTAAGAAACATACTATATTGTCTCAGTCTACTTTTGAGGCAGAGTTGTATGCTTTAGATGAAACTAGATTGGAAGTTGAATGGCTTCATGGACTTATGTCCAGTTTACCTATGGTAACGAAGTCACTTTATGCAATTTCAGTTTACTATGATAGCACAACTACTATTACTAAGATAAATAGTCATAAGTACAATCAAAAATAGCATAGACGCATCCAAGTCAGACTCAAGTCTGTAAGGGAGTTAGTGTCTAATGGGGTCACAGTTGTGGACTACATCGGTACCAAAGAAAATACAGTTGATCCTTTCACTAAAGGTCTTACTCTATCCTTATTGGAAAAATCCAGGTTGGGGATTGGACTAAAACCCCTCATTATTCACATGTAGTAGCAACCCAATCCAACATAGTGGAGATCCCACAAATTGGGTTCAATGTGGTAATAACAAGTTGTGGGGTGAATTGAATGACACTATGTAATTACTTTGATGCTTCATGCATCTATGTGTCTATCCACTGGGAAAAATTTAACTGTCATGACTGCATGTAAGTAAGAGATTAGTCTCTGAATGGTGTCAAGTCTTAGGATATGGTGTTAGCAGTACATCCTTAAAGACTCCAACTAAATGATTGGTGTTGTATAGGCTGCAACATGAGAATTGGGTTGTTCTTTGATATCAATCATGCCATAAAATTTTTTATACATGGCCTTAATGCATTGTTTTCTTTTCTACCATGTCTTTATTGTGTTGTTACCAACCTATACTCTTGCACCCAAGGTTCATATTCAAGACTTGTGTTCACCTAGTTCCTGCAAGGGTCATAGTTGGATAACTCAAGTAGATTCAAACCGAAAGGTATATGCTGAAAATACAATATGGAGGAGTGAATGGTAGAGCACACTACACATTGGACTTTGTGGTGAATTGTTAGATATATGGCTGCTACATCTATGTATATAGCATGGGTTATGCCCAATATAGCATGGGAGAAAGGTAGTTTTGTGTCTAGTGCAAATGGAGAAGATCCTTTATTCCACATTTTTCACTCCTAGAACTTTTGTGGTCCTTATATGTAGGATCACATGTGACACTAGTATGCAAAGGTCCTAGGAGAGGGTATGCTCACCTCCTTGGTCAGTATGGTGACCACAACACACACACGCATGCCTGCCCGCACCACACCATGCCTCACATGGCCTGGCCTGGTCGGGCGGGTCGGGCATGGGCTGAGGCTCGGACTTGTGTCTTATGGCTTGTGAATTGTGGATTGTGGAGAAAGTCTTTCGTCTTCCATCTTCTTATTTCACTAGGATACAACTATGTAATTAATTATTAATTTATTTAATTGTATTCTTTCCAAAATAGATTTATTAATCCTAACTGAAAAGTGTCTCTTTGTGTACTTTTTCACAATATGTACAAGAGCGACCGAGTGGTTACGTCTTAATCGGAATAAGATAATGGGGCGTATAAGGCTATAAATATGCCTTCGGTCATTAGGGTTAAACACATCTTTCGAACGTACAGTCGTCAGCATTCAAGTTCGTGTTGGAAAATCCTAAAGCCAGATTCTACTGTCATTGTTGCTTCCGTGGTGCTACATGGAGATGCTCTCCTAATCGTGGCAAGTTCATCCATCCTCTCCCTTCTAAGACACGATCTGTTAGGCGGTGGTTCCTGCGGTTACTGAGTTGTGCTGGTAGTGCAAGTTGTTCGTCTGCATCGTTCGTCGTCAAAATGAGTGAGACGGTCTCTTCTCCACATTTGTGGCCAGGTCAACTAGGTGAACGATGCCTATCTAGACGGGTTGCACGACGCTGATTTCTTTAAGTATATCATGTTTGTTTTTCAACGAATGGCTTGCTTTGATTCCTGACTTTATTTATTTTTGTTCTCCTGTATTGATTTATTCTACGTTTCTTATCTGAATCGGCCTACACTATTAACCTATTTGCACTTGTCGATGTTGCATGTAACAAGATAATTAAATTAACAACAATAGCTCATTATATATGAATGCTTGTCCGATTTAGGAGAAATATGAGAATGTTGTTTACGTACTTCAGCAACATGTATCCGAGCTTAGCGCTTGCTTGCTATTTTTTATTTTAGTAGTTACATGCTATAGTTTTTTAACTTTGTCCACATACTTCGACTACATTTGTCTATTTTGGGGTTGTTCTCTTTTATCGAGTAGTATATAAATTATTGTGAGTACTAATTATTATTGTCAATAGTAACATGTTCAAAAAGGAGAACACATGCAATACCGATGACCAAGGACATGCTATAAATTGAAGGAAGTCAACTAATCATTTTCCTTTAGCAGGCTGTATGTAGTTAACTAGATTACTATCTTCTAATGGATTTAGTATAAATTAATATGAGTGATAATATATATTAGTTATCAATCAGTAGATGTCCTATAAAATGAAACATGTATATAATTTTACACGTTGTTGGTTAGAGAGAGTCAGCAGGTAGATATCCTTTAAAGGTTATATGACTTTGCATGGTAACTTATTATGCCAGTATGTTTCTACATGTTCAAATTTGCTACTCTTGTGTGCATATGGAGTATGCTATATATATTTTTTATCATTAGACACTAACAATTTTCTTAGAACAACTTATTAAGCTTTTTCTTATATACTTAATATGTCGACCATATTATAGTTGTCACCAACTAATTGGTGCATAATCAATCTTTTTGTATGTGGTGTGTGTACTTTTTACTCCCGTCATTCTGAAAGTCAAATTAGATGTAAAATCAGTGTAGGTATCAGTCAATATAGTTGTGAACCGAATTAGACCAGTCTAATAATTAAATTTGACTATCAAGCATTCATATTTATGAGTTGTATATTAGATTAATTAAATTATATTAAACTAGACTCATGTGCTAAGCACGTGCCTCCTGCTAGTGTTTATAGACGGTGGAATTTAACTATTGTTAAGATTCGGCATCAATAGCGACACATGTAAGACTTCCGCTTTTACTAACAATGTATTGGATTGTCTAGGTACCCAAAAATCAAAGAAACACAATGTATTATATGCTTTCGTGGCCTCTAGAGTCAAATATTGGGTGCTCGAAGAACATATTTTGTGAGATAGTGGGATACATGGTATGGACTTTGATTTTAACTATACTTTAGATTGTCTACATGTTACAATTCCGTCTTTTGATCTTAATTATTTTGCTAACAAGGACACCGTCTCCCCTAAAGCCCAAAATGTTTGGGCGAGTTCCAGTGTTTACAGGATATTATCGTAAGACAGAAAGCAGTCTTCCAGTGTTTACAGGATGAACATGCTCAGGACCTCTCTTCTTGCTATACCTATTGATGGTCTTAGACTACGTCTCCAATAGAGTATCATACTGTTATCAGATATCGTCTTATGATTCCACTATTTTCTATTGATGAGGTATGCTCAGTGTGCCACAAATCTTGCTTAGACACTTTTGGTGAGCATGCAGTTCATTGTTGGGAGTTCACAGGCTTCAAGTATCGGCATGATGTTGTAAGAGATGTTCTTTATGATGTTCTTAGACATGTGGGAGTTGTAGCTAAGAACGAAGCTCCTGTGAACTTTTTGATTGATCCTCAGGGTAAGGGCAGATCGACACTTAGGCCAACAGACGTTCTTATTTTTGGCTGGGTTGGAGGAAAATATGTATGTGTAGATCTAACAGGTGTTTCTCTATTGGTTGGTCTGAAGGGTGGCGACTTTACTATGGGACATGCTGCCCACAAAGCTATTTCTGCTAAAGTGGTCAAACATGAGAAGGCATGTATCGACAATCAACATGTTTTTATCCCGTTTAGTTTTGACACTTTTGGGTTCCTAGCACCTGAGGTGGTGGAGCTTCTTAAGAGAGTTCAAAAAGTTATGCATAGTAATGTAATGACTGCCAAATCTGTAGATGTGGTGTTTCAGAGGATTGAATTTGTCATTCAAAAAGGGGTGGCGGCACAACTTGTTGTCCGCCTCCATTCGATTTCCTTGTAATCTTGTAGTTGTATTATGAGATAGTGACACTCTTTTGATTTTAACAAAAAAAATATTATAATAACGTAACATGTGATGAGAATAGAGAAAATGAGAAACAACAACTAAAAGCAATAGGAAAACTTGGGTTGGTGGTAGTGATGCGATGATTTTGAGTCGCATTTAGAGACCTATTTCATATGTGTTTTGTGCTTTAATTACTCATTTTTATGGATATTATTGCATAATTCACTTTATTTGGTCTTTGCCATCATTTTATATCAAATTCCCTTTGTTTTACTATTTTAAGCATTATTGATCATCTTATTATAGATTGTGTGGATTTACTTGGTCTTGTTGTGAAATTTCAGGAAAAACAAGTATCTGCTTCCGTCGATACCATCGACGGAAGTCGATACCATCGACCAAGCCACAGGTTGTCAGCCGAGAAAAGCAATACAGAGTCGATACCATCGACACCTAAGTCGATGGTATCGAGATCCCTTCAAGTTGCTGGCGAGGAAACTGTCGATACCATCGACCCAAGTCGATGCCATCGACACAAGGGGAGCTACAGCGTCGCTAAATGGCAACAACCGACGCTAAAGGCATCGATACCATCGACACCCAAGTCGATGGAATCGACATCACCACAGGCGCTCAGAATAAAAGAAAGGAAAGCTGCCGCTAATCCGCCGGGTCGATACCATCAACCCGCGTCGATGGTATCGACGCCGGCAGATATGCGTTGGATCTGTTTTGATCTCGATCGGACGGCTGTTGTTATTTGATGACCTAATTAGGGACTTATACCTAATGACGGCCGCCCAGAGGGGAGGGGATCGGAATTTTGGATTGCACGAGTGCCGAGGAGGAGAGAAAGGAGAACGGAGGTGAGAAGCTCATCCCGGGTGATTCGGACGCTGCCGAAGATGATTTCCACCACCGACAGGCGGGGAAGCTCGTGTTCTACGCCAAGGATCCACCGGTTCTTCTCCGTTCAGGGGTTTTCCGATTTATTTCCCGTTTTTCTTATGAATTCCCCAATTTCTACCATGTATTCGTGTGAGATGAACATGAGAGGCTAAAACACTCAATCTTTAGGACCGGGAGTAGCCCGGGAATGCATTGTATAACATTTTTATATTAATAATTCATATTTTTCTCTCAAATCCGTGGTATAAATTCGTTTTCTCCATTTCTATTGTTATGCTTGATCACCATAATAATAATTTAACACCCTTAATCACTTCGACAGAAGGATTAATGGTTGAAAAGAGACGAATTCTACATTAATCAATAAAACCCTTGACAAAGGAGTTGTAAAATTAATGGTGGGAACTGAGAGACCGTTTATAATGCACTTAGTTTAGGGGAATGATTACTACGATGGTGGAATCAACCTAAATCTAAGTAGTGAATTACACCACGACAGTGGGTAATTCTGTTTTCAGGCCACTACCCGGATAGAGAGAGAAGTGTGAGTAATTATATGAAACTTAATACAATGTTGACCCGCGGTGAAACCGCCATCCTAAAGATATCCTTTTGAATTGATTAAATTAACCTTTAATCGATTGTTTTCTTTGTTTGATTTTTATTTTCTTTTTAATTTGAACACAAAACCCTACTTTGTTAATCGGTCAAGCTGATTGCGATTAGTTAGTAGAAGTCTCCAATAATTCACGTATCCCTGAGTTCGACTCGGGCCTCACAAGGCCTATATTACTCGACGCGTATACTTGCGTTTTAGCGCGTAGTAAAATACACGTCAAGTTTTTGGCGCCGTTGCCGGGGATACGGCAAATTATTGGCACTTTGAGTGCTAAGAGCGGCCATTCTAGGCCACATTTTTTATTTATTTTAAAACAATTTCAAAAAATTCCTTTATTTCTCTATAATTGTGTTGACTCGTTCAAGGCATTGTACTGAACCACTATTTCCATATTTTAGGTACTTTGCATGGTGCACACACGTAGTCGAGACTACGTGAATCGCACACCTGAGGTTCCATCTGCGGGACCAGAGGACGAGGACCACTACGAGTAGGAACACCACAGTGATATAAATTCTGATTCTGAGCAAGAACAAGAAGAAGTAATGGCTGAAGCACAGACAATATGGGAGAAGATCAAGGCGTCTTCTTCCTCGGCATCAAAGGGGCCTATAAAGAAACAAGGGCTAAACATTCCAACCTACAAGATCGATCCAGCACTGATTAACCTGGTTAAATCAAACGCATTTCACGGATTAAAAAATGTAGATCCAGTGGCCCACATCAGCCAGTTCGTGGAGAACTGCGATATGGTGAAGATAGATCGATTTCCGCAGGATGTGCTCTATCTCAAGTTATTCCCGAGTTCCTTGGCTGGAGTGGCAAGAGAGTGGCTTCATAACCTCGACGACGAGTTTGTTGAATCATGGGATCACATGGTGGAGGTTTTCTTCGAGAGGTTCTTCCCTCCTGAGAAGACCAATGATATGATCCGGAAGATCCACAATTTCACCCAACAGGCGGGTGAAACTTATTCTGAGACTTGGGAGCGATTCCAAGTCATGTTGAGGAGATGTCCACACCATGGACTGGACAAGGAAACCCAAGTGAAGATCTTCTACTTTGCTCTCTCCGAGCATGATAGAAGCAATTTGGACTCGGCTGGCTCCGGATTTTTCTTAAATAACACTGATACAAGATGCTGGGAAATACTGAAGAATATGGCACGAAAGCAATCTTGGGGAGAAAGAGAAAGAGGCCCAGTTGAGCAAGCAAGAGTTTCCAATGAGTCAAAGGCAATGAGAGAGCTGAACGAGAAGATGGATCTTCTCGCAAAAAAGTTGCTGCAGAAGGAAGACAATGAGTCCGAGGATGAGGCTCAGGTCAAGTACATGAGGCAACAGCAGGGGTACAGGAATAATGATTATTCATGGCGGAAGGACAAGAAATTTTCATGGAAGGATCCAAATAACTTTCTGCAGGATCTAGACGCCAAACCTGCACCGGTCACGGAGGACAAGAGCACGGAGTTGCTAAATCAAGTCATATAGCAAAATCAAGAGTTGATGAACACTTTTGGGCAGCAAATAAAGCAGCAGGGTGAATTTATGAACCAGTTTGGGCAGACTTTGCAGAGCCACGGGGCTCAAATGAGAACTATAGAGACTTCCATGGCACAGATGGCAGCCGAGATTGCAAGCTTGAAGAAGCCGGAACATCCGGGTTTTCCGGGGAACACCAATGTTCCCGGGGGAAACCAACAGGCCAAGGCCATCTTATTGAGGAGCGGTAAGAAAGTGTTAAATCCAAGGGCGGATGACACAATCACACTGCAGGACACAGTTGAAGAAGCAACAGTCAAAGAGCAGCCCGCACCTGTCATAGAGAAAACTGAGGACATAGCTGAAGATGGTAAGGAAGAACAAGCCACTGAGGAGGAACCACAGAAATTAACTCCCTATGTGCCACCTCATCAAAGGGAACATACCGTTCCGGTCCCCTATCCCAATAGTGCAAAAGCAAGAAAGGTGGATGCACAGTTTAAGAAATTTCTGGACAGCTTTAGGAAGTTATCAGTGAATATTCCTTTGCTAGAGGCGATTGAACAAATCTCGTCTTATGGGAAGTTTCTCAAAGATGTAATCACCAAGAAGAGAAATATACCCGACACTGAGGTCGTGGTATTGAAGGAGCAAGTGAGTGCTTTTATTGTGGGCACTTTGCCGCCAAAGAGACAGGATCCCGGTTGTTTCAATATTTCTTGCTTAATCGGGAAGTTCAAATTTGGCGAAGCACTTTGTGATTCCGGGGCAAGCATCAATCTGATGCCCCTTTCTACGTTCAAGAAACTTGGATTGAAGGAGTCGAGGCCAAGTAACATGACCATCCAATTGGCCGATAATTCTGTGGTGAAACCGTATGGAATCTGTGAGGATGTTTTGGTAAAGGTAGACCGCTTTGTTTTTCCGGCTGATTTTGTCGTTATGGAAATGCAGGACGAGCACGGCAATGAGTTACTACTTGGTCGCCCATTCCAAGCTACAGCTGATATGATCTTGGAGATGGGGAGAGGTCGCTTGACCTTGGGCATTGTGGATGATCGCTTTGAGATGGTCATGCCCAATGGTAATGCATCTAATAAAGCAAAAGCACATTGCAACATGATTAAGCATGTGGAACAAACTATCTCACTTTTTCTTGGGAAGCCATTTTTGGATATGGCTCATGTTATGAGCAGGATAGATAATGGGACCCTAGCAGTGGACCTTATGGAGCAAACTAAAGTTGTCTCTTTATGCAAGGCTGTTGGGTTTCCAAATGATGAGAATGAGGACATTTCACCTTCATGGGAGGATGATGTGATTATTACTTCCGTCTTTGATGCATATCCGGAATTGCCTTTGGAGGCGTGTTTGTTAAATGTCACTTATGATTGGATGCAGAGTACTTCACTCAAGGAGTGCGCCAAAATGCTTCAAATGCTTCCATGTTTCTACACGAGGCACTATGAAGATTTGGGTACACTTCCCCCACCGCTACAATCATCTCTTAATTGCCCACCTGAATAGGAGTTGAAGCCATTGCCCCCGCATCTGAAGTACGTCTTTCTAGCTGAGGAGGACAAGTTACCAGTGATTGTTTCTGCATACTTGAGTGCGGATGAGGAGGAGAAACTACTGATAGTGCTCAAGAACCACCGTGGAGCTTTTGGGTGGTCTGTGGTGGACATCAAGGGGATCTCCCCTACACTTTGCCAACACAAGATTCGGCTCGAGGAGGGAGCCAAGCCAGTCATACAGCCTCAAAGACGTCTAAATCCAAGCATGATGGAGGTTGTCAAGAAGGAAGTCATAAAGCTTCTTGCTGCAAGGATCATTTATGCCATATCCGATTCAACGTGGGTGAGTCCCACACAGGTAGTCCCTAAAAAGGGGGGAATCACTGTCACTACAAATCTTTTGAATGAACCTGTCACCACCCGATTGGTAACCGGGTGGCGTGTTTGCATTGACTACCGCCGATTGAATACCGCATCTCTTAAAGATCATTTTCCATTGCCATTTATCGATCAGATTTTGGAACGTCTAGCTGGTCGGTCGCATTTTTGTTTTCTAGATGGCTATTCGGGGTACAACCAGATTTCTATTGATCCTTTGGATCAAGAGAAGTCTACGTTTACATGTCCCTATGGGACGTTTGCTTACCGCCGTATGTCGTTCGGATTATGCAATGCGCCGGCGACTTTTCAACGCTGCATGCTCGCCATATTCTCTGACATGGTAGAGCAGTGTCTTGAAGTTTTCATGGACAACTTCTCGGTGTATGGAGCGTCTTTTGATGAATGCCTTTATAACTTAGATAAGGTGTTGCAGCGGTGCGAGGACACACACTTGGTCCTCAATTGGGAGAAATGTCACATGATGGTGACGGAAGGAATTGTGCTAGGACACAAGGTGTCTAGCAAGGGTCTTGAGGTAGACCCCGTAAAAATTGAGGTGATTTCTAAGTTACCCCCACCAAATTCTGTAAAAAGGGTGAGAAGTTTTTTAGGACACGCCGGGTTTTATCGGCGATTTATTAAGGATTTTTCAAAAATCGCAAAGCCATTATCAGAATTGTTGGAAAAAGACGCAGTTTTTGATTTCAATGAGAAATGTCTTCACGCATTCGAGGTTTTGAAGGAGAAGTTGATTTCAGCTCCAGTTGTTCAAACGCCAGATTGGACAAAGCCATTCGAGTTGATG
This sequence comes from Alisma plantago-aquatica, assembly GCA_963693085.1. Classification (NCBI taxonomy): domain Eukaryota; kingdom Viridiplantae; phylum Streptophyta; class Magnoliopsida; order Alismatales; family Alismataceae; genus Alisma; species Alisma plantago-aquatica. Next base: position 549,384,645 of record OY856410.1, on the reverse strand, counting down.
TGTGATGCGTCCGATTATGCTGTGGGAGCTGTTTTGGGGCAAAGGGTAGATAACAAGCCTGCTGTGATTTTCTACGCCTCAAAAACGCTTAACGATGCTCAATTGAACTACACAACTACGGAAAAGGAGTTACTGGTCGTCGTGTTCGCCTTTGAAAAATTTTGGCAGTACTTTGTGGGTTCTAAGGTGGTTGTGTGGACTGATCACGCTGCAATCAAGTATTTGATGGAGAAGAAGGATGTGAAGCCTAGACTAATTAGGTGGATTTTGCTCCTACAAGAATTCGATATTGAAATTAAGGACAAGTCAGGAATTGAAAATGTGGTGGTTGACCACTTGTCTAGGTTAGAGAGGGTTGATGAACAAGGTTTGCACATACCCATTACCGAGACCTTTCCCGATGAGCAACTTTTAAAAATTGATTCTAAAGAACCATGGTTTGCGGGAATTGTGAATTATTTGGCTTGCGGGATCATCCCGGAGGATTGGTCCTATCAAGAGAAAAAGAAATTCTTTCATTCATTGAGATATTATTTTTGGGATGACCCGATTCTCTTGAAGCAGTGCAGGGATGGTATTCTTCGCAGGTGCGTGCCGGAGGTGGAGTACGAGAGTGTTCTCCACCACTGTCATGCGTCGCCTACAGGAGGACACCATGCTAGCTCACGGACAGCAGCTAAGGTGTTGGAGAGCGGCCTTTATTGGCCCACTTTGTTCTGGGATGCCTATGATTTTGTTAGGCAATGTGACCCGTGCCAGCGCGCAGGTAACATCTCAAGGAGACAGGAAATGCCCCTGAATGTATTTCAGGAAGTTGAGGTATTTGATTTATGGGGCATTGACTTCATGGGACCCTTTGTGTCCTCAAATTCAAATCTTTATATCCTACTTGCTGTAGATTATGTGTCGAAGTGGGTGGAGGCAATCCCCACAAGAACTAATGATTCGAACGTAGTGTGCAGGTTTGTCAAAGAGAACATTTTCTGCAGGTTTGGGATTCCCCGAATGATCATAAGTGACGGAGGCACACATTTTCGAAATCAGAAATTCGCGACACTTTTAAAGAAATATGGGGTCAAGCACAACATCGGCACCCCATATCATCCACAGACGCAAGGACAAGTGGAGGTATCAAATAGAGAAATCAAGAAGATTTTAGAAAGGACCGTAGCATCCACAAGGAAGAATTGGAGTGTATTGCTATCGGACGCGCTTTGGGCTTATCGAACGACATACAAAACACCTATAGGCACCACGCCTTTTAGGCTGGCGTATGGCCGGGCTTGCCACCTCCCGGTGGAATTGGAGCACAAGGCCCATTGGGCGCTAAGAAGGCTAAACTTGCGTTATGATGAGGCCGGGAGAAAACGGATGTTTGAATTGAATGAATTGGATGAGCTACGCATGACGGCATATGAGAATGCCCGCATCTACAAAGAGCGCACAAAGCTGATACACGATCGCCATATTGAGATGCGCACATTCAAGAAGGGAGACAATGTTCTATTATTCAACTCCCGTCTCAAACTGCATCCCGGGAAGCTGAAATCCCGGTGGAGTGGACCCTTCATTGTGGAGGAGGTGAAACCGTACGGAGCGATTCTCGTGCGTGATGGAGATGCCACATTCTTGGTGAACGGGCAACGCTTGAAGCTGTATTTTGGTGAGAACTACAAGAGGAAAGTGAATGAGGTTAAACTCATTTCACTTGTGCATGAATGAGAAGAAGGGAAGACGTCTAGCCTAAGACGCTAAACAAGGGCGCTTGTTGGGAGGCAACCCAACCATTGGTACAATAGGATAGGTTAATTTTAGTCATAGATTGCTTTTATTTCGTTTAAATTAGAGTTTAAAAATGATACCTTGATCCGTTTGTTGAATGTGCAGGCACAGGCAGGGTCGATACCATCGACACATCCGTCGATGGTATCGACATGGGTTCAGGTTGACACCAGCAAAAATCGCACTGCCTCGATACTATCGACACCCTCGTCGATGGTATCGACATGGTCACAGACAGGTCGAAATAAAAGTGTCGATGGTATCGACACCCCAGTCGATACCATCGAGATCTCTGGAGATATTCAGAAGAATTTTGCTCAGTCAACTCGATACCATCGACGGCCTTGTCGATGGTATCGACATCATCATAGGTTGAATGCAACACAACGGCGGTGTCGCAATAAAAGCAAGTCAATACCATCGACATCTGTCGATGGTATCGACGGACATGTCACCGATCCGCATACAGACATCGACGATGATCGCAACAGCCACGTCAGCGATCCGGGTGCTGCGTCGATACCATCGACTTCCGTCGATGGTATCGACACGTCAGCAATCCGGGTTTCTCGATCCAGCAAACGTCAGCTGTCGATACTCACGAGGGAGGCGGATACCCACGAGAGGTGTCGATACCATCGACCCGTGTCGATGGTATCGACGGGTCAACAGGGGCGCCGATCAAGCCTATTTAAGGGGACTTGCAACGTCACTTGACGTCACACCTTCAGAGCAAGTATCCTCCTTTGCGCCGAGCACTCCCCCGAGCCCTCCAAGACTGAAGAGAAGCGTCATCGAGCGGAGATCTTCATCGAGCGGAGAATTTCTTCTCCATCTTCACCGAGCTCTTTTCTTCTAATCCCATCTTTTCTCGCAACCATGGTGCACACCGCCAGAGCGTCGTCCTCAAGCGCTCACCCTTTGGAGATCGAGGAGTTTGTTCCTCCCCCACCCGCTTCCATCCCTCGTCCACGCCTAATTCATGCCAACATGGATGTGAGGAAGGTTTACGAGGATATTATGAAGCGAAAGTTCGAGCCCATCCGGTATGTGGACCGGGGCATGATCCAGGAGCTAGGGTTCGAGGCCAACTTGGCCTATGTGTTGGCCGGGCAAGCGCGACACACCAATCGCCTCTATGAGATCGACTGTCATGCGGATGGGCAGCCGTTTTTCGGCGAATGGCCCACATACAAGGAACTGGTGGCTGAGTTCATGGCGTCTCTTGATATCTGCATCGTACCAAATGACGTGGTACCATTGGACCAGACGTGGATCAGGGGAAGGGTGTCCTTCCGACTCTTCAACAACAATTACAACATCACGTTGAAGCAGTTCAACGACATCTTCAACTGGAACCACAGCCGCAACGATCACCGACGCCCCGACGCCCGCACCGACTATGATAAAATCTTCGCCGAGCTAGTTATCGTGCCGGCAGGAAAGACTGTGAGCTACCATAATGCAGCGGTAGCGGATTTTGAGCACCCGTTCGTCCGGGTCCTGCATAGGATGTTGAGCTTGACTTTCTTCGCTCGAAGCGATCTTGCTTTGAGCAAGTTTCAGGAGAGTGACATGTTCTTTCTCTACGCAAGAGTGCAACTGGGGGGCGTTCTGGCTACAGCGCGTCCTGGCAGTGAAGAGGAGCACAAGGAAGGCTCCAATCCATTTTGGTGGTCTTGTCACCAAGTTGGCGCTTTACTTGGGGCTGAACCTTCAGTCCATGACTCCGATCTTTACGAGGAGCAAGGTGAACGTGCAACACTTGCACCGTTCAAACCTTATTCTTTTCCGGGACGGGTTGGCGTACGCTCATTGCCACGTCAACCAAGCTTATCAGGAGAGCTCCCTACCGGACGACGTCTTCAACATAGAGGGCAAGCAGCACTTCCGGTGGCCAATCATAGCCATCGAGTCCTCCGAGGAAGACGACGGTGGTGACGAGCAAGAAGGCGAGGCTGAAGAGGAAGAGGAGGCTTACACACCTCTTCGAGCACGTGTGGCACCACGGAAGCATCCTAGGATGCATCCGGGTGCATCTTCATCATCTCAGCCCCCGCCGCCATCACCACAGTACGAGCAGCCAACCGCGGATCCCTATTCCATGCAGGGGATGTACACCATGCTGCAGGACATCCAGCAGACTCAGCAGCAGCACATGGGTATGTATACCGGCATTCATGAGACTACGAGTCGGGTACTTGACAACCAACGGGCTATGTTCGAGAATGAGCGGCTCATCCTCGCCAACCAAGAGCAAATGCACACCCGGTTGCAGCGGATAGAGACGCAACAGGAGCCCTTCTTTGACCATTACTGGAGTCAAGACTACTTTGGAGGCTATCCACAGCCTCCGCCGAGGACCCAATATGATCCAAGCTTCCAGGGGTAGTACCCGTCTTGGGATCCTACGACACCGCAATACCCACCACCGCCTCCGCAAGATTGATCAGGGTATCACTGTTCCACCCTTAAGTTGGTTTTTGACTATGAGGCCATAGTCGATTTCAAGCTTAGGGGGGTGGCTGGAACAGCTCTATCTTTTATTTTTTTTCTTTAGTTATTTTTAGTTTTTGCTTTAATTTGTTCTTGCATTTTTAGTTTGTTTAGGATCCACATCTATCTAGTGTAATTGTGGATGTCTTAAAAATTGTCATCTCGCTTTTTCATGGGAAATTTAAGGGAATTTCAAAATTTCTGGGTCTTTTGGATAGCTTAACTTGGTTGTCCTTGGGAAACTTGTCCTATGAAAATGATTGATTATGTCAACTTTGAAGCAATATGTCACACCTACACCCCCATTGACTCATGAAAAGTGGATAGTAATGGTTGTTTGAGCCTAACCTAATCAAATGGTAATGAGACCTTAATTGGATATACGAGAAAGAACCCTTTGAACTACGACACATGTCAGTAAGGAGGGACACATGATATTTTTCTAAGGTTCAGTAACTTAATCTTGTGATCATTCCACTTCATTTTTTTTTTATCCACCAAAGAATTGGAAGTAAAGTACAGTTTTAATTCCTCCTTGCGTGCATAGCATGTAGATAGGATTTGCATTGTTATTTTCATACTTTTGCATAAAACGAAAAAAAAAGTATAGTGATTCATGCACATTACCTTTAGGTGCATGTCATGTAGTTGCACTCATAACTTTCATGATTTTCATGCATAAATACACCATGTACCTCAGTTGTCTTGAAAAGTGATCTAAATTGTTCCATACCCTCGAAAAAGTACAAAGATTTCCAATCATGAAGAAAATAGCCTAACACATGTATGTCTAAGCAATTATGAATATGTGGGCTAAGAAAAAAAAGAAAAAAAAATCTGAAAATCTGAAAAAATATTTGAAAAAAAAAGAGAATTTAGAAGAAAATGGAATAAGAGGGAGAAAGGAACATGATATCACTTGCATAACAAGGAAACTGAGTACATGATGTGGCTTAATTAGATTTCTATCTCTTTTTGAGGTGGAAGGTTAGTGCATGCATCATTCCACCTAATTTTAAGCATTAGGGCATTTTCAATGTGCATTTGCATCATTTAGGACATTTTGTTTTATGCATTTTGAAACTGTGTAATACTTCCAAGTTCTTCCATGAACCACCCATTCCATCCACCTGTTGCTCGGATTGGTAGGCCACCGTGATTTTCTCCTCACTCATGTTTAAAAGGAGAACTGCTTCCATGTAGATGGTAGTTAGGGCGAGCAACGTAGTGTAGGCGATCACAAGATGCACTAATGCTGAATCAGCAAATTTTATTATGTTAACTGCCTTATGTGATAGTGTTCATCGGTTTGAAGGATAATTTCTTTTATTGATGATTATTGTCGCCTGTAGGGTAATTACTGTTCTGTGATTAGGAAAGGCCGGTTTGAGAACGTTCAGTGGGAGTCATGTGGAATGTGGGGGTGATGTGTTGATTGTTAGTTGACATCTGCAATCCTATTCTAAGGATTAGTTGCTCGAGGGCGAGCAATGTTTAAGCTTAGGGGAGTTTGATGCGATGATTTTGAGTCGCATTTAGAGACCTATTTCATATGTGTTTTGTGCTTTAATTACTCATTTTTATGGATATTATTGCATAATTCACTTTATTTGGTCTTTGCCATCATTTTATATCAAATTCCCTTTGTTTTACTATTTTGAGCATTATTGATCATCTTATTACAGATTGTGTGGATTTACTTGGTCTTGTTGTGAAATTTCAGGAAAAACAAGTATCTGCTTCCGTCGATACCATCGACCAAGCCACAGGTTGTCAGCCGAGAAAAGCAATACAGAGTCGATACCATCGACACCTAAGTCGATGGTATCGAGATCCCTTCAAGTTGCTGGCGAGGAAACTGTCGATACCATCGACCCAAGTCGATGCCATCGACACAAGGGGACCTACAGCGTCGCTAAACGGCAACAACCGACGCTAAAGGCGTCGATACCATCGACACCCAAGTCGATGGTATCGACATCACCACAGGCGCTCAGAATAAAAGAAAGGAAAGCTGCCGCTAATCCGCCGGGTCGATACCATCGACCCGCGTCGATGGTATCGACGCCGGCAGATATGCGTTGGATCTGTTTTGATCTCGATCGGACGGCTGTTGTTATTTGACGACCTAATTAGGGACTTATACCTAATGACGGCCGCCCAGAGGGGAGGGGATCGGAATTTTGGATTGCACGAGTGCCGAGGAGGAGAGAAAGGAGAACGGAGGTGAGAAGCTCATCCCGGGTGATTCGGATGCTGCCGAAGACGATTTCCACCACCGACAGGCGGGGAAGCTCGTGTTCTATGCCAAGGATCCACCGGTTCTTCTCCGTTCAGGGGTTTTCCCATTTATTTCCCATTTTTCTTATGAATTCCCCAATTTCTACCATGTATTCGTGTGAGATGAACATGAGAGGCTAAAACCCTCAATCTTTAGGACCGGGAGTAGCCCGGGAATGCATTGTATGACATTTTTATATTAATAATTCATATTTTTCTCTCAAATTCGTGGTATAAATTCGTTTTCTCCATTTCTATTGTTATGCTTGATCACCATAATAATAATTTAACACCCTTAATCACTTCGACAGAAGGATTAACAGTTGAAAAGAGACGAATTCTACATTAATCAATAAAACCCTTGACAAAGGAGTTGTAAAATTAATGGTGGGAACTAAGAGACCGTTTATAATGCACTTAGTTTAGGGGAATGATTACTACGACGGTGGAATCAACCTAAATCTAAGTAGTGAATTACACCACGACAGTGGGTAATTCTGTTTTCAGGCCACTACCCGGATAGAGAGAGAAGTGTGAGTAAATATATGAAACTTAATACAATGTTGACCCGCGGTGAAACCGCCATCCTAAAGATATCCTTTTGAATTGATTAAATTAACCTTTAATCGATTGTTTTCTTTGTTTGATTTTTATTTTCTTTTTAATTTGAACACAAAACCCTACTTTGTTAATCGGTCTAGCTGATTGCGATTTGTTAGTAGAAGTCTCCAATAATTCACGTATCCCTGAGTTCGACTCGGGCCTCACAAGGCCTATATTACTCGACGCGTATACTTGCGTTTTAGCGCGTAGTAAAATACACTTCAGGTAGTCAATCCACTAATCAAGTGTTAGTTATGACCAACGGGATACGAATAGGCTGGTTAATCTCTCACAGGGCCCGTCGGCCATTTTCAAACGTTCAAACATAATTGAATATAAAGCATATGGTGATATATGGAAGGTCACGTCATTGTATCAATTAGACATAAACCCGTGCTATGCACGAGCTTTAAATATTAAAATAACTTAACACATTATTTTCTATTTCTAGAATTATTGTTGAAATATTTATTGCATGACTCTACAGTTTCAACAACGCCTACAAAATTTGGGCAATGTGTGATAATTCACTCTTACCAACATACAAAACAACAACTAAGCTAACAATTTATGATAGTATGAACCAAACAACTTAAAGGGAAAAGATACTCAGTAAATAATCATCATAATGGGTGGAGAGCAAAGCCCAACACCTTCACACACACAAAGCATATTTGTTCAACTAAAATTCAGGATGAAACTCCATGACAAAACAAAAAAACATATGGAGGATGTAACAATAAATTAAAATTTTTTCATTTATGTGGTCTCAAACAGTTGGATGATCATCCATTAATAAAAAATTAATCTGTAATGCATTTGTCATTATATGATATATCATGTCCATATGTTGGAACATGACACATGATTCAAGTTTAGGCTCTACTCCAAATTCATGAAATATTAGAAATGTCAATGGACGATTGAAAGGTTCTTGACTTATTCAATAGCAATCTTACTGATATTGTAACATACCGAATTCTCAAATTTTGTCTTTTGACCCTCTTTCCCATCTTTCCCTTTCATTTTTATCATTTATATCGTTTATGTTTAATTAGTGGAATTTATAGTGGTTTAGTGAACATTTATTCACTAATTATACCAAGGAAAGGGTTTATGCACAGATACCTCTGTGAAATCTTATTTAAGGATCTAAAATGTAAAATCACCACTTTAGTAGAACAATGGTATATTAATTTGTGCTAGAAGTGCAAGGCCCTAAACTTTGATTAATGTATTAAACAAGCTTAATTACCATAATTAAGTACTATAAACCTTAATCTAACTTTTTAATGTGATTTGAAAACATAAAATATGCCACATAACTCATTTTAGTGGTAATATGAAAATAAGAAACTTAATTGGATGAACAATTTATATAATGGGCCGTTAATGGGCCATATGACATATCTCATAAAAATAAGTCTCAAAATAAGAAACAAACTTCAAATTCGAAATCTATATATCAAAATTAGCCTACATGTCAAATTTCATCTAATTTGGACAACCTTTAAATATTAGGATAAGTTTAGGAGAGAGAAAATGAGTACAAAGCATAAATAATGAATAATGTGATTATATAACTTCTAAATATAGAAATAATGACAAATTCATATTCTACACATCAAAGATAATTTGTGGATAAAGTTTGGTCCAATTTGGATGTTGTTTGTGCAGGTTATGCAATTATATGCAAATTCTGAACTTTTATGCAATTTACCCAATTGAGAGGTTTTCTTTGCAAATTATCAACGAAATTTTAATCCTTATATATTCCCTTACCATTAACAATATTTTAAACCATTGGAGAACCTAGTTTCACCTTGTTTTGATGGTTTTTCTTTCCAAGGGCATTATAGGGATTACCCTCTTTATAAGGTGCTTATCTTTAAAAGCTATCAACCAATGAGGTTATTTCTTTCTTGAAAAATGGTGGAGATGGCCTAGAAGGATCTATGGGCTCTTAGGACCAAATTTTTATACCCAAGAAGAGTCCATGAGTTGTCCTCCTGCATGGCCATCAAGCCCTAGGCTCAAGACACATGGAAAGTCCCTTAGACACCTCATGCTTCACCTCTTGATTTATATAGCCATGTATACCGCTTCCCAATCACAATTCAAAAACTCTTCCTCTCTTTTTCTTTCCTCTAGCTTAGATAATAGTTCCTTCTATGTTTGTCCATGATGTTTCTGTCCCAGGGTAAAAGAAGGTGCCTACCTTGGTGAAGAAGGCTCCTAGGGTTCCAAATTTCTCTATTTAGGATTTCTTAAGCTCCTCCTTGGTGATTTCGACCAAAAATAGTAAGAATCCTCCTTTACTTCCCTATTTTCATGTTGTTAGTATCCCTCCCACCTTCTTCCAAGCCGGAACCATGACCTTACATGGTAAAAATCTACCTAAGAACCCTAAAACATCTCATCTCCATGCTCTTTTACTAGGGTTTGCACATCTAAAGTAGAGACAGTGATCTTTGCTCAAGAAAGGAGCTTGGCTTGGAGCAACCAGACCTTCTAATCTCGGGATCCTTTCTGTTTGAACCTTCTTACATTCCTAGAGGCAAAGTGGAACTTGGACTCAATTAAAGAGGAAAAGTTAGTAATTGATTATCAGTAAGAGAGGTATGCACATTCCTTACACCCTATGTTGGGATAATTATAGCCAAACCCTATATTTCCCTAATGAGGCTTAAATGAACCTTAAATCTTCTATTATTGAATCCTAATGTTGTTCATTCCTTAAATCAGATTATAATTTCTTCTAGTTGGGTCTTATACCCCACTGCCATGCTTATTGAATATTATGACTACTCTTGCCAATACTACTTTTCTAGCATGTGGATTTATGTTCTATTTAATTTAAATTAGCGGTACTTATGTACAACCACCCACAGAGGGCATGTATTTAACCGCCCTGGGGAACATTTTTATTCTCTCCTATATAATTGTGTAGGTGATTCGGAATGTCTTATTCTCCCATCACCTATAGGTTAGATGTCTGGTAGGTGCCTCAACCCTACTTAGTTAGGTAGACATAATTATCTTACATGCAAATCCTTTTTGATATAATTGTTAATGGCAAGCTTCTTTATTATATAGCCTCATACTCTTGTTATCTTCATCCATATGATGAACCCTAGCCTATTTTTATTTGCTTTACTTATCTTGATATCCTAGACCAATTTTGTGACACATACCTTTCTTCCCTTTCCCTTTTTGTTGGGTGCCTTCCCAACCACACAGGTGTTGAGCAAGGTGATGGACAAGACAAGGAAGATCTTAGCTTTTGGCTTGGACTCATTTGATGGAGATGTTTCTTGGAAACAAGATTGTAGTAGACTAGACTTCCCAGTACTACATTTTTGGCCAGTAACGTCGTTGCCCATAGCGTCATTTTTATTAGAATAACCGACCTAATAGACTATTGCATCGGTTTTATCATAAAAACTGACCTTACAGGTTTCCCGCGGAAAAAATTCCCACAATTTTGGCTTCGCGCCTCGAATTATAGCGTTGGTTTTTACAAATAACCAATGCTATAGGGTCAAACAAAAACATGGGCATTGCTTTGGAACTCTAGGGTCAGTTTTATGGATAACCGACCTTATAGATACTAACCTATAGGGTCAGTTTTTTCAAATACCCCACCTTATAGATGGTCTACGAAATTTCAGGCACCACTTAGGCTTTAGCGTCGGTTTTATCAAATAACTGACCCTATATACCAGACTTGTAGCATCGGTTTTGTCAGTTAACCGACGCTAAAGATCGGGTTGATAACAAAATGCGTGATATACCCGATCGACTTGTGTTTCATTTCATTTTGCTCGAAAGCACAGTGCTAGAGACCCCCTCCTTCTCTGTCGTTGTGTCCAAGGAGCCCATCTTCATGTCCTTCCGACGCCACCGTCATGTCCAATGAGCTGAGTTGTGTTGTGGCTGCCGTGTCCAAGGAGCCGAGTCGTGTTGTGCCACCGCCAACTAAAGGTCGCAAGGTACAATTTATTAACCGAAAATCGGTCGCAAGCTTCTTGGTTGTACGTGTTGTGCCACCGTCGAAGAGTCCTTCTCGGTTGGAAAGGAGATGGGGGGCAGGTGGGGGCTATTGTGGTCGGGGCTGGGGTCCATTGGTGTATGGTGATGGGTGTTACGGTTGGGTATGGGGTCGGCAGTGGGTAGCGATGGGTGCTGGTGGTAGTAGTACGATCGTGCCATAAACATGACTATTTTTCTTCTTATTGTCATGCCGCAATTGAGGAGAGATTCAGAGTGAATATATTTGTTAGGTAGCACGGCCGTGCTGGGTAGCATGACCATGGTGGTTGTGGCTGAGTGAATGTATTTGTTAGGTAGCACGGTCGTGCTGGGTAGCACGGACGTGGTGGCTATGATTGAATGTATTTGTTAGGTAGTACGGCCGTGCTAGGTAGCACGGTCGTGGTGGCTTTGGCTGAGTGAATGTATTTGTTAGGTAGAACGGTCGTTCTGGGTAGCACAGCCGTGTTGGCTGAGTTGTTGAACTACATTTGTTAAAATCTTCCTGCTCCTCTAATATTGATGTATATTGACCCTAATTCCTTACATTATAAGAGAATTGAATCGTGCATTTGTGTTTTTTGCAGGTGTTGTTGACTTGCATATATTTCTTCTTCAGACATCAAGTGAGGTATAATATTCTCACTCTCCCAATGTGCCATTAGGTTTCATTTTGATTCAAATATTTAATACATACAGTAACGCTTGGCAGACATTCCAGAAATATGACGGTAGACATTGTGTAGTCTCAAACTGACACTTCAGGGTTTATATATTAGATCATTGAATGCATGATGTTTAACTTAATATATAAATATGACAATAATATATTTATGCATGTATCAACTTAAAAACCCGTTCAAAATTTACTCATAGGAGTAAATTTTGGATAGTCCCCGGTTTGGGACTGTTTTTGGATATTTAATCTCACTTAGGATGTAAATGTATGATGTATGTTTAGTTTTGAAGAAAATTTTAGTAGTATTTCCCCATTTGTTCTCTGGGTACATATATGAGTCGTTATTTACCATTTACATCGGCGTACTTGGAGAACTTAGGGGAAATACTGCTGAAATTTTCTTCAAAACTAAACATACATTATACAGTTACTAATGAGATTAAATATTCAAAAATGGGATAGGTGGTACACTTTAGTATAAAAGTAATTAACTTCCTATCAAAAAAACTTTCATCTTATAGTATCAATATTAAATGCTTAGTTTTATAATTAATTTTTAATGTGATATAGAAAATGGATCGAAGTTGGATGTCTATCAAGAACCGTTGTAGTCCAGAGTTTGCCAAAGGTCTTGATGAATTTATCAAATTTGCTGAGGAACATAGGAAACTACCTACAGATAGGTTATATTTTCCATGAAGAAATTGTGGTAACAATTTGAAAGTTGATATTGCTGAGGAAATTAAGGATCATGTCATATGCAATGGGATCATACAAGGTTATAATGAATGGTATTGGCATGGAGAGAAAATTAATAATGGATCAGAAAATGTTGATACTAATAGTTGTGGCATAGAAGATATATATAATGATGATAATTTTAATGATGAACCGATTCAGGATGACCCGATTCAGGATGATATGGTTGATGAGATGCTACACAGTTGTTAGGACAATGTCATTGATCCACCTTCTTTATTTGCTAACATAGTCCATGATGTTGAAAACCCTTTATATAAGGGTTGTACTAAGTTCACGAGGTTGAGTGATGTGATGCGATTATATACTCTTAAAGCTCAAAACCGGTGGAGCGATAAGAGTTTCACTTCATTGTTGTCTTTGTTAAAGGAAATTCTTCCTGAAGGCAACGAGCTTCCAATTTCAACATATCAAGCAAAGAAAATAATGTGCCCAATGGGAATGGAGGCTAAGAAGATTCATGCATGTCCAAATGATTGTGTGTTGTTTTATAAGGACTATAGTAATTTAATAAATTGTCCAAAATGGGGTGCGTCAAGGTATAAGACCACAAATTTAGCTAAGTCTATAAATGGCTCTCCTGTCATGGTGATGTGGTATCTACCAATAATACCATGATTGCAACGCTTATTTGCTATACAGAAGATGTGCAAAATTTGTCTTGGCATGGGGAGTTAAAGGCCAATGATGATGGCGTCCTACAACATGCATCTGATTCACCACAATGGAATAAAATTGATTTATTATACCCTCAATTTGGTAGCGAACCAAGAAACTTAAGACTTGGACCCTATACATATGGAATGAATCCCTATGGTACATTAAGCAGCCAACATATCACGTGGCATGTTATGATTGTTATATACAATCTTCCTCCTTGGTTGTGTATGAAAAATAAGTATGTCATGTTGTCAATATTGATATCAGGGCCCAATCAACCTCGAAATGATATTGATGTTTACCTTCAACCTCTAATAGATGACCTAATGAAACTATGGGAAGAAGGTATTATGACATATGATGCTTCGGGTAAAGAGATCTTCAGTTTGTGTGCTATGTTGTTTTGCGTAATTAATGACTTTCCAGCTTATGGAAATTTGTCTGGATATAGCATAAAAGCATACAAAGCATGTCCTATTTGTGAGGAAAATATTGATTCAATCAGACAGAAACATGGTGGTAAAATCGTATATCTTGGTCATCGTAGATTTCTCCAACCAGTGCATCCTTATCGAAGGCAACGCAAAACCTTTAATGGGTCAACTGAGGAACGAAGTGCTCCTAAACCTATACCCGGAAATGTTGTATATGATAGGGTGAAACATATTGTTAATGAATTTGGAAAGAGTTCAAGTAGTCATACACTCGCATGTGACAAATCTCTATACAAGAAGAGGTTAATATTCTAGGATCTTCCTTATTGGAGATCTTTGGCAATTAGACACTGCATTGACGTCATGTATGTTGAAAAAAATATTTGTGTTAGCATCATCGGTATGCTATTGAACATACCAGGAAAGATGAAAGATGGCATCAAATCTAGAAAAGATTTAGATTTAATGGGTATAAGTAAAGAATTATCAGTGGAGATCAGGGGTCGTCGCACATATTTACCACCAGCTTGTTACACTTTGTCAAAGAAGGAGAAAAAGACTTTCTGTGAGTGCTTGTATAATATTAAGGTTCCACAAAGATACTCTTCTAATATTCGTAGATTGGTATCAATGAAGGATCTGAAGTTGATAGGTCTCAAATCTCATGATTGTAACACCTTAATGCAACAAATTTTACATGTGGCTATTCGATCTATATTGCCGAAGCATGTAAAGTTTGCAATCACAAGACACTGTTTCTACTTCAATGAAATATGCAACAAAGTGATACATCCTGATACTCTCGATAAATTATAGAAAGATGTAATTATTACCATGTCTCAGCTTGAAATGTACTTTCCTCCTTCATTTTTTGATATCCTGGTTCATCTTGTAGTACATATTACAAGGGAGGTGAAGATGTTGGGTCCAATTTTCTTACACTGGATGTATCTATTTGAACGCTACATGAGTGTTTTTAAAGGTGATGTTCAGAATCGTTATCATCCTGAAGGGAGTATTTTTTAGGGTTACGTGGCTAGGGAGGTGATGGACTTTTGTAATGATTTTTTGAATAGCAATGAAACTTCTAGCTATCTAAAAAATTCTCATCACACTGAATCTTATTGTGGCAAAGGAACTCTGGGAGGACGAGTGAAAGGAATCCGTCATGAGTTGTGGGAACAAGTGCATTTATATATTTTATACAACATCGATGAAGTTAGTAGCTACATCAAAGAACACAATGATCTTATCAAGAGAAATCATCCACGATCCAGTTCAATGTGGCTTGCAAGAGAGCATAATCAAACATTTATTAGGTGGTTTGAAGAAAAAGTATTTAATCAACTATCTAAATCACCAAATAATGTTGCTGAGAACATAAAATGGCTCAACTTTAAGCCAAAAATGGATGTCATGTCATATGAAGGTTATGACATAAACGGATTTTCATACTACACAAAGCGTCAAGATGAAAGTAGTATAGTTCAAAATAGTGGGGTCACTGTTCAAGCTTGTTCGTTATATTTTTCTAGTGCCAAAGATAAAAGACCACGTGAAGCTGAGATGTCATATTACGGTGTCATTGAGGACATATGGATTTTCGAGTTCCTATCTTTAGGTGTAATTGGGTTGACAACATCAAAGGAGTTTTAGTGGATGAGTTGGGTTTCAAATTGGTGAATTTTGAAAAGATTGGTGAGAAAGATGAGCCATTCATCATGGCAGACCAAGCAAACAAGTATTCTATATTGATGACCTCGCAAATAAAAATTGGTATGTCGTTCTTCATGGAAAAAGACAGTTTACTGTAGATCCTATAAATGAAGAAGAATACTACGAAAAGTATGATGATTTCAATCCATTCTCAGTTGGTTTGCCAAATGTAAATGTTGAAGATAACACCGATGAATATTATAAACATCAAGACCATGCTGAAGGAATTTTCCTTGACTAACAACTCAACCAATACTAGAGGCATGTATTCTTTGAATTATTTATTTTATTATCATTCAAGCAAGTATACCTTATCACTTGTGCTTTTATTATCACTTAAACTTTTTATCATGTATACTTGCAGGTTCTAAAATGGCGAGTGAAGATGAACATTCTGAGCATGAGCATGAGCACCATGAGGATGGTAGTGGTGTATACCTATGTTGTATTGTCATTTTATTATAATTTAGTATCATGTGTAACGACTAGTTATGCAATATTATAAGGAAAAAAAATGGAACAAACTTACTAATGAGTTAGGTCCAAAAGCACTTTAAACTGTGTATAATAAATATTCTTTCATAATGATAAAAACCTCATTTTCATGGGGCTTATTCTTAAAGCATCATGTGTTGATGTACATGTGAGTTAAACCAATGCTTTTAGAGCTAAATCGAATCGATCGGTCGAACCATTCGATATGACGAACATGCGGTCGATCTGCTTGGAAGTCCAAAAAATCGGTAATCTATTTTTCCAGTTCCAACTGGTCAACTACACAATGCAAGTGGTTCATCGGACCAAATCATTCCAAATCAATGGTTAAATTAAAAGAAAAAATAAAAACAAATACAAAAAACAACTCTTGACCTACCTAACTAATTTCCTAAATTCCAATTGTCTAAAAGAAAAAACTAACACAACGAAGGAAAAAATGTTGTTGCCCATGGCACAGGAGAAAAATGACCAAAAAGATAAACCATTGACTTATCGTAATATGGTTAATAATAGCACAATAAAATATTGTAAATATAAAACTAATAGAAATATATATTGACCCTTTAATATTTAAAGAGTTGGGATTGGAAGACATATTTTAGGAATCTATTATAAGTTAAGGTGATTTAAATGTGTGGTTGGTCGGGAAGTGCAACCTTGGTTGGAAATTTGGCAAATTATATATTTGTGTATTTTATTATGATAGATTTCATCTTATACAATTGTGTTTCTTATTTATATATTGAATAATTTATGCACCCTACCACATTGACAATATTCTATAGTTTTGAAAATTATACATATCTAAAACCTTTTGTATTGAAGTACATTAACTTTTTTGCATGGAGCATAGTTGATGTAAATCAAAATTGTGTACAATATGTTTTTTTGTAAGTAGTGGAATTATGTATAAAAGAGAAAAGAACAAGATAGGGGGTGGAGGAAGACCTATTTGAACATTTTTTCAGGCTACCAAAATCTAGCCTGATGGTATGCCAAGTGGCCATAAGATCAAGCTTACAATTTTCAAAAATAATGTTGTTTCTAAGTTTCCAAGTGTAAAATAATGCCACTATAGTGAACATGCAAGCTTTGCCTCCTGTCTTCCTGATAATGTCCCCATAATTCTTGGGAACAGTAGCAATGTAGCCCTACTTTATGCCTCACTCCATAGAACAAAGGTGCTTGGACAATTGAAGTGGATATACTCATTTGATTCATCATTACTACTACAAGGCCAAGTTTATACCCCTTTTTTGATCTTGTCTTCAGTTAACAACCTTCTGTTCATCACCTTCCAGGCATGCAGCTGCATTTTTCTAGGAGTTGGGTTGGACCAGATCCATATTTCCCATCCAAGTTCCAGGTAGGTAATACGGATAGCATTTCACACATCCTTAAGGGATCTAATTTCATTGTTCTTTATCAAAATAGTATCACTACTAGTTGTGGGTGGGGGAGAGACTGAACTAACTCCAACTTGAGTTATGGATTTGGCTGGGAAGATTCCACTCCCCATCGCCATCGATTTTAGATAACTTTGCATTTCTAGAGATGCTAGATCTCAATCTAACACTACTGCCAACAATCTCCTCCAAGTAAGTTCCTCCTTTAAGGATGGGATCAATCCAGAATGTCACAGTACCACCACTTTGTGTGCTGCAAGTTACATGATGTTTGGTCAAATTTCTCTATTTGAGAATTTGTTTCCACATCCAAGGAAGGTGGGGTGGATGGGACAAGACCAGATGGAATCATTTTGGATGTACCTGTTATGGATCCAGTGGACCCAGAGAGATTCTTTACCATGGGTGATGTCCCACAAGTTTGTGAGCAGTCTTGCCTTTGACCTGTCAGAAATTCTTTTGATGCCTGCCGCCTTATTTCTTGGGTTTGCATATATTTTCACATGAGATAGTTTTAATATGCTTGTGTACCTCATTATCTCCCAAAAGGAAATCATGAAACATTTTCTCTATCTCCTCAATGACACCAACAGGGAGTGGGAAGGAGGTAGACTAGAAGAGTTGATAGGTTGGGAAATTGGAGATAACTAGTTTTACTCTACTTTCCATGGAGAGTAGTCTCATCCACAATTCAAGTTTTGTCTTTATCTTGTCTATGAGCAGGATGCAGTGTTTCCTATTGATTTTTCCTGAGAAAAAAGGAAACTCGAGGTATCTCAATGGGAGAGATTCGACCTGGATGTCAAGGGCATTGATAGTATTTGGATTAGTTCCTTTGTTGATGTAAGCTTGACTCTTCATTAGATTAAGTTTGAGCCCGAGTACTCTCCAAAGTTTGGAATATGTTTGTAATGGATATAGCATTTCTTTCATCTACTTTTGCAAAAATAAGCAGGTCATCTGTGAACAAGATATGAGAAACTTTACAGCTGCCCGCAGTAGGAGGTTGAATAGATCATGTGTCTTCAGCCTCTTTGAGCACTGAGGAGAGGGATTGCATTCCAATTACAAAGAGGTACAGGGCTACGGGATCACCCTGGAGGATACCACTGGAAGCTTGGATGAGGTGAGTGGGCTCTCTATTTAGAAGAAACTAGAATGAGGCAGAGTTCAATCATTTTTTAATCCATGCTAGCCATTTACCAGGAAAATTAATTTGGGCCATTACATTGAGTATATGGTCTCTGTCTATAGTGTCATATGATTTTGATAGGTCAGCTTTAATACAAACACTTGGGGGTTACTATTTTGATTGTAGCCACTAATGATGTTGTTTGCCAGAAGGATAGCTTCTCCAATTCTTCTTCCTTTGATAAAGCGGACTGGTTTGGAGTAATGACCTCGGGTAGAATGGTTTCCACCCTCTTTATCATAAGATTTGTAATGATTTTGTAGAAGAGATTACAAAGAGAGATTGGGCACTAGTAACAGACTTTCGAAGGTTCCATATTCTTGGGGATGAGTGTAATAAAGGTTTTATTTGCTTCTTTAAGGATTTTTCCATTCCTAAAGAAGTCAAGGATAGCCTCAGCTACATCTTTCCAATGATATCCCAATATCTCTTATAAAAAGTGGCATTAAAGCCATCCAGACCATGGGCTTTCTACCCATCATCTTATTCAATAATATCTTCAATATCTCCTGGAAAATGGTTCATTAAGGGTCTTCAGGTGTTTGGTTGAGAGCTTTGGAATATTGTAGTAGACCGGTTGTATTCTCTATTGTTTGTTCTGATTGAAGAGATCTTTGTAGTGTGTAGTGAAGTTGTTTTGTATGATTCCACTCTCGTGATGGTGATACCTTGGTGTTGTATACTCCGGATGGCGTTGTGGGCCCTCCTTGTCTTAAGGGAAGCATAAAAGAATCTCATATTTTTGTCACCCTCCTTGATCCAAAAGACTCTTGCTTTTTATTTCAGCAGTGATTCTTCAGCATTGTTTCCTCAACTTTCTTAATTGTATCTCTTGCTATCACATAGAGGGTTTCATCATTTGGGTTGATATCAAATAGCTACTGAGATTTAATGGCCTCATCTTTACGGTTCTTTGCATTGTCCCGTACATCACCCACCCTTTCAAGGTTCCATCTTTTAAGTTGCTTCTTAACAGCCTGGAGTTTTTTGCATAGTCTATAAATATGTGTATCACCAACCTGGGTAGACTACACTTCGTAGATAATTTCTTTGAATCCATCTACCTTCTTCTAGTAATTGATGAATCTAATAGGGGCTCTTGTTTTAGGAATATTAACATCGATATGAAGCAATAGAATGGCATGGTCTGTAACAATAGAGGAAATCACCTGGACCCAATAATCAGGAAACTCATCATGAAACTCCTGGTTGTGTAGGAATCTATCAATTTTAGACTTAGAGTGGTTCTTTCCTTCTTGGTGGTTGTCCCATGTGTAAAAGGACCCTTTGCATTGCTTTCAAAGAGTGTCGCATAGCTGACAGCTTGGTTAAATTCCCTCATTGACTTATCAATTGGTCGGGATCTACCAAGTCTCTCAGATTCTAGATAGATAGCATTGAAGCCTCCCATAAGTGCCTAGGGATATGTGATGTTTTAGCTAATGTCAATGATTGAATCCCAAAATTTGCTTCTACTATTGTCATCATTGGCATCATAGATCACAGTAACTTCAAATATATTTCTTCCCATAGAGATAGAGAGGTGGAGAAATTGGTCAATGAATGTGATGGGGTGTATTGTTGTGTGTGGAGATTCCCATAGTACCTTAATTTTGGTAGGAACCTGGTTATTACAGTTGATGTACTAGAAAGCATTGGTCTGGGTTCTATTGACTACAGAAGGTATATTTTGAAGTCTAACTTTGGTATTAACTAGAATTTTGTTGTCAGCATTAACCCACATAACTTCTTGCCTGACATCAGTCTGTCTATCTATGTTATTCAGGCCTTTGACATTCCAAGCCATGATCCTTAGTGGATCATTCATTTGGAATGAGGAGGAGCTTTGTCCCCTAAAGCTCGTGACTTGCTTGTTTCATATTGATTTGCCAAGGGAATGAATTTGATGGAGGTAGGAGATTTGCTTCTACTTGGGATATGTTGATTTTGTGTCTTATTTGCTAGACTTCTCATGACTCTGATCAAAATATTTGTGAATCCATCATTGCTCTGAGTAGTTTCTAGAATAGCATGTGTCTCCCTGTTTGGTGTTGAAGTGGAGTTACTAGTGGGTTCTTCTTCTATAGTGAGTTCTACTATTGGTTGCCTTACAGAAGCTTCTTCAGTTACTTTGGCAATTTCACAAGTAATTTTGACGTGACACATGGATGCTTCATGACCAAAGGTATCACAGTGCGGACACCTTGCAAGCTTCCACTCATATTCGATCTTGATGGCATGTTCTTTCCTTTTGTTGCTTTTGAACTCCATTTCCCCCAAAAATGTGAATTTTGTATCAATAATGATATTGATCATGTCATAGTCCATGCAGTGCCTGGCTTTGGTAACATGGTCTATGTGTTTGGATTTGCCAACAAAAGACCCAATTCTGGCGAAGGTCTTTTCATTCCACTTTTTCAGGGGGATTTTATGATCCTTGATCCAAATCGGAAGGTTGGTTAGTCACTCCTTCTCCGGCGGTTTGCCTTGTTCCCATTTTTTCAGTATAATGGGTTTTCCCTTCATGTACCAAAAGGCCTGATTCAAGACCCATTGAAAGGTCATCAACATTTAAGAATTGGAGAATGAAGCATACATTGCCCCTCACCCAAGCATCAACGGTTTTGGGCCAGCCCCAGATCCTTCTTAGGTAATCCAACAGAGTGGGTATGTGAGGATTGAACCCTATTATGTAGACCAAAGGTGTATTACACCATATTGCCGATGTCGCATCGGACTCTTCTTGCGGGAAGGCTATGCACATATCAATGATATCGATCTCTATTTCATCTAGAGTCTTGTTGTCCTGTAATGTATGGTTCTTGGCAATGTTGACCCAGACATTTATAGTTTCTTTTATGCAAAATTCTGGTGGCAATGGAGGGTAGGGCCTTTGCTGGTGTGGCGGCGGTGGTCTCCTATTGCCCCTCCTCCCGTCCATCACATCCGGTGTGATATACAATGTCTTTGTTATTATCATCAATTTAGTATTGTGTAGGTAAATATGTTATAATAACATTATGTTAACCAATAACATAAGTGTATATGCTTCATTTGTTATATGTATGCATGACAACATAATTTAATATATGATATGATATATATATATATATATATAGAGAGAGAGAGAGAGAGAGTCAGGCTAGAATACACTTGAGTATATTTTAGAGCAAAATACACTCAAGTAGTTTTTCATGATGTGATATTTTTTTCAAAAATCTAATCCATTTATCTTCTTAATCATCTTAGGAATAGCTCATATATAAAATTTGAGCACATTTGGACATTTGTAGGTCATGTTATACAGACCACAAAAATTATGCATTTCAAATTAGTTTCGAGCATCGATTTTGTTACTCTTGCATGAGTGACTTACACTCATCTAAATGGGCTCAAAATTTGCATGTAGCTTAGTTATAGTACAAAAGTGAAGATCAATGGTTTACATTTTTGCAAAAAAAATGATCTCAATATGTAAGAACCCTTGAGTGTATTCATGTGATGTATACACTTGAGTGTATTCTAGCCTGACTATATATATATATATATATATATATATATATATATATATATATATATATATATATATATATATATATATATATATATATATATATATATATATATATATATATACATAAATATACATAAATATACATATATATACATATATATACATACATATATATATACATATATAAACATATATATACATATATATACATAAATATATATATACATATATATACATACATATATATACATATATAAACATATATATACATATATATACATAAATATACATATATATATATATCTATATATATATATATATATATATATATAAACCGCACAAAACATATAGACATATATATATTATCCATATACATAAATGATTTTTACATATATAATATGTATATATTCATATATATATATATATATATATATACATATATATATAAACCAGATAGACATCTAATGGAAGTTGTTAGGTAACACGTATTGAAATATAAACATGATCTCAGAGGTATTATTGCTCATGTGTATGTGGATTTGGACATCAATAATTGTATTTTTTTATCAATATTTAATAAGTCCTAAATACCATATAAATTTTGTACCACTTTGTAGTGGTGAGCATTGGTTCAGAACTAGACTGGACCAAACCGGTCTAAGGATCAAATTTTAAAATTTAATGGGTTGTGGTTGAACTCTTTAAGATTAGGAACGGAACGAACCAGACCATTTCAAGGTTTTATTTGAATGAGATTGGACCGTTTGGACTGTAATCGGACTTTTTGTGTATACTATAACTAATTTTATAGTAAAATTTAGATCATCTTAATTACTTTCTTTAATATTAATATCAAACATTTCAACTATTGTATATATGATTTGTTTGTACTTGCGACATTGTATAACTTCAAATTTAGAGGTAATATATTGATAAACCAATCTTTTGTATGGCCCATGATCTAACCAATTTTGTATAGGACCGGACCATTGACCAAATTTCCAAATTTTGAATGTGGATCCTACCGAACTCATAACTGTCTAGGAATAAATTGGACATGACAAAATTCACTAGTCCGGTCTAGATTTACAGTCCAGACCGATATTTTTCTCACCCCTACCACTTTTTTAAGTAACTTATATAAGAATGATTAATTTGATGATGAGCTTTCGACATTACCACCGTGGATGACTCCTACCATAGCTGGAAAACCTATATTTCAATAGAAAAAGTAGTGCAAGGAATGAGAGTTATATGTCTCAAATAGTGACAAAATTAGTTCTTCGGATTTGTAATGAACATATTGATTCAAATTCTATTGTTTCACTCACTACCAATCTCATTTTCATGATAAAGCATGAGGTCATCTATGCTAATTTTGATAGAATTCCAAGCAGTAATTCAATCATGACAATTCGTACTCCACCATCTCCAATCTCAACTAAGACCATTCATCTGAAGCATTCGTCTAGTATCAAAAGCCTAACATTGTTCTTTAGTCAATTAATAGAAACACTATATTTTAATACTGAGTCCAATTCAGCTTGTTTCATTCTTGTTGAAACCATGAAACTTTCCATCAAACCTATTTTTATATATTTTCCACTTGTAATGTTGTATGTGATACGTTCACCAAAACTCTATAAACATTTTTATCGTGCTCAAAACCTAACATCCCTTAAACATTAAGCATCAAGACCCATCTGCCTCATAAATTGCTCATTAAAGACTTCAAAAAAAACTGCTTAGCGACATGCTAGCAACAATGCTTCTTGTAGCATCCCTCAAACTTGACTATCTCTATCAAATATAGGATTTTATATGACTGGTAAATTTATCCTACATAACTCTCTCTCTCTCTCGTTATGTTCTTGTTAACATTTTAAAGATCAACTTCACAAAATATCTTGATAACAAAGGATGTGATTTCTTCCATAGTAAATTTCTTTTGCTACCCACACTTATGGAGACCTGACTGAGGATCCATATCATGTGAGCGTGCATCTTGGTTCTTATTAGTGACACTCAGTTTATGTTTGTAACTCCAACAAGCTTCAAAAGAGGTATGTTGCAGTTTGAGCTATGTAGCATGCACATCGTTGATTAATTATATTGCATTTATTGTGTGATTTTCTCTTAAAGATGTTTCTAGGATGTTTCTAGGATTAATATCTATGTCTACATGAAGTATAAATTTTTAAGATTATTAAATGGGAATCAGCCAAGTGTCACCACACTCAAGAAGAGAATACCACATGTGTACAACAAGTTTTAGGAGGGTATTTCCTTTTGTAACTAGACAAAAATATAATATGATTACATGTAAAGGGGTCCTCGGAAGACTGCATCACTTTATTTGAGTTAGTAGATTATTTTCTACCCTTTTCAACCTATCTTATTATCAGTACTTGAATGTTCAAAAATGTAGATTGATCCATAGTCTTCTTTTATGCTATTTTTGGTACGCAGTGAATGAAGGGGAGGGGAGGAGAGGGAAGGGAAGGGAAGGGGAAGGGAGGGGACACTTATTTTAGTCTGTTTGATTAACATGTGGAGGGGAAGGGAAGAGAACATAAAAATCATTTAAAAATATGTCACTTTTTAACAAGCTATATTGTCACAAAAAGTTACATACACCACACATATATTAATACATGAAAAATCACAATAAATTAAACTCACATGTTTCGTTATCAAAATGAAACTATTCATATATTGTTAATGAGTAAGATACACTTCTCATGTCTAACATCATTGAATTCTATATTTTAGGAGTTTGGCAGCATATCCATCAATAATTCATAACAGTATTCTGATGGGAAACCCAAAAAAAACCAACATATCTAGATGTTGCACAAGATTATTTTATCTAAAGATATATTTTACCACTTACCTTTTTATACTCATTATGGTTATACATGTAATTCCCTCCATATTTATAATTTTCCCTCTATTTAATTAAGTTTCCTCCATAACTAGAGGGTTTCCTCCACTTTCCTCCACAATTCCCTCTATTTTTCTATTTTTCCTTATGTTGTTATATTTGTAATTTTTATTTATCTCAAACCTTATGTATTTTCTAGCAATATTTTTTCTAAACTATGTAAGATTTTTATAAATTGTACGTTATATTTATTCTATTTTCATTTCATTTTATTTTTTCCTTAAAATTCCCCCCAACATTTTTAAATGGTGTGCTACAATTCTCTCACCTCACTTGGAGGGATACAAGTATTTCCCACCATATTATTTATATTTTCCCTCCACATTCCATATTTCCCTCAAACTTTATAATAAAGTTTCCGCCAAATCTTTTCCCTACCCCTTGTCTCCACTCCAACTTGGTGGGGATAAGAGTGGCTGAAAATACACTTGATTCTTTCCCCTCCATTCCCCTTCATTCCCCTCCATTCCCCTTTCCCATGTGCAACCAAACAGGTTAAGTCTTTTCCCCTCCCTTCCATTAACTACGTACCAAACAGGCAGTTAGTATTACTAATCTTCTTGATTAGATTTTCAACTAATCCATGCCTTGTTGTATGTACAAGGTGTACATGTCAAAACTCAATGTCTTGGTGGTCATGATGTGCTCAGAAGTATTTTTCTATAAAGTACCACATTTTTCTATGAGGGGGGTACAAAATGTTTGTCTTTTCATAACTCGATGGGCTCCATAATCTATATTTTTTTATATATGTGGGAGAGCTTTTGATAGTGGGTTCTATACTATTGGAATACTTATAAATTTCCTCCATTGGTCGGATAAAACTACAACAAAAAGGGATGGCCAATCATTTCTTTATGAAATGGTTGTCTACTGATGTTTTCATTAAGTTTGAGGACCATAATAGTGGCAGTCAAATTGGCTTTTCACTCAGATTCATTTTCACCCAAATCTAAGAACTCTGGTTGAGCTTACATCCAACCCATGCATAATTTGAAAATTCAACTTTTCTAATGAGATAATGTCAGATATTTCTAGTTATTTACTATATTATTTTCATATCAAACCTACTTAGGTGACCATTTATGGGTTATTATCCTATATTAGGTGCTTCATTTTCATATCTTGTAAAAATCTTATGGACTTTGAATTTTATATGATTGGAAGATATATTCTCACGGTAACTTTTATTCCATAATTCTTGTCATTATATCAATATCAAAATGATGATTTTAGAATGCTCAATATGATTATAACATGTTTCTTGAAATATATAATCTTCATTATGGCCCAAATGAGAAAAATAGATAGACATATTTAAAATTTGTTTTATTATATGAACTAAAGAATAACAATCAACAAATACATGTTGGAATTTCAATATGTGTTTCGATTAATAAAATTCCAATGTAAATATGTCTTGATTAACCACAATATATAAAAAGTGCTTCTAGTTAGTTGATAACTAGGGAACATATATACTCAAATATGATATGGTTTGGCATGCCTATCTTCTAGATGAAAATAGTCATGCACAACACAACCTACAGATATATTGATTATATCAAAAAATATTGTTTTATGATGTGTAGAGCTGGAAAAATTTGACCCGACCTGAGAAACCCGACCTGACCTACTCAAAACCTGATCTGCTTAAATCAGAACAAAATATAAACCTGAACCCGACCCGACCCGACTCGATGTTTACCTGAAACCCAATATGACTCAAAAACATGGGACCCGAACCTGACCTGACCTGACCTGGAGCTGACTCGTGACCCGAATCAACTTGAAAACATTAGAACCACTTTAATCGAGCCCGATAGTAACCTGACATGACATGGACCAGACCCGACATCAACATGACCCAAGACCCGACCCGAAATCAACATGACCCAACACCCAACCAGACCTGAATTCAACCTGACTATATGTAAACCTGACCCAACATCAACTTGATCCAAGAGTGACCCAACTTGAATTTAACCTGACCCGATGTCAAACAGACCCGACATCAACTCGATTCGACATCGTCCTAAATTGACATCACCCAAACTAACATAAACACGACGCGAGATCACCTAACCTGTTTTTATTCAGCCCGACCTGAAATCATATAGACTTAACCATCAACTCGACCCAATCTCATTAGAATAAACTCATCCTGACACATACTTTTCCCTCTTTCCCCTCTGTATTAAAATTTAGAGGTTCCCCATCTAGATTCTGCTCTGTAATTTCCCTTTTTGCAATGTTTACATACTGAATGTAGGTTCCCATCTTCATCTTCTATAATATCAAACTCATCCCAAACATCAGAATACCATTTTCTCTTTCCAACCGCCTTATCCAGAATTGGGGTTTTGGTGGATGGAACTGGAGTTGAGATTTGTGTCGGAGGATTCTCATCACTTCAAAATAGAAGGTTTGCAATAATCAATATCATTTCTTTACAACAATATAAGAAAAAAAGACCTACTACATGTTGTTCACTTCTTCTTCTTGGGGTGTTCTAAAATTTGCATCCATAATCGTCATTGGATGACAACTGCAAAGATAAAAAAATCCCAACAAGATTTCAGAATTGGATAGCTATAGAAAGATCACAAAAGCAAGGCATGAAAGAGGAAAGACGATAAATAAAGATTGGCTAGGGAGGAATCGAAACAAAGGTAACTAGAACTAGAAGAAGGTGGATGAGAGGGTACAACATAACAAAAAGTAGTTGATCATATAATAACTCAATAGGTGCTAGCTACGCTAACATGAGATGAACATACAAAAGAGAAGAGAAGCAATCATTGATAACAAAAACAAGAAAATCGAGGCACGATGAAGATATGAGGTTAAAGCAGGTGAAGATGATAAGAAACATATACGCTGGCTGATCGAGGGGAATGATAGTGAAAAAGGTGATTCACTATCACAACTTTTTTCAGAGGCAGGAGAGACTTGATCAATGTATGTGTTTGTCATTTCTATCACCGAAGACATGTTGTTGCCTATAATCGTGTTGGAGATGTCTGTCTCGTAATTCCACAACCCTATTTTCCTGTTGATTGTGAATAGAGAGGGGGGTTATGGTTTTGTGGTAGAATAGAGCCCGCAATATATAGGAAAAAAATATACAGATGATAATTGAAAATAGTAAAGAACAAGTGGCCGGAAATTAATTTTCCTACCTTTATCTACTCTAGGAAAACTGTTAAGATTCTATATGTTACTCTTTTGAGTAAATAATTATGTAAATTTATAAGAAGAAAGTTTTATAGGAGGAAAAGATAGTACAATTAGATGTAGATCTAGTGGTGAGTCTGGAGACCTAACCCAAACTAAACAAATTATGTATATTTTGAAGGCTGGAATGCCAACAGCCTCACCCACCGTTACTTCTATTCTCGTTTGTTAAGTGGACAGTCTGTGTAATTATCTTATAATTTAAAAGCACATTTACTTTACAACGTAACAAGAGATCATTGCGGAAATATGAAGAGGATGGTGGAGTTGACGAGTTCTGAAAGAACTGGAAAATGAAAGAGAAAATAGGGAGGAAGAGATATTGAAGGAAACAATTAGAAAGAGATAGAGTAAAACGTGGATGAGTTATTGGGGGAGAATTAAAAAAGGAAAGAAAGATTAGGAAGAAATGCATATTGGACCAAACAAATAAATAAATAGATAGAAATGTGGAGATGATGGATGCTTGATGGGATGGGATGGGATGGAAATCAAGGAACTATTATATATTTATATCTATATGGGAGGAGTTTGTAAAAGGAAGCAATGTTTACGTAGGAGTTATGTTGTTCCTTCTAATGTGTTATATTCATGGAAGGAAGGAGTGTCAACTAGTGTCTATTCTTAATATAATATTGGTAATAAAAGGTTGATCGTCTTATTTTATTAGATCATTATGGATTTTTCTTAGTTATGACTTATGACTTATGAGTGACTCATCTTATTTCGGAAACTCCAGTATTTAGTTTAAAAATTACATGTTGGTGTGGTTGTACTAATTAATTATTGGAAACTACATTTAATACATATAATTCTCTATAAAATTTGTATTTCTAAAATAGACATGCTAAAGAGAACTACATGTAGTATATCGAAGAAAACATAACGAGGTTGCAAATAATATTTTACCAATGTTTTATTTTATTTTTCATTGTGTATTTTTTGCTTCATTTTTAAGATTAAAAATACTCTGCTAGAGGACACAAAATAACTGAAGTTAATATGGTTCAAATACTCCAAATGAAACTTTTTATTTATCACGACCACTCTGAGGAAGAGCAACTTTGATGACCCTACCCTGACAGTGTAAATCCAAAGAACCTCAACATTTGATTTGCACACATGTAAGACCAATTCTAGTAGATCAGAGGTCAGCTGACATGTAGCTCAAATCATAGATAATAGCAATTCATCCCTTGAAACACTACCTGTGGTTCTTTTTTATTATTCTATATTCTTTGATAAGGGCATGCTCCATCTTGGGGAAGAGTAGCTTTCAAAAAAACCACTAACCTACTCCATTTTGGCCCCTGACTGAAACTTATTCAATCAAAACCCAATAAGATAACCCGAGTTGACTGTTTCAGTATCAATTAGATTAGTAATGACTCAACCCCAACCAAATTAACAACCAGAGTTGACAACCTTATTGTTCACTCTACCTAAAATATTTCAACTTGAACCATATTTACAACCCATGTTGACTCACGCTGATGAAAACGGACCTGACATAATAAGACTCGAACCAAAGAAACAACCCTAATTGACCTGACCCAAAAACAAACCAACCCGAAATGGCTTGATCCGAACACAAGCTCACCTGAGAAAACAGTCCAAATTGACCCGACCTGATAACAAGATGACCTGAAATGACTTCACCCGAACCTGACCTGACCCGCTAAATTAACCTGAAGAAACCTAACTAGAAATTAACTAACCTAAACCTGAATTGACCTGAGAATGTAAAATGACCCGAATGAACACGACCATGTACTAACCCGACCCAACCCGAACCTGAACTGAAACAATAAAATAACCTGAATAAACTCAAACCTGAAATGACCCGACCCAAACCCGACCTGACCCGCCCGATTGCCAACTCTAATGATGTGTATGCCATAAGAATTAAGATATATATATTAATTATAATGATTACAATTTTATTACTTGAATGTCAAGCTAGTAGTGTTCGCCTTTATTCCTTACATGAATCATCAGTTTAATGTGTTGATCTTTATAGAAATCTAGTTAGAGAATCTTTTAAGTCCTAAGTAATTACAATTTTGTGTTAGATTTTTTATCAATAGTAAAGTGGTGTCTATATCTCCAGATAATGTGTGGTTGGCTATTCTATGAATATATTCTTGTAAATTTGGAAGTTTCATGTATAATCATGTGGTCATTGATGACAACTATGAAGAAAGAAAACATATTAGCTAGGATTTTAGTACTTTAGTACCCATACTTTTAAGATAATACTACATTAGAAAAGCAGTTAAAAAAAGAGTCATGCATAACCACTTTGTTTATTTTATCAAGTTTTACTTTGTTAATGATTCCATGTAAGTATTATAGTTGATTCTAGAACATTCATGACCAATAGGGAATCCATGAAGGACAATATTAGTAGGGAGGTGATGCGATGATTTTGAGTCGCATTTATAGACCTATTTTATATGTGTTTTATGCTTTAATTAGTCATTTTCATGGTTAATATCGCATAATTCATCTATTTTGGTCTTTGCTATCATTTTATGTCAAATCTCCCTTATTACATCGTTTTGAGCATTAATTGTCAAATTATTATTATTTGTATGAATTGATTTGGTTTCATGTTTAAATTTCAGGAAAAATGAGTATCTGCTTCCGTCGGTACCATCGACGGAAGTCGATACCATCGACATGGTCACAGGTTGCCAGCCGAAAGGAACAACAAAGCGTCGATACTATCGACAGGGATGTCGATGGTATCGAGTCACCTTCAGGTTGTTGGCGATGAAGCAGTCGATAGTATCGACACCCCGTCAATACCATCGACACAAGGAGGCTGCAGCGACACAAAACGACAAAGCCGTCGCTAGAGGGAGGTCGATACCATCGACCTAAGTCGATGGTATCGAGACTACAATAGGCTCTCGGACGAAAAGAAATCAAGGGATGTCGCCACCACACGGGGTCGATACCATCAACCTGCGTTGATGGTATCGACGCCGTCAGATATGCGTTGGATTCAGATTGATCTCAATCGGACAGCTGGAGTTAATTAATGACCTAATTAGGGACTTATACCTAATGACGGCCGGCCAGAGAGAGGGAGGATCGGAGGAGCCATTGCACGAGTACCGAGGAGTGAGAGAGAGGAGAATGGAGGCCAGAGGTTCATCCCAGTCGATCCGGACGCCGAAGAAGATGGATTTCACCACCGAAAGGCGGGAGAGCACATGTTCTACGCAAAGGATCAACCGGTTTTTCTCCGTTCAGGGGTTTTCCCTTTCATTCCACGTTTTTCACATGTTTTCCCCTATATCTACCTTGTACTTGTGTGAGATGAACATGCGGGGCTAATCCCCTTCATCTTTAGGACTGGGAGTAGCCCGGGGGTTCATTGTATGACAGTTTTATAATAGTAATTCATATTTTATCTCTTAAATCTGTGGTATAGTTTCTTTTTCACCATATATTGTTATGCTTGATCACCATAATAATAACCTAATGCCCTTAATCACTTTGAAAGAAGGATTAATGGCTGAAAAGAGACGAAATATACGTTAATTGATAAATCCCTTGACCAAGGTGGTGTAAAATTAATGGTGGATACTGAGAGATCGTTCGTAATGCACTTAGTTTAGGGGATAGGTTACTACGACGGTGGAACCGACCTAAACCTAAGTAGTGAATTGCACCACGACAGTGGGCAATTCTGTTTTTAGGCCATTACCCGGATAGAGAGAGAAGATTGAGGCATTATATGAAACCTAATACAATGAAAACCCGTGGCGAAACCGTAATCCTAAAGATGCCCTTTTGAATTGATTAAATTAACCTTTAATCGATTGTTTGCTTTGTTTTATTTTTATTTTCTTTTAATTTTGTTCAACAATCCTCAATTTGTTATTCGGCTTAGCTGATCGCAAATAGTTAGTAGGAGTCTCCAACAATTCCGAGTATCCCTGTGTTCGACTCGGGCCTCACAAAGGCATGTACTACTCGACGCGTTCACTTGCGTTTTTGCAAACAGTAAATTTGCGTCAAGTTTTTGGCACCGTTGCCGGGGATACGGCGAAATTGTTGGCACTTCGAGTGCTACGAGCGGCCACTCTAGGCCACATTTTTTTTTTGAGACAACTTCAAATATTTTTAAATTGTTCTATAAATTTTTAATAATTGTTTAAGCATTGTACTAAATTTGATTTTTCTATTTTCAGGTATTGTGCATGGTGTAGACGCGTACCACTGACTACGCACAGCACACACCAAAGTTTCCACTGGCGGGCTCGGAAGACAAAGGTGACCATAATCAAGATCATCAAGAGGAACTGTTATCTGAATCTGAACACGAAGAGATGGCCGACGAACCAACGATTTGGGTAAAGATCAAAGCTTCTTCCGCATCTGCTTCTAAAGGGCCGATAAAGAAGCAAGCAATCAATATACCGACGTATAAGATTGATCCGGCTCTAATCAATTTGGTGAAGTCTAACGCTTTCCATGGTTTAAGGAATGAGGATCCTGTCGCGCACCTCATTCAATTCGTGGAGAACTGCGATATGGTGAAAATTAACAGATTTCTGCAGACTGCGCTCTACTTGAAGCTCTTCCCGAGTTCACTAGCGGGAGTTGCACGAGAATGGCTACACAACCTAGATGAAGAATTTGTGGAGTCTTGGGACCATATGGTGGAGGTCTTCTTTGAGAGGTTCTTCCCTCCTGAAAAGACTAACGACATGATCAGAAAGATTCACAACTTTACCCAACAGGCTGGTGAGACATATTCTGAGACCTGGGAGAGATTTCAGGTTATGCTGAGGAGGTGCCCACATCACGGGCTGGATAAAGAGACACAGGTGAATATCTTCTATTTTGCTCTCTCCGAGCACGATAGGAGTAACTTGGATTCAGCTGGGTCAGGATTCTTTTTGAATAATACGGACACCCGATGTTGGGAGATATTAAAGAACATGGCTAGGAAACAGTCATGGGGTGACAGAGGCGTTGTGGAGAAAGTCAGAGTTGCAGGTGAATCTAAAGTAATTAAGGAGCTGAACGACAAGTTAGATATTCTAGCCAAGAAGTATCTAGCTAAGGAAGATGCATCTGAGGATGAGGAAGCCCAAGTTAAATTCATGCAACAACAGGGCTATAGAAACAATGACTATGCATGGAGAAAGGAAAAAAAGTTCTCATGGAAGGATCCGAATAATTTTCTACAAGATCCGGATGCCAAACCACAGCCTAGAGCTGAAGACAAGAACATAGAATTACTTAGTCAAATGGTGCAGCAAAATCAGGAGATGATGACTATGTTTGGTAAACAATTACAATCTCAAGGTGATATTCTAACCAAATTCGGGCAGACGCTACAAAGCCATGGAGCACAGATGTGGGCATTAGAAACCACCGTGGCACAGATTTCAAGTGAAGTGGCAGCCATCAAGCACGCCAATCAATAGAAACCGGCCGAGAATGCAAACGTGGCCCAAGCACACCATCAGGTCAAGTACATATCTGTGGTAAGCAATGAGGAGGAATCCCAGGTGCCAAAGACAAAAGATCAAAGCAAATTGACTTTTAGTACGGAGGCAACACCGGAAATACCGTACCCTTGCACCTATTATGGACTAGCAGGCGGAAGCACTTTCTCCAGAAAATCTCAGCCAGTTATGAATATTGCATCTCCATCTAGGAAAGCAGAACAATTGAAGGCAATTTGTGCACGTGTGGAAACATCTAATGCGAGAGAGGAACCACAACAAGCTATTACTGTTGATGATGTCTCGCCAAAGCCCACGTCAAAGGGAGTGATTGAAGTAAGCTTAGGGGAGTTGGCCCTGAAAAGCTCATATGTGTCACTTCACAGGTGTGTGAGTGCAGCATATGTGTCAAGTCCAGGAAATCCAGGGCCAAAGAAAGAGCATCATCATTTTAGGAAATTCCTGGAAATATTCCAAAAACTCCACATCAATATTCCATTAGTGGAGATGATCTAGAAGATTCCCGCCTATGGGAGGTTCATCAAAGAAATCATAAATAAGAAGAGGCGGATAAAAGACGATGATATTTGTCGGATGAATGAGACGGTGAGTTCTATGATTCACGGGAGTTCGCCAAAGAAGAGAAAAGACCAAGGAGGTTTCTACATTCCATGCTCGATATGTGATCAACATTTTCCTAAAGCGCAATGTGATTCAGGTGCCAGCATAAATCTCATGCCTCTGGCAACATTTCAGAAACTTGGGTTAAAAGAAATCAAGAAGTCGGCCGCGACAATTGAATTGGCGGATGGGTCTATAGTGAGACCATATGGAGTATGTAAAGATGTTCTCGTCAAAGTGGATCGATTCATATTCCCGGTGGATTTTGTTGTCATGGATATGCCACCACTTCAAAGCTGTGAAATTCTTCTAGGAAGACCTTTTCAAGCAACGGCGGATGTCGTGACTACCTTAGGGAGAGGTACATTGTCCTTGGGAATTGGAGGAAATCGAATTGAATTCAAACTACTGCAAGATCCTCTGAGCACATGCCCCAAAGTGAAAAGATGATGAGCTTCAAGTCGTCTGGCCTAAGACGTTAAATAAGGGTGCTTATTGGGAGGCAACCCAACCATCGGTACATTAGGATAGTTTAATTACAATCGTAGGTTGATTTGTTTTGGCTGGATTTTTAGTGTAAAGAAGATACCTTGATCCGTTTGTTCATTGTGCAGGCTGAGGCAGAGTCGATACCATCGACACACTGGTCGATGGTATCGACAAGGGTATAGGTTTACGACTACATATTTCATTCTGAGTCGATATCATCGACGGCCTCATCGATGGTATCAACATACCTACAGGTGGTCGAGAAGGAAAGTCGATAGTATAGACACAGGCGTCGATACCATCGAGATCTCTGCAGAAGTTTAGACAGATATGTCACAGTCAACTCGATACCATCGACGGCCATGTCGATGGTATCGACATGGTTACAGGTTGAAATGCAAAATGGCAGTGTCGCAATGAAGACAGGTCGATACCATCGACCCGAGTCGATGGTATCGACCATCCATGTCACCGATCCGCACAAACAAATCGACGGCGATCGCGGCTTCCACATCATTGATCCGGGTGCAGCGTCGATACCATCGACCCATGTCGATGGTATCGACACGTCAGTGATCCGGGTTTCAAGATCCAGCCATCGACGACCATCGATACTCGTGAGGGAGGCGGATAGCATCGACAGGTGTCGATACCATCGACTCGCGTCGATGGTATCGACGAACCAACAGTGGCATCAGCCAAGTCTATATAAGGAGATTCATGACGTCATTTAACGTCACACCTTCAGAGCTCTCTACTTCCTTTGCGCCGAGTACTCCCCCGAGCCATCCAAGCCCGATGAACAGCAGCACCGAGCGATGACCTTCATCGAGCGGAGATTCAATTCTCCATCTTCACCGAGCTCTTCTTCTAATCCTTTTCTCATCACAACAATGGTGCATACATCTGGATCCTCTTCCTCATGTGCACACATGATTGACATCCCCGAGTTCGTGCCACCACCGCCATCATCGGTTGCACGTCCTCGACTGGTCCACCCATCCGCAGAGGTGAAGAAGGTGTATGAAGAAATTCTGAAGCGCATGATCGAGCCCACCCGGTACATGGATCTGAAGATGCTCTGTGATCTTAGCTTCAAGGCCAATCTAGATTACGTACTGATGGGGCAGGCCCACCAAACGGGCCGTGGACACGATGAGCTTGAGTACCATGAAGACGGACAGCCATTTTTCGGCGAGTGGCCAACGTACAAAGAGCTGGTGGCGGAATTCATGGCGTCACTGGACGTCTGTGTTGTGCCCAATGAGATATCAGCAAGCGACTACGAGTGGGAAAAGGGTAGGGTGTCTTTTCGGCTGTACAACCGCGACTACAACATCACCCTCGAGCAGTTAAATGACATCTTCAACTGGAATCACTCGCGGTACGACTACAGGCAGCCGGATAACCGCACCAACTACGATGCCATTTTCTCTGATTTGGTGACGGTGCCACAAGGGAAGTCGGTTAGCTACCACAACGCCGCGGTAGCCGACTTTGAGCACCCATTTGTCCGGGTCTTGCACCGGATGTTGAGCTCCACCTTATTTTCTCGGGGCGACCTAGCCCTTAGCAAGTTTCAGGAGCCTGACCTTTTCTTTCTCTACAAGCTCCTGACGCAACAAGAGTGCAACTAGGGTGCCTTCTTTCTGCAACGAGTTTTGGCGGTGAAGTGGAGTACGAGGAAAGCGCCGATTCACTTCGGCAGGCTAATCACCAAGCTGGCTTCATACCTAGGCTTGAATTTCCAGACCCTCACTCCTCTATCTACTAAGAGCAAGGTGAACTTGAAACATTTACACCGATCCAATCTCATACTTCTCCGAGATGGCGTGGCGTTCGCACACTGCCACGTAAATCAAGCATATCAGGAGTGTTCTCTACCCGACCCCATCTTCAACATCGACGGCGCGCAGCATTTCTGGTGGCCAATCATAGCCATCGATTCCGATGAAGAAGACGGCAACAACAATGGTGGTGATGACGGCGAGGCGTCGGAAGAGGAGGAAGAGGCGTTCACACCTCTTCGATCATGAGTAGCACCCCGGAAGCGCCCTCGGATGCATCTGGATGCATCTTCATCTTCTCCGCATTGGCCTCCACCACCACAGCCCTCGCAACCGAGCGAGGATGTCTATTCCATGCAAGGCATGTACACAATGCTTCAGGACATCCAGCAGACGCAGCATAGCCACACAACTGCCTATGTTGGTATTCAAGACACCACCAACCGGCTCTATGTCAACCAGCAGGCGATCTTCGAGAATGAGCGCCTTCTTTTCGCCAATCAAGAGAACATCCACGATTGGCTGCACAGGATGGAGCAGCAGCAGCAACCGTTTTATGATCATTACTGGAGCCAGGGCTATTTTGGGGGGTATCCACATCCTCCACCGATGCCCCAGTATGATCTGACCTTCCAGGGCCAGTTCCCGTCTTGGGACCCCACGGCGCCACAATACCCGCCTCCACCACCACAAGAATGATCTGGTATCACTGTTTCAATCCTTAAGTTTGTTTTTGACTATGAGGCCATAGTCAAATTCAAGCTTAGGGGGGTAGTTGGAATAGGTTTATCTTTTATTGTTTTCAGTTTTTAATTTTCTTGTTATTAGCTTCTTGCAATTTTAGCTTTTGTAGGATCCACATGCTATCTAGTGTAATTGTGGATGTCGTAAAGTTGTGTCATCTCAATTAATAGTGCATGGGAAATTCAAGGGAAATTTGAAATTTTTGTGTCTTTGGATAGCTTGTTTTGTTTTGACCTTGGGCACATATCCTATGGAAAATGATTGGTTATGTCAACTTTAAAACAACATTTCATAATTGTACTCCTAATAATTCATGAAAGTGGACTAAAATAGTTGTTTGAGCCTAAACTGACCAAATGGTAATGAGACTTTAATTGGATGTAAGAGAGAGAACCCTCTAAACTACTACACAGGTCAGTAAGGAGGGACGCATAATATCTTTCTAAGGTTCAGTCATCTAGTCTTGTGATCGTTCCACTTCATTCTTCCATAATCCATCAAATAATTGGAAGTAAAGTGCAGTTTTAATTCCTTTTGTTTGCATAGCATCTAGATAGGACTTGCATTGCAACTTTCCATATGTTTTGCATAAAAAAAAAGTATAGTGATTCATACACATTACCCTTAGGTGCATGCCATGTAGTTGCATTCATAATTTTCATGCATAAAGTACATCATGTATTTCAATTTTTCTCCAAACGGTGAATTAAATTGTTCCATACCTTCTAAATAGTGCAAATTTTTGAGTATGAAGCAAATAAGCCAATAAAATATTCATTGTCAATTATGGATATAAGGGCTGAAAAAATAATAATAATAATAATAATAAAATCTGAAAAATCTGCATAATGAAAAAAAGAGGAGTTATTTAGAAGCAATTAGAATAAGAAGGAGAAAGGAATGTGATATCACCTGCATTTAAGGAATAATTGAGTACATGATGTAGCTTAATTAGATGTCTGTCTCGTATTGAGATGGATGGATAGTTAGTACATGCATCATTCCACCTAATTTTAGGCATTAGGGCATTTCTCATGTGCATTTGCATCATATAGGACATTTTTGTTTTATGCAGGTTGAAACTGTACAATACTTCCACTTTCTTCCATGAGCCACCCATTTTCATCCACCTGTTGCTCGGATTGGTAGGCCACCGTGAATTCCTCCTCACTAATGAATATCATGAGAACTGCTTCCATGTAGATGGTAGTTAGGGCGAGCAACGTAGTATAGGCGATCACAAGATGCACCAAGTCTGAACTGGTGAGTTTTATTATGTTAACTACCTTATGTGATAGTGTTCATCAGTTTTGAGGTCAATTTCTTTTATTGATGATTATTGTCGCCTTTAGGGTAGTTACTATTCTGTGGTTAGAGAAGGCCGATTTTTGAATGTCCGGTGGGAGTCATATGGGATGTTGGTTGTGATGTGTTGTTCTTTAGTTGACATTTGCAATTCTATTCTAAGGATTAGTTGCTCGAGGGAGAGCAACATTCAAGCTTAGGGGAGTTTGATGCGATGATTTTGAGTCGCATTTATAGACCTGTTTTATATGTGTTTTATGCTTTAATTAGTCATTTTCATGGTTAATATCGCATAATTCATCTATTTTGGTCTTTGCTATCATTTTATGTCAAATCTCCCTTATTACATCATTTTGAGCATTAATTGTCAAATTATTATTATTTGTGTGAATTGATTTGGTTTCATATTTAAATTTCAGGAAAAATGAGTATCTGCTTCCGTCGATACCATCGACGGAAGTTGATACCATCGACATGGTCACAGGTTGCCAGCCGAAAGGAGCAGCAAAGCGTCGATACTATCGACAGGGATGTCGATGGTATCGAGTCACCTTCAGGTTGTTGGTGATGAAGCAGTCGATAGTATCGACACCCCGTCGATACCATCGACATAAGCAGGCTGCAGCGACACAAAATGACAAAGCCGTCGCTAGAGGGAGGTCGATACCATCGACCTAAGTCAATGGTATCGAGACTACAACAGGCTCTCGGACGAAAAGAAATCAAGGGCTGCCGCTACCACACGGGGTCGATACCATCGACCCGCGTCGATGGTATCGACGCCGTCAGATATGCGTTGGATTCAGATTGATCTCAATCGGACGGCTGGAGTTAATTAATGACCTAATTAGGGACTTATACCTAATGACGGCCGGCCAGAGAGAGGGAGGATCGGAGGAGCCATTGCACGAGTACCGAGGAGCGAGAGAGAGGAGAACGGAGGCCAGAGGTTCATCCCAGTCGATCCGGATGCCGAAGAAGACGGATTCACCACCGAAAGGCGGGATAGCACGTGTTCTACACAAAGGATCAACCGGTTCTTCTCCGTTCAGGGGTTTTCCCTTTCATTCCACGTTTTTCACATGTTTTCCCCTATCTCTACCTTGTACTTGTGTGAGATGAACATGCGGGGCTAATCCCCTTCATCTTTAGGACCGGGAGTAGCCCGGGGGTTCATTGTGTGATAGTTTTATAATATTAATTCATATTTTATCTCTTAAACTCGTGGTATAGTTTCGTTTTCTCCATATATTGTTATGCTTGATCACCATAATAATAACCTAATGCCCTTAATCACTTTGAAAGAAGGATTAACTGCTGAAAAGAGACGAAATCTACGTTAATCGATAAATCCCTTGACCAAGGTGGTGTAAAATTAATGGTGGATACTGAGAGATCGTTCGTAATGCACTTAGTTTAGGGGATAGGTTACTACGACGGTGGAACCGACCTAAACCTAAGTAGTTAATTGCACCACGACAGTGGGCAATTCTGTTTTCAGACCATTACCCGGATAGAGAGAGAAGATTGAGGCATTATATGAAACCTAATACAATGAAAACCCGCGGCGAAACTGCAATCCTAAAGATACCCTTTTGAATTGATTAAATTAACCTTTAATCGATTGTTTGCTTTGTTTTATTTTTATTTTCTTTTAATTTTGTTCAACAACCCTCAATTTGTTATTCGGCTTAGCTGATCGCAAATAGTTAGTAGGAGTCTCCAACAATTCCGAGTATCCCTGTGTTTGACTCGGGCCTCACAAAGGCCTGTACTACTCGACGCGTTCACTTGCATTTTTGCACACAGTAAATTTGCATCAGGAGGATAAAAAATGTTATAATTTGTAGTCAAAATGTTCAGACCATTAACATTATGCTTAGAGAAGTAAAAAGGAACCTTCTATCCTCCATTTTCTAGATATTTTGTATCACCACATTCTTTTGATTTAGGTATAGAAAGAATAGTTGTAAACAAAATAAAAAATAAAAAATCTAATAATGAATAATACAAGAATTTATTCATATCACTATGAAAAAAATAAAAATTGTTGATCTGGCATCTTCTTTCAATCCTTTCATAACCTCCTTATCCATATTAAGAATGTTAATTCATAGATAAAGATTCTCAATTCATCACATCTTTTAAGTTTGGATATTTTTCTCAAACTCTATTATATTACAGAAATGGTTACATCATTGAATGACAAAATACCTTTAATTACACACTTATATTTTCATAAAAACATCTCTTAAACTATCCTTGTTTCTTAAACTACTTATAAAATTAATTTATCTCTCAATTTTTACATATGTCAATTGTTTTTCTATATCACTGTAATATGTTATGAATGCTAATTTTTATAAAGAGATTGTTTTACTAAAAAGACTCACTATATTTTTCATTATAAATGACTCATTTTGATGTTAAAGAATAAGTCTCCCTTGCTATTTAACTATAGGTGACACTTCTTTTCATATATTTTAAGAGTAATGATCTGGCCATGTATTTTCCACAACATGCTTTTTTGGTATTTAGTGAAGTTACATCAAGTATAATACACTTTAAATACATATTTTTAAGGAGTGATTGTTGTGATTGCTATTTAAACCAAGATCTTATTTGACTTTTTTAGAATCTACTACTGCTACTCTGTATGTACATTTACATAAAATATCATACAGTCTCTTTCTCAAGATATAAATGTTTTTTATCATATTCATAATTAAATAATCATAACACTAACTTACGGTTAAGCATGATTTAACAGCATGTTTTTATGTGTCCATTTTATCTCATAAGAGTTACATTGTTAGTAATTTAGTTGTGATGTTACATAAATTGGAAATAATGTGTGAAAAAATACAATCGTCTCTATTCCAGGATAAACATATATCTCAAATACTGAGTGATATTGTCAACAAATAAGATTTTAAATTCAAAAAAATAAAATATTAAGAAAAAATAATAGGATTTTGCAAAAATTGGATTGCATGTCACTTCAATATATGTTATAGACCTAGATAACAGCTTGTGCTTAGTTGTCGTTCTTGCAACTTTGCGACATAGTTTCTAATTGATTGTAAAGTATAATATATGGGATGACAAGATGACAGAGGTGTGAACATTTTGTAGAAGGTGAAAATATTTGACTGAGATGATGTTTTCCATCTCAGATGTTTCTCCCTAGTTTTCACCATTTTTTCTAAGAAATTGCACACAGTTTTCAAAATAAATACATAACAAGTGGAAGCACGCAAAGAATTTGATGGTTCAAGGATAAGTTTTTAATGAAAAATAGTATGAGTGTTTTATTTTATGTGTCATTAGTCTAGAAAATTCATAATTAAACCCCACTATGCAAGTTTAATTACATCAAATCTTATTAATGAGTATGCCAAATAGTATCATTTTAAAAGATATTGTCTTCACATCAATTTTTGTAGTTTACCATTAACAACATGATTCTTTTTGAAAAAATAA
Source organism: Alisma plantago-aquatica (assembly GCA_963693085.1). Lineage (NCBI taxonomy): Eukaryota > Viridiplantae > Streptophyta > Magnoliopsida > Alismatales > Alismataceae > Alisma > Alisma plantago-aquatica. The sequence continues at coordinate 549,342,513 of OY856410.1, read as the reverse complement.
TATCTTGTTGTATTGTATATGGTATATCAATAGTTATTTTTACTTGAAAAGGTTTTTCTTCTTTGTCTTGTAGTTCAACTTTTATAGAGATATATCAAATAAAGAACAAATCACTATTGTCCTAGTTCCTCTTTTGAGAAAGAGCATGTATATTTAAGATTCCTGGGAGTTATTCATGTGACAGATTACTTATTATTGAAAACTAAATAGTTTATTATTTTATTCTCCACACACAAGCTTAATAATGTATTGGTTCCCTAGTCAATAAAAGGTATGAGCAATACAGAGGAGAAAACTCATCAACTCATGTAAACGATTATTGTGACCCTCCTTTATTAGTTTGTTGGGTCTACCACCGCCCTATAACCATCATACTACATACAAACAAGAAATAAGTTAATCGTGCTAATAAATAATTAAGTTAGTTTATAAAATGAATGCATACCAACTTTTTACTCTACTTAACATGAATAGAACAATTTATATTATCACTTATCACAGATCAATTATTGATTATTCTAAAAGAAGACACATAAGGTGAAACTTACCAATACCCCACCAAATTCAAACTTGTTTAGTTGTGCTAGTATTGTTTTGTTTGCAGTGTACCTTCATATATGGCTATATATATCAATATCATTATGCATGTCTTCTATGTACATTGATATCTTTATCGGGGCTATAAAATTTTGTCCGAACCTGTGAACCCAATCCCCTCTGAACCAGAAAAAATAATTTGGGTCTTGGATTTTATCAATCTCGGTCGGTTTTATATTAGATATTGGCGTCCCAATTGAAACTGGGTCGGTTTTGGGTGATGATTTGTTCAATCCAGATTGAATCAGGATTGACAAATTAAATATGAATTATTACCATGTAAATTAACAAAATTATATGACTAGATGTGGTTCTAGGTTTTACATTATGAAATTGGATCCGGTTCCAGACATCCCACCTTGTAAAAAAATTAATTCTAGGTCAGTTCTGAGTCAAGCTATTATGTATCAACCTAGTTGATATTAGATCTTGAACCGACCCAAAATTGGCTTTTTGACAACCCTAATCCTTATGTGTGGTGTACATTGATACATGACTTCTTGTACCTATACTAGTATCATCAAGTTTTATGTACATCAGGATCTTATAACTTATGCCAATATTGTTATGCATGCTTCACACTCGTATCTGGATGCCTATACCAATATATGTATGTAGCATTCTAAAGTCAATCACTATTGAAAATGAGACAGTTTGGTCCGCTTTACTGATAAATGAACAAAGTAAATCAAAATCAGGACCAAGAACATATCTATTCTTAATCACAACTCAGATTCTGAATTTCATTCACACCAAACCACATTACTCATTATAGTATGTTACACAAAAACATACATGCAAACTAGTTATTTAATAAAAGACAAGAGCGAACAACCTTGATTATTGAGTTTGCGCACACAAAGAAAACCATACAAAATCAGCAATCAATGACAAAAAAAACCATTCACACAGAAAAATATATGGAAATCGGTAAATGTGAGAACCAAGAGGTCTTGTTGGGATACGGATGTTCCGCTCCATGTCCTATTGGGATTTGGACTTAATAGACATTGGTTTGTGTTGTCAATACTAATAGGAGTTGAATCCAATATGGAAAGGAGATGGTTCCATATGTGCAACAACGGAATTGGACTAGAAATTGAATTGAGAATTGGATTAGGATTCCTAGTTGCAACCACATGCATAGAGACCTATCAATGGAGGCCGTTGGGGAGGCCATTCAATCATCTCACCTATTGGTGTGTGATCCCAATAGTTATTGGTTGTTTGAGCCTTCTATAGTAGAACAGCCAGAGAACAATAACAACTTGTGGTGCTCTCTTATGGTTAGAGAGGGTCAGCAAATTTGCCTTGAAGAGATGTAGTAGTTGATAGTTAGTGGCACATTAGGTGTACCGACTGTGTTCCTCTCTTGTGGATGAGAGAGGGCCAATGACTTTACTTTGAAGCAAAGTAACAATTGGCATTTGGCAACACAATGATAGTGCATCAAAAATGGAGGCGGGTCCGAGTAGAGGAGGATGCACATTAGTAGGTGGCATTTTGTTGGTGTTGCAACATTGACATCGACTATGACAACAAATCCAAGCATAGGAAGACACTCATCAGTCAGTGGCTATGATAGTGAAGGCAGTCTATTCGGTCAACATAAGAATTGCATTAGTCAGTGATACATAGGTGGTGTTTCAACCACGACGGTGGATCCAAGCAGTGCAAGATGCACATCGGTTGGTGACACATTATTGGTGATGCGACAATGACAATGGTACATCCGATCAGTGAAGGACGTGTCTCGAATCTCTTAGGTGGAGAGAGTTTTGGCGGCACGTCAGAATTCTAGTTGAAGGAGCGAACTAGAATGAGTATCATAGATAGAAATGAGGTAGGCGATATCGTCAGGAGTAGGCGAACCAATCATCAATTGTAGAGGAAACAAGCAATCCCCAGCAGTGGCGGTGGTGTCGTGAGGAGAAGAAGTGAAAAGGGATGGTTTGTACACATTGGGTGTAATTATGTTCTTCCGTATCTTTGTTCTCAGGCAGGGGAGGGGCTTCCCAGGTTTAGGGGTGATTAAGTTTGGGCAGTGTGAGTTGTAATCTTGGCTACATAGTATTTGTTGGCTGGTTTTGTCTCGTGGTTTTTCTCTCCTTGTCATTGGGAGAGTTTTCTACGTTAAATCTTACGCCTTCAGTCTTGAAGAGAATCATCACATGCCCACTAGAATTCCTAACAAATGGTATCAGAGCAGGGTTCGGATGATGTAATGGGTGTAGTGAGATGACTTCTAAAGACAGTAAGGGCAACGTCGACAAGAAGCGATCAACGAATACTCACATGTCTGAGATGCAGGATTCAATCTCGAAGGGCAAAAATATGCAGCATGACGGGTCCCAGTTAGAGAAGGTCGCTTCAAATACTTCTTCTAGACAACTCTCATATGAGGAAGAAGGACAATTCAATGGACATGTAGTTGATGCATGCAGAATGGAGGATCAGACTCTAGATGTGGGGTTACATTGATAGGGGAGCATCAAAAAAAAGATTTCTGAGGCTTACTGTACAAGTTCAGAAACATGGTTTTCATCCGGAATGGCTCGACTGACCAATACAGTTCAAGGTGTGGGCATGGAGAGTGAACCGGCAATGCTAGGATGCTTCATCTTAGTTGTTTGGGAACAAAGTGAAGTCATGGTGGTACTTCAAGAAGAGGGATGGAAACGGCAAGATGTTGCAACGTTTGATGAGATTGGATCTATCACATGTGGTGATGGCATTCAGAAGCTACTCTAGATGATCGTTGAAGACAAAGTCTCCCTCATGGGATAGAGGGGGAGATTGTTGGGATATGGACATTTTATCCCATGTCCTATTGGGATTTAGACTTAGTAGGAGTTGATTTGTATTGCCAATCTTAATAATAGTTGAATCCAATAAGGAGAGGAGATGGTTCCTTATGTGCAACAAAGGAATTGGACTGATAATTGGACTAGGATTCTCGGTTGCAACCATATGCATGGAGGCCTATAAATAGAGGGCCCTGGTAGGGAAATGAATCATCCCACATGTTGGTGTGTCATCCCGCCAGTTGTTGGTTGTTGATGCCTTTTGTGGTATAAGAGCCGAAGAATGATAACAACTGGTGATGCTCTCTTGTGTTAAGAGAGGGCCAGTGACTTCCCCTTGAACCAAAGTAGCAGTTGATAATCAGTGGCACATTAGGTGTACTGACAGTGTTGCTCTGTTGTGGATGAGAGAGGGCCAAGGACTTTTCTTCTAGGAAAAGTAGCGGTTGGCAGTCAGCAACACAATGGTAGTGCATCGAAAATAGAGGTGGGTCCGAGTAGCAAGGATTCATATCAGTTGGTGGCACATTGTTGGTGTTACAACACCGACATTGACATCGACTATGACAGTGGATCCAAGTAGAGGAAGACGCTCATCAGTCGGTGGCCAAGATTGTGGCAGTAGTCTATCGATTCAGTGAAAGATAGGCATTAGTCAGTGACATATATGTGGTGTTTCAACAATGATGGTGGATCCGAGAAGAAAAAGACACACATCAGTTGGTTACACACTATTGGTGATGCGACAATGACAACGGTCAGTCCGATCTGTAGAGGATGCATATGGAATCTCTTATACGGAGAGGGTTCTGGTGGCACATTGGAGTTCTAGTTGGAGGGGCCAACTAGAACAATTATCATAGACGGACACGACGTAGGTGACCTCATCATTATAAGAGGTGATTGGCAACAAGCAGTCCCTAGCAGTGGCAATGGTGTCATGAGGAGAAGAAGTCAAGAGGGAGGGTTTGTGCGCATTGGGTGTAATTTTGCACTTCCTTATCTTTTTTCTTAGATAAGGGAGGGGCTCCCCAGATTTAGGGGTGATTAAGTCTAAGCGGTGTGAGTTGTAATCTTGGTTAAATAGTGCTTGTTGGCCGATATTTCCTCGTAGTTTTTCTCTCCTTATCTTGGGGAGAGTTTTCCACGTTAAATCTTGCATCTTCAATCTTGTATAGCATCATTACTTTCCCACCACAATTCCTAACTTGTCTTTCTTCACACCCATCTTTGTTGTAGCCTTTGCAAATATGAATAAGATTCCATCTTAATCTTGGTGGGTTCTTTAGGCTTTGTGAATGGGATGTAGTTCTACTTTTAGTTTAGCAATATATAGTAGGGTCACATAGTGCACTATTTTGAGCTTATGGTTCCACAATTTATAGGGGAATAGAACAACTTTTTTTTTGAAGTCATAGCATATACAAAAATCAGGATACAACCACATACCAATTGAAGATAAATATTGATTCTACCAAATAACCTAATTATTGAATTTATAGTACTAGAAGTATCTTAAATCATATGATGTGTGTAAAATTTGAAAAGAAGAAAATGTAATACAAACTTAAAGGGGGACGATCCGAGCAAGGCCTCTAAAAAACTAATGAAGTTGGTTTTAGTCATCTGTCTCTCCATCAAGGATCTACTCTAGCATGTAGGTCCTTTGCCCCATGGTCATTTTTCTGTTGCCCGCTTGTTTGTTGTTGCTCATATCCCTTATGATTGTCTCTATACCCTAATTATTTGCATAGAGATAATATGTACTGTGTCATGAGTAGTTAGTATAAATTGTTGCATACCAAGACTTTTTTTATTAAATTATTGTAATTTTTTTCTAGTCGATATGATCAATACAATAGTGGCAATTAGTGTTCTAGTTAAGTATGTGTTTTAAATTGTTGATTTTGCTATGTTGAATATGTGTACCAACTCACCATGATAGTTTTGGAAGGACCCTGACTTGGGTTTTGGGATAACCTATTTGTTTGACTTAAGTAAGTTTCTTAGAACTTTAATCTAATCCTCATAGGTGTTTTTTTATCATGTGACATGCTTATGTTTCAAGTTTGGTTTTATTTGAATGTTGTTTGAGTGATGGTTGCTTGATTTGGACCAAAGTGCAAATTACACAAGATGAGGGGTTATCTTACAATATGTCACATGATGAGTGTGCCCTTAGTGCTTTAGAATCCTAAGAGATCGAATGATGCTACAGGGCACCTTGTGGAAAGCCTAAGTATCAAGTTGAGCATGTTTGGATGATGTTTGTGCTTTATGTGCTAGTTTTGGTGTAGATTACAATTTACCCAAAGTGAAGGATTAACATGCAATTTACCATATCTAGAGTGTTCCTTCCCTCTCTTGGCATCATCTAGAGAGGAGAGGAAGAGGTGGACACCTTATTTGGATCTCGGTTGTGTGGTGACATCTTTGGTGATATATAGAGAACATGTGTGAGATGTGCCTTGCTCTTTGATGGGAGAGGTTGCCTATTAGTTTGTGGATGTGTAGGGTTGTGCCCTACCAGTTTGTGAAGTGTGTAGGGTTGTTCCCTATCAGTTTGTGGGTGTGTAGGGTTGTGTCCTATGGATTTGTGAGTGTGTGGAGTATGCTCTATCGGTTTGTGAGTATGTTGGGTTTTTCCATATTGGTTTGTGAAGGGTGTAGAGCTTTGGCATATCATCCATGATCTTGGAAGGAGACCTAGAGGATGAGATTTATCCTAGATCTTATCACCATGCCTTGCATGTTGTTTCATGTACCTCTTCTCTCGTGTACAAGTGTCACCTAAGCTCCTAAGGTGATGACACTTCACCTTTGATCTATCTTCCTTCCCTCAAGTATATAACCCCCTCCTCCTTTACACAAGGAAACCCTTTCATCCATCCTTGTTCCTCTCTTCTTAGTGGAAGAGATTGGAAGATTAAGGAGCTAGAGGAATCCCCATGGAGCTTGGGAGGTCGAGTTCCTTGCTCATGGTGATTTCTTGTTCAACTTCCATCTTGGTGAGTTATGTTTCTTTGATGGTCATTCCTTTAATCTCTCTTCTTCATCCTCTTCTTCTACTCTCGGCAATGGATCATACCTTAGATGATGGTTAATTGGGATGTGGTTCTCTCTCCTTCTTTCCTTTATTCTTGAGCTACCATAGCCATGGCATTTTTTTCTTCTTTCTTGAGGTGATGTTGAAATCGAGTTGGGACTCTTAATGGATCATCTTTAAGTTGAGGAACATGTGCTTTGGAGCTTTGATCATGGAAGCTTGGACTCTTGATGGATACCTTCATGAGGCAGGTTATATAACACTTAACCTCCTTTGTTATTATCACTCTTTATGTGCTTAAGTTGCTCTTCATCTCTAGATTGTGTACTTCTTATATGTTAGTAGCTAGTGATGGTTTTGAGGACTTATTAAGATAGTTTAAATGATGATGTTTGTTGTTGTAATCTTATGCCCTTTCTTTTGAAGGAACTGAGTGTGGTTTGTACGTTGTAACTTGATTGATGATAAAAGAAACTTTAATTGGTCAAATAGAATTTAGTCATGTAGTCTTCCCTATGCCATAGATCCATTTGGTGTCAGTATTTGTTGAATGGTGAAAAGAGAAACTCCTACAGAAACTCAGTGTTCATACCATTGAGTATGCGGGGACATCTTGGTACCCTAATATCAAGCAATAGAGTGTGGCTTTGGGCCATAGCTCGGTGATATGTGACACATGATTGAATGCAGTCATACCCTGATAAAAGTGTGGTTTTGGTCATAGCTCAGTGATAAGAGATACAAGATTGGTTGTGGTCATAACTTGATAAGAGTGTGGCTACGGTCGTAGCTCAATTTTACTAGCATCGTGGCCTGTACCAAGGTGGGTAAGATTTGTATAGCTAGACTATATGTCATTGATAGCAGTATGACTGATGATGTCACTGCATGCTCACTCGTACTGATCGAGGGGGTGAGATTGTGGTATCTAACTCTTCCATTAGATCTTGTATGGCACTGATTTCGACTTAGCAGTGGTCAGTTTGATTTGGGTAGTACAATTCAAATCCTCAGGGCATAATAAATACGTAATTAGCCGTGTAAAGTACATGCATAGGATCAAACATGGAAACATTAGATGAAGCCTTGCCTTGCTTTTGTATGATTAGTTAATAATAGTTATACATGTTCTTCATATTCCTTTTGAACTATTATTAGCAAGTGCATGTTACTGGTCTATTTACTTCACCCATGAGATATATTTCATTTAGTTAATTATGTTCTATCTGCTCAGTATATTAATCTATCTGATTAGTTATATATGTTAATAATTGAGTTAGCAGAGAGTTATATATCTCATTGGGACTGTGCATCTCACCTTTTTGGTTAAATAACTTTTTAGGTGGGAATGCATGCCAATTAAAAGATGATGCAGTTGAAGATAATATGAGAAGAAAACTACACTTCGTTAACCATGATATATGGAGAGTGTCTAGTAATAGAGTCCTATGTGTAGTCCATGTACACTCAGGTCCTTGGGGTGTTCTTGATGTGTTTTGTAGACATGATGATCGATATGTGATTTCTGGCTTGTGTGCCTCTAGTAGTATGTATATACACGTGGAACTATTATCTTATGTAACAAGTTGATTGGAATAAGATGATGTATCTTCTTGAATATATGTTATGAAATACAAGTGTTGGCTCTTATGTAATAATCCTCAGCTCATGCTTCTTGTTGCAAATCAGTTTTAATTTCCTGTGATTTTGAGTAATCCACTGGTAATGGTTGATCGTGGTTTAAGTTTTGAATAATCTCGCTTTGTGTGACAAAGGGTGTCACATTTAGTGGTATCGGATCTCTATGTTTGCTAAGTTTACAGGGACACTAGGATTAGGACTAGGATTAGGATGGTGTCTAAGATAAGAACATGATATAAAATATGGTGCATACTACTTAATCTTTGTACTTGAGTGCACTGGACAGGTATTCAAATGTTGAAGAAAAGGTAAGTATGGAACTCTTACATTGATTCCTCTTTGATTACCCTGATCAAGTAATCATTTTGGAACAATCTAAAGAGCATAACAATCAGAAATTATGATGCTAATACCTCTATCATACTATGAAAAGAGATAACAACTGCACCATAATTCACTAAAACTTTAATGTTTGGTGATTAAAAGAGAAAGATACAGCTTCATGAAATCTAAATGTAAATGTCAATATGATAAGAGAAGTTCGTGAAGTTGTAATTTCAAGAAATGTATGAAGAGAAAGGCAGATGAACAGGTGCTAATAAAGTAAGTTGAGGTGTAAAATTCACATAAGATGGAGAACATACCTGAAACAAGGATGAAGTAAGAACAACAAATGAGAATGAATAATGTATAAATAAGAGGGAACATGAGTTAATCTTAGTATAAATAAGAGGGAACATGAGTTAATCTCAGACCAACCCATGAGTATAAGAAAGTATAAAGTGTAACCCTCATAATATGTGAAGGGAAACAAGGGAGATGATCCCTGTTCTATAAAGAATGTGTAAATAAAAATGATCATTTTCATGATATAAAGATGAAAAATGTGGCAAAACAAGGACATTTTCATGAACATGAAGAACAATAATCAAAGAAAGAGTATTGTCATGTAATCATCTCAATAGTTCCTATTCTAATAGCAAGGAAACCAAGATGAGAAAAGTTAAAATGACACATGAATAGTTGGAAAGTCGTAAGATAATCAAAAGAAGTGATAATCCCTTCACCTCGATAAGCAAACCCTGGTAATGATGAAGTGATTATAGGAACATGTTCCCTTGTATTCTATCCTTTGAAATATGTGGCAGTCAAGTGGGTCTAATGTCACTTGATGTACATAATTTAGAAGTGATCTTAATATGGATACTCTGGTAAGTATCAGTTGGTCTTGGATTTTTGTTCCAAGATAGGGATATTTGTGATAGGAGATGTCTTGAGATGAAAGGAAGACCCTTCTGATAAGTTTAGGTTTGGTAGTAGTAGCAGAGGATGGATGTGTTGAGGATGTGATGTGTTTTTGACATATGTGATGGATACCAAGGTAAGTAATCCTAGTATCCAAGTAGTGTCAGTTGTATGGGAGAGTGAGAACATGCCACTTGATAAGATGTACAATTGAGAGCGAGTATGTTGGTAGAATAGTTGGCAAGAGTAAGACTAGTGTTAAGTTAGCAGATCAGAGTAGCGCAGCGGAAGTGTGATAGGTTTTGAAGTTCCAAGTGGATGAAAGAACATATCTCTAGTCTTTCTTGGGAAGAGACATACTGAAATTTTAGGAAGGTATGGTAAACTCTAAAAATCAAGAATTTTATCATATAATTCTATAAGATGAGGAGGTGATACATAAGAAGGGGTTAACACCTAAGTTGGATAAGTATGTATAGTGCTTCCATGGCTAAAAAAATATCACCTGGAAAAGGTTGACTCTGCAACTGACAATGGAAAAGGATAAGTTGGGTATGTGTCCTATGCAACAGATCATGTTTTGACCTTGGATAAAAGAATGATATGATGGTCAAGTATTATGACATTACCCTAAAGTCAAGGAACTATCTGTAAGTTTGAAGGTATGATGCATGAGTCGTATCCATCTCCGTTCACCTGGGACTTCGGGGGTGAAATCCTTGTTAGGGATTTATGACTTGTAAGGACCTTGAGCTGGGTTTTGGGCTAACCCTATTTTTTTTCTTAAGTAAGTTTCTTAAAACTTTAATCTAATCCTCTGAGGGGTTTTTTTATCATGTGACATACTTATGTTTCAAGGTTGGTTCTGTTTGAATGTTGTTTGAGCAATGGTTGCTTGCTTTGGACCAAAGTGTAAATTACCCAAGATGAGGGGTTGCCTTGTAATATGTCACATGATTAGTGTGCCCTTAGTCCTTTAGAATCATAAGAGAGAGAATGATGCTAAGGGGTGCCTTGTGGAAAGCCTAAGTATCAAGTTGAGCATGTTTGGATGATGTTTGTGCTTTATGTACTAGTTTTGGTGTAAATTGCAATTTACCCCAATTGAAGGGTTAACATGCAATCTACCATCTCTAGAGTGTTCATTGCCTCTCTGGGCATCATCTAGAGAGGAGAGGAAGAGGTAGGCACCTTGTTTGGATCTTAGTTGTGTGGTGACATCTTTGGTGATATATGGAGCACATGTGTGAGATGTGCCTTGCTCTTTGATGGGCTATCTCAGGTTTGAGAACCTTGAAGAGGATGCCTATGAGTTTGTCAGTGTGTAGGTTTATACCTTATCGGCTTTTGAAGTATTTAGGGTTGTTCCCTATCAGTTTGTGGGTGTGTAGGGTTGTGTCCTATCGGTTTGTGAGCGTGTGGAGTATGCTCATTTTACCATATCGGTTTGTGAAGGGTGTAGAGCTTTGGCATATCAGTCATGATCTTTGAAGGAGACCTATAGAACGATATCTAGCCTATATCTTATCACCATTCCTTGCATGTTGTTGAATGTGCCTCTTCTCTCATGGATAAATGTCACCTAAGCTCCTAAGGTGATGACACCTCTTTGTTGATCTCTCTTCCTTCCCTCAAGTATATAGCCCCCTCCTCCTTCATACAAGTAAACCCTTTCATCCATCTTGTTCCTCTCTTCTTAATGGATGAGCTTGGAACTTAAGGAGCTATAGGAATCCTCATGGATCTTTGGAGGTCGAGTTCTTTGCTCATGGTGATTTCTTATTCAACTTCCATCTTGGTGAGTTATGTTTCTTTTATGGCCATTCCTTTAAGCTCTCTTATTCATCTTCTTCTTCTACTCTCAGCCATGGATCTACCTTAGATGAAGGTTGATTGGGACGTGGCTCTCTATCCTTCTTTCCTTTCTTCTTGAGCTACCATAACCATGGCTTCTTCATCTTCTTTCTTATGGTGAGGTTGAAATTGAGTTGGGAATCATGATGGATCATCTTCAAGTTGAGGAATGTGTTCTTTGGAGATTTGATCATGGAAGCTTGGACTCTTGATGGAGACATTCTTTGTTGGGTTTTAGAGGAGACAGAGAAGGCAGCGGAAACAAAAAATGTCTTCTCCCAAACCCAGAATAAAGGAATCACGTCAACGTCTATACAATAGGAAAGATGGTTTGTAGAGGCGTACCTTGTCCCCAGGCTTGCTCGGCGACATTACCTACGGCTTGCACGGTCTTCACCGCCATCTTGGATGGTGTCTGTGCAGCTCCTGGTCTCACCGGGACTGTCAGGATTGACAGTTGTCCTCCGAGTGGCAGAAGTCTCCCGCCTTTACAGTAGCCCTCACGGACCACCTGGAACTCCGATCGCCTTGTCGCACAAGGCACCAGAAGGAGTCATACCCTCTGGTCAGTGTACTAGTCACTGACACACTATCCTACCACCAGTCACTTTTCTATAGTTGTTTTTCCCTTTTTGTGCCTCCCTTATCAGGTAGCACTTGCTCGGGCTCTCATGGTTACCACAACCAGAGAGAATGACAACTTTGCAGAGCAACTGGTGTTCTCAGTTGTACTTTTTGAAGCCCCCAATACCCCTATATATATAGGAGGGTCATGGGACAGGGTTCTCTATCCTAGGCAATGCGGGATTAAAGTAGGAGTAGAAGGGTTCGAGATTTTCCACAAAACAACCAATTGCGCCAACTGAACCGATCGTTTCAAGCATGAATCGATCGGTTGGGGACCTGAGCTGATTGGTTCACACCTGAACCGATCGGTTGGGGCACCTGAGCTGATCGGTTCACTTTTGAAATGATCGGTTCACTGCCCTGGTCAGTTCTCGGTTGACTTTTCCTCTTTTGTTTCAAATTGATCCAAATACCAATCCTTGTTCCAATCAAATTGGACAAGTGAAATGAAGAGAAATTTCTTGCCAACCTGACTTTCCCAACTCGCTCGGTTGGACCAGTTGAGCCGATCAGTTCAACCCTTGAACCTGTCGGTTCAGCATGTCCTGAGCCGATCGGTTCATCACATGATTCGATCGGTTGGGAGTGCAGACTTGCAAAATTAGTCAATTGCAGTTTCAATCAATCTGATACTCTAATCAATCAGTCCAACACCTTGAACACTATGATTTTGAGCTATCAATCAACTAATTGTTTAATTGAACTACTACACTCCTTTAGTAATCAATCTAAACATCGTTTGTGGATAAACTCCTCTTCCAGGTTAAATCCTATGTGTGTGACCCTACATGCCCATTTCACATTGGCAGTGAAAGTCCATAACACTTATGACTTCACAAGCAAAGAGCGGTGCCTAGTCGCACATCAGTGCCACCCAAGTGAAATAGAAAGCTGGAGAACAACTTTCAATCCTACAATCCATGAATGGTGTTATAGTGAATGTATAATTCTTTTGTCACTAATGTCCTGAATGAACTCAAGACATGGTACATTCATCCTTTCAATGTTCATCCATGTCCTTGATTTCAGAGCAGATTGGGTGAGATGTGTGTGACATCAAGAACACATATTGATTCACACATGCATGTGCATGCCTTTATCAATCCAACTCATCAATTGGCCATGAACATCAAACTCCCTAAGGAGGGACAAATCCCATATATCACTCACCCCTCAAAAGCCCCATGTGTCAAAGTCACCCAATCATCACTGTTATAACAGCCCATGTTTCAGGACTGCGTTTGATGATGTCAAAGTGTACCCAACGACATGTGTTGAGTGTAGTGATTTTAGGCCGAAGAATCACACTCACCACCATCACTGTGAGAGCTGAATGTGACTACTAAATCATGGTTCCATGTGTCACTCTCACGGTGGGTCTGTCCGGTACACTTGTTCTCAAACAAGTACCTATGTGCTTGGTTTGATACCACTATATCATGACTAATGAGATTCTTTCACCTACAAAACACAATCTAGTCTTTAGTATTATTGATGTCTATGGTTATTTCCACAATAACAACCGACTAGGGACTAAACAAGAAAGTATACTCTTAACATCTGTATGATCTCATCGTTTACGTCCTCAAGCCAAGAGCATATGTCATCGAGTAAAATAATTCTTTAGACATCTATCATTTTACACTATCATCTCAGAAACAGTTAAAACATATAGATCGGAAATTGCCTTTATTATTATTCAAATCATTTACAAAGTATCCCATTACAATCATCACATGACTTGCTCTATGGGAATACATACCAACAGACTCCCACTTGCACATAGAGCTAGTCACCTAAGAACCTCAGTCCTTGTGACCTAGCATGACCATCATGCTTCTGTTGAGAAAGGGCCTTTGTCAATGGATCAGCTATGTTGTCATCAGTTGGTACTTTGCAAATCTTCACATCTCCTCGATGTATGATCTCTCGTATGAGACGGAAGCACCGCAATATGTGCTTGGACCGCTGATGTGATCTGGGCTCCTTAGCTTGAGAAATAGCTCCATTATTGTCAGAATAAAGCTCAATTATATCACAGCTACTGGGAACTACACCAAGTTCAGTGATGAACTTCCTGATCCACACAGCTTCCTTTGTTGCATGTAAAGTAGCAATATACTCGGCCTCTGTAGTAGAATCGGCAATAGTTTCTTGCTTGGAACTCTTCCAGCTCACAGCTCCATTGTTTAAGAAATATACAAATCATGATTGCGATCTGTAATCATTTTTTTTATTTGGAAGCTTGCATCGGTGTAACCTCTTACAACCAATTCTTCCTCGCCATCATAAATAAGGAACTGATCCTTAGTCCTTCGTAAGTACTTGAGGATGTTCTTTACGGCTGTCCAGTGAGAATCCTCAAGATCTGACTGGTACCTTCTCATCATGTTGAGGACATACGAGACATCTGGGTGTGTGCACAACATAGCGTACATGATGGATCTGATGTCTGATGCATATGGGATCCCATTCATACATTCCCTCTCTTCACAAGATTGGGGACATTCAGCTCTTGAGATGGTGACTCCATGTAGCATGGGGATGTTGCCTCTCTTTGAGTTCTCCATGCGGAATCACTTCAGCACTTTGTGAATGTATGTGCTTTGACTTAGTCCGAGAAGCCTTTTATATCTATCTCTATAGATCTTAATACCTAGAATGTAGGATGTTTCTCCTAAGTCCTTCATTTAGAAAGTATTCACAAGCCAAGTCTTTACCTTCTCTAAGGTTGTGACATCATTCCCCATCAATAGTATGTCATCCACATACAATATGAGGAATCTGGTCGTACTCCCACTAACCTTCTTGTACACACAAGGTTCATCTTCATTTTGAATAAAGCCAAACACTTTGACCTCCTCATCAAATCAAAGATTCCAACTCCGATATGCTTGCTTTAATCCATAGATTGACCTTTATAGCTTACAGACTTTATTGGCATTCTTTGGATCTACAAAACCTTCAGGTTGTGTCATGTACACATCCTCATTTATATTCCCATTAAGGAATGTGGTTTTAACATCCATTTGCCATATCTCATAGTCATAGTAAGACGCAATAGCAAGCGTTATCCTGATGGACTTAATCATGGCAACTAGAGAAAAAGTTTCATCATAGTCAACACCTTGAACTTGTCAGAAACCCTTTGCAACCAATCTTCCTTTATAAGTTTGCACATTGCCATCCATGTCGTTCTTCTTCTTGAAGACCCACTTGCACCCTATGGGTTTTACCCCTTCAGGTGGTTCCACCAAAGTACATACTTTGATAGAGTACATGTATTCCATCTTGGATTTCATGGCCTCAAGCCATTTCTCAGAATCTGGTCCCTCCATAGCCTCTAGATAGGTAGTTGGATCATCATCTATGATCAACTCACCGCCTTCCTGAGTCACAAGGTATCCAAACCTCTCAGGTTCAAGGTGGGTCCTACTAGATCTACGAGGTCCTTGTATTACTTGAGGATACTAAGATTCCACAACACCTTGTGAATCTCTATGTTCCTCTTGTACATCTATTGGTTCAATGTTTTCTTGTTGGGCTTGAACCTCTTCAAGGTCTATTTTCCTCCCACTATTTCCTCTAGAAATAAATTCCTTTTCTAGGAACACAGCTGTCCTAGCAACAAACACTTTGTTGTCAGTAGGGTGGTATAAATAATATCCCCTCGTTTCTTTGGGGTATCCAACAAAATAACATTTCTCGGACTTGGGTCCAAGCTTATCAGGAAACATTTTCTTGATGTAAGCCTCACAACCCCAAATCTTAATAAAAGACAAATCGAGACGCTTCCCATGCCATATCTCATATGGTGTCTTCTGAACTGATTTAGATGGTACTCGGTTAAGTGTAAATGTGGTGGTTTCAAGAGCATGACCCCAGAAGGAAATCGGAAGATCGGAAAAACTCATCATTGATCACACCATATCTAGTAAAGTGTGATTCCTTCTTTCAAACACATCATTATGTTGTGTTGTTCCATGCAGAGTCCATTGTGATATGATACCACGGGCTCGCAGAAGATCCTAAAACTCTTGACTTAAGTATTCTCCACCTCGATCGAATCAAAGTGATTTACTACTTTTACCAAGTTGGTTATGTACTTCATTCATGAAATCCTTGAATTCAAGGGTTTCTGACTTATGTTTCATCAAGTACACATAGCCATACCTACTGAAGTCATCAGTGAAGGTAATGAAGTACTGATACCCACCTCTAGCTTTAGTTCTAAAAGGCCCACATACATCAGTATGTATGAGTCCTAATAGATCACTAGCTCTATCACCTATACCTGAAAAGAGAGTCTTGGTCATCTTACCCAACAAACAAGATTCACATGTCTCTATTGATTCATAATCAAAAGAGTCTAGATAACCATCTTTATGGAGTCTAGAAATGCACTTGTCATTTATGTGCCCTAGACGACAATGCCAAAGATACATTTTATTTGAGTTGTTGAGTCTTTGCCTATTGGTGTTTACGTTGTATACACTTGTCTCCAGATCTATCAAGTATAGACCATAAGACATTGGGGCACTTCCATAAAAGATCCCATCTTTTGAAATGGAACACTTTCCATTCTTAATAAGAAATTCAAAACCATCCTTGTCCAAATATGAGATGGAAATGATATTCCTATTTATGGCAGGTACATAATAGTAGTTCTTCAACTCTAATATTAGCCCACTAGGTAGAGTTAACTCATAGGTTCCTACGGCACTGGCAGGAACTCTTGCCCCATTGGCAACACGTAGTTCATCCTCACCTTTCTCCAAAGGCCTACTTCTCTTAAGATCCTTCACATTTGAACAAATGTGAGATCCACATCCGGTATCAAGTACCCATGACAAAGAAGTAGTAAAGTTAATCTCTATCATGTATACACCAGAAGTAGAGATCTCTATCTCTCTCTTCTTCTTCCATCGTTCCTTCCATCCTCTCCATGTTTTGAGCGTAGAAGATTTTGACATTGGTTCGGTGAGAGAACCCTTCTCTCCCTCACCTTTGTTCCATTAATCTCCATCAATGAACTATCCTTCTTCTTATGCGTACATAGAGTGGATTAAAAGGCTACCAGTATATCTAGATTGTGCAGAACACTTCTAACAATCCCTAACTAGTTATGGAATTTATTCTCAATTAATTTGCCCATTTTCAAAGATGGTTTGTTTGACATTCTACAAGAGAAAATTGCATTTGTCAAAACTCCTTTTGATTTGATTTCATTTTAATAAAATTTGACAGTAGTTAATTAGGCCTTTAATTAATTAATGCTCCCACTATTTTGATTAAATTGACAGCCCTCACCATCAATTCGGAAGATTGCAACGTACAATCTTCTAGTGGGTCAAGATCTTGAAATCCTCTGAGTTATGGACCAGCTAGGGATGTCACCCACAACTCAGATCTTCCAGGTAGGCAACGTTTTCCAATTGCATCATATGCAACTCTTGAAAGATGTCATATGCAACTCCTTGCCATGTTCACCTCCATGCCTCAAGGTGCTAGATCCTATCTAGGTCACCTTGTTAAGTCTGACCCAAAGCCAACACAATGAATATGCACCCTGGTTGGGCAGACCCACATTTCAATCCTTCACGCTTCCACGAGATAGACGGTGCACCACGCTAGGGCGTGCCCACACTTGGCCAATCAAACTTTTCACATGTGTCACATTTGGAAGGCATCTAAAACTTTAATATTTAATGAGGGATGTGGTTTTTATAGGTACATTTACATATCCAATCACCACATTCATAGTAAGTATCATATACATGCTATATCCCATAGGAAACATGTGAAATGATAAAAGCAATGATTATGTCCATCCTAATGTGATTCCTCGAGCCAAGAGGAATCACGATCATCTAGGTCCACATCACATACAACCTTTACAAGATGAACTCTATTCTTCTCTGTTCTGGGTTCGATCAACTCATCTCCATGATTGATCGACTCGCCATCAAGCCGGTCAGTTGGGTGCCACCAACTGATCGACTGGTGTCTCCAGCCGATCGGTTCACTGATCATCGTGCATCTCCTCAGGTTGCCACCCGCTCGTCTTGATCGCCAACCGATCGATTCACGCCTTGAACCGACCATCTCAGTTGTCGTCAGATGTCCTCCGTTCTTTGACATAACATGAAATAAATTATCTATCCTATTTTACATTTTAAAAAGGAAACCCCGAGTTACATTCGGGGGGAGCAAAGGTAGGAAAGAAATCTTGAGTTATCTCGAGTTACATTAGGAATAGGAGATAGGGAATCGGTGTGTAGACCGAGATGCAAGCAACCACATTCAACCAAGCACACATACATAGGGTTTATTGGCCATAACCATGCTATACATCCACCACAAAACTCATTTGTGGGGGACGCGCATTGAGTGCATTTATATTACATATCATATATGTATATTGGGATTTGTGGATTTAGGATTGGACATGTATAAAGTCAATTTTATTCGCATTGTGTGCAATAAATAAAGGCGACAAACCAAAATCAATCACATCGATAATCCTAAAGTATAGAGCAGTTGGAGTGGCTCTGATACCACTGTTGGGTTTTAAAGGAGACACAGAAGGTAGCGGAAACAAAAAATTTCTTCTCCCAAACCCAGAATAAAGGAATCGTGTCAACGTCTATACAATAGGAATGATGGTTTGTAGAGGTATACCTTGTCCAGAGGCTTGCTCGGTGATGTTACCTCACGGCTTGCGCGGTCTGCACCTCCGATCTTGGACGGTGTATGTGCAACTCCTAGTCTCACCGAGACTGCCGGGATTGACAACTGTCCTCCAAGCGGCAGAAGTCTCCCGCCTCTACAATTGTCCACACGGACCACCTGGAACTCTAATCGCTTTATCGCACAAGGCACCGGAAGGAGTTGTACCCTCCTGTCAGTGTACTAGTCATCGAACCACTATCCTGCCACCAGTCACTTTTCTGCATTTGTCTTTCCCTTATTGTGCCTCCCTTATCGGGTAGTACTTGCTCAATCTCTCCTGGTTACCACAACCAGAAAGAACGACAACTTTGCAGAGCAATTGGTATTCTGAGTTGTACTTTGAGAAGCCCCCAATAACCGTATATATAGGAGGGTCATGGGACAGGGTTCTCTACCCCAAGAAATGCGGGACTAAAGCAGGAATATAGGGTTTGATATTTTCCACAAAACAACCAACTGTGCCAACTGAACCTATCATTTCAAGCATGAACCGGTTGGTTGGGGACCTGAGTCGATTGGTTCACACCTGAACCAATCGGTTGGGGCACCTGAGCCGATCGGTTCACTTCTAAAATGATCGGTTCACTTCTGAAACGATCGGTTCGCTACCCTGGTCAGTTCCTGATTGACCTTTCCTCTTTTGTTTTGAATTGATCCAAATACCAATCCTTGTTCCAATCAAATTGGACAAGTGAAACGAAGAGAAATTTCTTGCCAACCTGACTTTCCCAACTCACTCGGTTGGACCAGTTGAGCCGATCGGTTCAACCCTTGAACATATCAGTTCAGCTTCTCCTAAGCCGATCGGTTCATCACATGAGTCGATCGATTGGGAGTGCAGACTGTGCAAAATCAGTCAATTGCAGTTTCAATCAATCTGATACTCTAATCAATCGGTCCAACACCTTGAATACTATGATTTTGAGCTATCAATCGATTGATTGTTTAATTGAACTACTAAACTCCTTTAGTAATCAATCTAAACATTGTTTGTGGATAAACTCCTCTTCCAAATTAAATCCTATGTGTGTGACCCTGCAGGCCCATTTTGCGTTGGCAATGAAAGTCCATAACACTTATGACTTCACAAGTAAAGAGAGGTTCCTAATCGCACATCAGTGCTACCCAAGTGAAATAGAAAGTTGGAGAACAACTTTCAATCCTGCAATCTGTGAATGGTGTTATAGTGAATGTATAATTCCTTTGTCACTAATGTCCTGAATGAACTCAAGGCATGGTACAGTCATCCTTTCAACGTTCATCCATTTCCTTGATCTCAGAGCAGACTGGGTGAGATGTGTGTGACATCAATATCACATATTGATTCACACATGCACACACATGCCTTTCTCAATCCTACTCATCAAATGGCCATGGACATCAAACTCCCTTAGGAGGGACAAATCCCATATCTATCACTCACCCCTCAAAAAGCCCATGTGTCAAAGTCACCCAATCATCAACTATATAACAACCCATGTTTCAGGACTGTGTCTGATGATGTCAAAGTGTACCCAATGACATGTGTTGAGTGTAGTAATTTCAGGTTGAAGAATCACACTCACCACCATCACTGTGAGAGCTGAATGTGACTACCAAATCATGGTTCCATGTGTCACTCTCATAGTGGGTCTGTCTGGTACACTTGTTCTCTAACAAGTACCTATGTGCTTGATTTGATATCACTATATCATGACTAATGAGATTCTGTCATCAACCAAAACATAATCTTATCTTTAGTGTTATTGATGTCTATGGTTATTTCCACAATAACAACCGACTAGAGACTAAACAAGAAAGTATACTCTTAACATCCGTATGATCTCATCGTTTAGGTCCTCAACCCAAAAGCATACATCATCGAGTAAAACAATTCTTTAGACATCTATCATGTTACACTATCATCTCAGAAATAGTTAAAACATATAGATCAGAAATTGCCTTTATTATTATTCAAATCATTTACAAAGTATCCCATTACAATCATCACATGACTTGCTCTGTGGGAATACATACCAACATTCTTGAGATAGGTTATATAACTTGTAACATCCTTTGTTATTATTAATCTTTATGTTCTTAAGTTGCACTTCACCTCTAGATCATGTACTTCTTATATGTTAGTAGCTAGTGATGGTTTTGAGGACTGATTGATGAAGGAACTTCATTTAAGTTGTTGTCCATATCTTGTTCTTTCTTGCATTTTTATGGACTAGTGACCAAGTTTCCTAAGGTTGAATATGACTAAGTCAACACATAGGTAGTGAATGGTCTTCATGGCTCGTGATGCTTAAACCGACACAACATGTCACAAGTTGTCATGACTTGGGGGCACTTAGGCTGATAGGTTTGGATAAGTGCTAAACTGTCACACCCAAGAAGGTGCCTAAACTAATATGAATGGTTAGGCCAACATACCTTGATGAGGAGTTAGCCCATCATGCTCTAGAGGTGCTTAAATCTATGTGTTGCCAAACTAATAGGCTTTGATTGATTATTACTTGTCATGCCCAAGATGGGGCTAGATTGATACACCTTGCTAGCCCGTCATGACCATGAGGACAAGTTGTGTGAACTGATTTGTTTTGAGTGCTAACCGTGACACCTTGATGGTGCAAGAAGTTGACATGACCTAACCCTAACCCTAGTGTTGCCCGTCACACCCTTAAGGAGGTGATGCCCATCACACTATGTGTCGCCCGATACCCCTTCACGAGTTGATATCTAACACACCTTCAAGAGGGGTTGCTTGTCATACTTTCAAGGAGCTAAACCGATACATCCCTTAAGTTGATAAAATAACACCTCTAGTGTAGTAAATGTCACCCCATATGTGTAATGAACCCAACATGATTGGAAAAGATGGACTAAACTGATACACCAGAAGAGGGTCTAATCTGATTCCTTTGATTGATGGGGTGAAATCGACATCACTTGATTAAGGTTGAAGGGTATGCTAGGATACTCAATGATGTACACATATGAGTAATGCATGTTAGAGAAGAATGTTGTTTAGAATAATGTATGAGAAATCCTAATTGCTTCTCCTAAAGCTAGTACACCATAAGATGATGTTAATATTAGTGGTTCATCCTTACTTAAAAATCTTAGCCCTAAACTCTCCAACTATGTGGGAAGTAATGGATGTAGGGTTCAATTGTTGAGTATCCATATGATAAAATTAACCATGGAACAATATGACCTATGTGTTCATATTAATAGAGATGATATACCCATGCACTTATGAAAGGGTGATACCTAGTACTGATGGTATGATGATTGATTTATATATAACTAATGTGGTTCAAACCTAAATCAATTTCAAGGAAGTGGGAATTGGTGTAATTAGGGTTTGGTGGTGTAACTGTGAAGTAAAACCCTAATCGCCTCTATGTGAAGAGCACTGACTCTAATTATGAGGGCAGGTTATAATATTAAAGGAGTATAAATAGAAAGCATGATATTATACTCTCTTAAATACATGACTATAACCTAATGGGTTAATTATGTGTTATGACTTGTGAATACCATGAAGATGGTTAATTAATAGCTAGCTTTGATATGAACCTTGAAAAGGGAACACATAAAGTATGAATATGTGAATGTGCATACTTGGTTACACTAATTAATTCTTAGTCTTATACACTCCAATTTATGGGAGGTAGTGCATGTCAAAGATGTGAGATAGAATGATGTTTGGGGACCATATGTGAAATCAACATGAGGCCCAATCTTAGATTAAAGATCTTTTGGTGCTTTGGTAGCTTTAACTAAAGGTTTTTAATATGTTTTAACATATTCTCTCACATACAATAATGGATAATGGTTGCTATGGAAAGTACATGTGATGTAGCATGATTGATGTGGCATGAGTGATACATATATGCTCGATGAGGTATGATGAGATAACCATGAATTACGAGTGTGATGTGATGGGTCTTAGGACTTGGTAATAGCTTAATATTCGGTTGAGGTTATATCTTCGAGTACTGAAATGAGACATTGATATCCCATGATGATATCTTGATGATGATAGCCTTGTGGCTGGAACTGATAAAATATCCTTGTGGCTGGCAGTGATACAGTGTTATGTCTCATCAGTTTATAGTCTAAACGATGATGTCTGTTGTTGTAATACTATGCCCTTTCTTTTGAAGGAATTGTTTGTGGTTTGTACGTTGTAACTTGATTGATGCTAAAAGGTACTTTAATTGGTCTAATTAATCAATTAGAATTTAATCATGTAGTCTTCCCTGTTCCATAGATCCATTCGGTGTCAGCATTTGCTAAATGGTGAAATGAGTAACTCCTATGGGAAACTCGGAGGGCATGTTGTTGAGAATGTAGGCACATCTTGGTACCCTAATATCAAGCAATAGAGTGTGGCTTCGAGGTCATAGCTCGGTGATATGTGACACATGATTGGTTGTGGTCATACCATGATAAGAGTGTGGATGTGGTCGTAGCTCAATGATAAGTGATACAGGATTGTCTGCAGCCATACCCTGATAAGAGTGCGGCTACGGTCGTAGCTCACTTTTACTAGCACCGAGACCTGTACTAAGGCGAGATAGATATGAATAGTTGGACAATATGTCGCTGATAGCAGTTTGACTGATGATGTCATTGCATGTTCACTCATACTGACTGAGGGGGTGAGGTCATGGATATCAGCTCTCCCATTAGACCTTGTATGGCACCGATTTCGACTTAGTAGTGGTCAGTTGGATTTGAGTGGTACAACTCAAATCCTTAGGGCATAATAAATATGTAATCAGCCGTGTAAAGTACATGTATAGAATCAAACACGGAAACATTGGATGAAGCATTGCCTTACTTATCTACTATTTAGTTTATAACAATTTCACATGTTCTTCATATTCCTTTTTAATTATTATTGGCAAGTTTATAACATACTGGATCTTAGACCCCACCCTGGAAGTTTGACCTTTTGGGTTTGACCAAATAAGGTTGAGGTTAGAATGATCCTAATCATCTAATTCATGAATAATGTAATTTAATATTTCATATAATTCATTTGGTGATAATAACATGATAAAGAACTTAATTGAATAAGTAATTATAATAATGAGCCATTAGTGGTCCAAGTGACATAACTCATATAAGAAAGTCTTAAAAGTAAAATCTAAGTTAAATATCATGTTCCTTGGGTCCCAATTACCTTGGAGGTCAAGTTTCACATTATTCACATAAATATAATTAATTTAATTCATTTTGGAAAGAGAAAATCTAAGTTTTTCCAAATTATAAATAAAATAATTACTGACTTCAAAAGAGGAAAATAACCTTGGATTCATGATCTAAGCATATAAATAAGCCTTTCGGAAACTTTGCATCTAATTTGGTCAATGTTAAATATTTTATTTTATTTAGGAGAGAGAAAATGAATTAAACATGTAAAATATAAAATATAAGTCGAAAAAAACCAACTAATGTAAAAATAATGTTACTCACGTTTATTATTGCTTACTGGCCAAGTTTCGTATTTTTGGAAAGTTTGTAGATGTCTTTATTAAATTAAAAGGATAAAATAAGCAATAAAATTTAAATGTATTAAATAAAATAATAAAAGTCTTCAAAAAAATAAAATAATGCCAAAATCATGTTCTACATGTTAAAATATATCTTTAGATGAATTTTGACTCCATTTGGAAAATATATAATGAGAAGGTAAATTTAGGAGATAGAACACATAAGACCTTCATATCATTAATTAAAATAACAAACAACTTCAAAAAATGTAACTAATGATAAACTCGTATCCAACACATTGAATATGACTTGTGGGTGAAGTTTCATAATTTTTGAATAATCCTAATGTCATTAATGAAGGAGGAAAGAGAAAATGAGGTTTGAATTATTAAACCCATTAAAAGTTCGCAAAGGAAATTTTAATTTTATATTCAGAATCTACATGCTCTAATTGGCCTCTGGGCAAAATTTTACCTAATTTGGAATTCATTTGAGCCTCCAAAAGAAGAAAGAGAACAAGAGAATTAATGTGATCGCACTTTATTCTAATTTGATTTGGATTTGATTTATGTGTCGCATTCCATCGGATGACTGGGCATGAAGCGGACCACCGTCGACCCGCATCTAACGGTTCTCGACTTGTCTCCTACCTTGGGTAGGATTGTGTTGCGTGAATAGTATATGTGCTCAGTATTTTGCAGATTTCTCGGGTTGTAGTCTATCTTTTTACATAATTCTTTCGGCATTGTATTCCAAATATGGCTGCGCACATTTTAAGTCCTTACTTGCAAGATTTCATGGAGTATTTGAGATGAACTAGATTTCTATTTTCCATGATAGGGAAGTTCCATACCAAATCGGAGTGCTTCACACCCGTACCTATAAATAAGGGTACTTATATGTGCGTTAGACATCGCTTCACTCTCAATTTTGACAGAGACCAAGTGTGGAGTGACGTAGATTGAGTTTCGTCCCTTGGATTGCAGCCCTTGTTGCTCCTTGTACACACCATCTTCATCCAAATTGAAGGTACGGTTGAGTTCCTCTTTGCTTTAGCTTTCATACGCATCTTTTGATTTTGAGT
This sequence comes from Alisma plantago-aquatica, assembly GCA_963693085.1. Lineage (NCBI taxonomy): Eukaryota > Viridiplantae > Streptophyta > Magnoliopsida > Alismatales > Alismataceae > Alisma > Alisma plantago-aquatica. The sequence continues at coordinate 549,317,390 of OY856410.1, read as the reverse complement.
TTGGTCTTGTATACCGATTTTGCCCAATTTTCTCCCCAAGATAGTTGCTTGCTTCAGCAGCCATGGTGCAGGTGGAGAAAGGAAATGACCTATCATATTTTTATGGTTTTGCCCCTGGTTGCTCCCTTCCTCTTCTCTCTTTTTCAAGTGTATCTGCCTACGTGGCAGCTTTTCATTGGTCAAAACTAGAAAATTAATATCTTTTGATTCGTTCGTAAAAAAATAAAAGTAAGATATGTTCTGGAATTAGAAAAAGATGAGATTTCTAATAAAAATATTTTCGATGCTTGATTCTATGTTTTTTGAAAAAGTGTTTTTGAGAATAAACTAATTAAATAAAAATCATCAAAAATGCATCTAAAAGTCTATATCTTTAAAATACATAATATTAAATGTCATTTTGATTCGAAAACTCTAACTAAGATAATGGTGATATTTTTAGAGTCTAAATCAGAGTATTGTGTGAAAAATCCAAAAGTTGGGTTTCTTTTACATTAATGCATACGACAAACCCTAATATATATGAATAATTGTAATTAGGTAAAGATGATGTTGGAAACCTCTAGATCGATGGTGTGTGTTTCAAGGATCTTGAAACAAGGTATGTTGTATCCCCTATTACTCAATGTTGAGCAATTCACCTATCTTATCATTCTTTTGAAATTGGCCTACACCTTATGTCTATTCTTTTGTTATCATGGTTCATGTGAACTATCTTGGTGATTGTGATCTTGGATATTTTTTGGCATCTTGTCTTGTGATATGGTATGTGATTGACTTGATCTGCCCACTGTGATGTGGAGGTTTACTTGTGGTTTCATATGTTGTCCATTGTGTGATATGAAAATCTTGTGTAATGTTGACTATACTTTTCTACTTGCCTCTACATTTACTTGATGTGTGATTCAGTGGCACTAGCATAGTATAATTGCATTGCTTTTGCATCATCATGACTCATGGCAACATTGTGATATTTTTGGGATGGAGGATGTGTGATTCCCCATACCCGAGAAGGATGTGTGATTCCCAGCCCATGTTATATATATTTGGGTGGTGGATGTGTGATTCCCCATGCCAGGCCAGGATGTGTGATTCTTTTCCCATGTACCATCAGGGTAAGATGTGTGATTCTTGGCCCATGTCGCACCAAGTTTAAGATGTGTGATTCCTGACTGCCTTTGTCTTTTATAATATTCTTGTGGTATGCTTATCTCACATGTATGCAGGATGTTGGTCATTATATGTGCATGTGGAACTACTTTATTGTTTTAATTATGGCAAGTATCATTCTTTTACTATGACTAATATTTTATGCCCGTGTGGGTAGTCCTTATCTCTTGTATGGGAAGCATTTATATTTGATGCCCTTATTTCCTTACATTGCTCAAAGTTTCTTTTTAGTATGCACATACCAGCTTTTTGTTGATGTCTCCTATTGTTCCTTTCTTGTTGGTGTATGCATCCAACCGTTAGTGGAGGACATGGATGGCGTGACATGTAGACTTGGACTTAGCTTGTGATGGTGAAGCTTGGAGACACATTGTTTATGGTTTAGATTTCCTCTACATGGATCCTTATGATGTATCTTTTATGTAAACCCCTTTGGGAGATGTTGTTGAGGTACCTTTGTAATCATATAATAAATTGAAATATAGTCAAACATTTTCTTCCGCTGCTATATTTTGGTCTTTTGGTTACCATTAATAAAGATTTGAAAATTTTACACCTATTCCGAAATACCTATGAGTCTGTTTGGGATGGATGTTTTAATGTTCAAATTTATTTAGTAGAGAGGTGTTTTCTCTTCTTTACAACATGGTATCAGAGCGCATGGTAGTCGGAATCTTACTATTTCAATTTTGTCTCCCTTGTTAGAACCCTTGACTTTGCTAGTTACCTATAAGTGAGATGTTGACCCTAGATTTGATCAATGATGATCTTTTTCAACAATAAGGTTTGTTTTGAGGATGAGATTAGGTCATGAGAAGGTTCTAATATGGAAATATTATGACTTGGTTTTGCATTGAATTTTGGCCAATTTTTTGGTTTTACTTCGCAATGTTTCTCATCTACAAATATTATATTCATTATATTACTATATGTACAAAAATTTTCTGGATTTCATTGAAGTTTTATAAACTAAGTCACAATGAACTGATATGAGAAGTTTTGGTAGTAAAACCCTAAACCTAGCTCTAAACCTAGTTTTGACTTTGGAAGTTGTGACTAGGAATGATGTAAAGGTGTAGTTGACCTATCCTATGACTTTTTGAATGTTCATGTAGGGTTAATAGGTTAGAGACATGAGGACCTGAAACTTAACCCTAAATGGTGACTTTAGTTGGATACATGAGCAATATAAATCTCTAAAATTTTTACAAACTATGAGATGTGGGTAGCTCTAAAAAGTTTTTTAGTTTGACTTGTCAGGTTGAACCTTTTTAAGGGGTGGAGAGTAATTAGCTGATGATTTTTTGATCTATAAAGTTTGAGGATGAAATCCTTTTAAGGGGTGGAGTGTTATAACATACCGGATCTTAGACCCCACCCTAGAAGTTTGACCTTTTGGGTTTGACCAAACACGGTTGAGGTTAGAATGATCCTAATAATCTAATGCATGAATAATATAATTTAATATTTCATATAATTCATTTGGTGATAATAAGATGACAAAGAACTTAGTTGAATAAGTAATTATGATAATGGGCCATTAGTCGGCCAAGTGACATAACTCATATAAGAAAGTCATAAAAGTAAAATCTAAGTTAAAAATCATGTTCCTTGGGTCCCAAATACCTTGGGGGTCAAGTTTCACATTATTCACATAAATATAATTAATTTAATTCATTTTGGAAAGAGAAAATCTAAGTTTTTCCAAATTATTAAATAAAATAATTATTGACTTCAAAGGAGGAAAATAACCTTGTATTTGTGATCTAAGCATAGAAATAAGTCTTTGGGCAAATTTGCATCTAATTTAGTCAATGTTAAGTATTTTATTTTATTCAAGAGAGAGAAAATGATTTAAACACATAAAATATAAAATATAAGTTGAAAAAAAATCAACTAATGTGAAAATAGTGTTTCTCATGTTTAGTATTGCTTATAGGCCAAGTTTCATATTTTTGGAAAGTTTTTAGATGCCTCTAATAAATTAAAAGGATAAAATAAGCCATAAAATTTAAATGTATTAAATATAATAATAAAAGTCTTCAAAAAAAAAAATAAAGCCAAAATTGTGTTCTACATGTTAAAATATATCTTTAAATGAATTTTGACTCCATTTGGAAAATATATGATGAGAAGGTAAATTTAGGAGATAGAACACAGATAAAACCTTCATATCATTAATTAAAATAACAAACAACTTTTTTTTTGGTCGGTCAAAAACTCGTTTTGCTTTTTTTGTATTTTTCCAAAGTTTTTGTACTGAACTATCCATCTTCAAACTGAAGATAGAAAAGAAAGAAAAACAAGATACCAAAAAAAGACTACAGAATCCACCAATCTCTTCAAATGCAGAACCACCTTCAAATACATCCAAGCCTGTCAGCGCTAGACATCCTTCAGAGCAGCAAAAATATGAGAAACTCCAGCAGCATAGCAGCACTGAACAGAAATGAGTCTCAATCCAAAAAACTCAACCATCATCAGCACCAGCCATCAGAAAAAAGAACTGTAGGCACAGACACCCAAAATAGCAGGCTCACAGATCAAACAACAAACTGAGAAAGAACAACCTACAGCAGCTCAAGAAGAAGAAAGAAGGGAGATGGGAGTGTCGACACTCACCAGAGTGGGGACTCGACCATCGCCTTCCATCAAAAAACAACCAGATCCACCAGAACGTCATCAGAAGAAATAATCTTCCATAAAGCAGGCTAATAGGACAGAGGAGGGGAGCGTCGACACTCGCCGGAGTGGTGACTCGACCCTCTCATCCAGACCCAAAACCGAGAAGACAAGCTTACAGCAGATCATCACCTAGCAGGACTTTATGAACAAACCACCAAACCCAACCATCTCAGCAACTGCAGCAGCTCAGACAAAAAGAGAAGGGAGATGGGAGCGTCGACACTCACCCGAGTGGGGACTCAACCATCACCTTCCATCAAGAAAACAACCAGATCCACCAGAAAGTCATCAGATGAAATAACCTTCTATATAGCAGACCAAGAGAACAGAAGAGGGGAGCATCGACACTAGCCGGAGTGGTGACTCGACCCTCTCATCCAGGCCCAACACCAAGAAGACAAGCTAACAGCAGAACCATCATCCAGAGCATCCAGTTCCATCATCTAGCTATCAGAAACAGCACTAACCACCAGAATAGCAACCAACCAGAAGAAGAAATAGCTGAAATGAACCTCCAACAAGCAGCCAAAAAACTAGAACCAAGATACCCGCATCAAAGGATTCAGCAGGCAGCCGAACTCAGTTCTGGAAACTCCTGGAGCAGACTAAGCCAAGAAGGAAACTTCTGCCATCCGCTAACACAGAACTTCACTGAACTAATTCATCATCTCAAAATCGTTCACAATCAACTTCCAAATCTAATTTGAGGAACTAAGCTTGTTGTCATGAACTCTCCTATTCCTCTCCAGCCAAACCTGATATAGAATGAAGGGAATAACAGTCCTAGCCGAGATAGATTTATGATTCTCAACATCTCTCCAATTGTAGGGAATACAATCAATATAATTATCGTTAAGAGCATTAGACCACAGATCTTTGGTAAAATGATAGCTAAAACAAATATGTTGAGTGTCCTCGTAATCATTCATATAGAGAAAACAAATAGAAACCACAGAAATACCCCTTCTTCTAGCATAATCCGATGTGGGTAATTTATTAAGAGCAGCTTTCCACATATGGATTTTGCTATTCATGCTCCCTTTAGACTTCCAAATCCAGTCATAAATGTCATCTTTAGTACCTTCCTTTCTAATCAGATCCCATATATGGTTCAACTTCACTTTCCTTGACCCATTAAGAAAGAAAGAGTCAGTAGAAGATTTAGAGATGGGAATATCTGAGATAATATTGATAATATCCTTTGACACCCTAGACTTAGCAATAGACCACTGATTGTTCTTGATTATACTTGAAAGCTTAGAATCACGAGGGATTCTAGATCTGATAATCATACTACTATCCACATAATCCCGGAGAATATTCCGTTTGACCCAAGGGTCCAGCCAGGTTTTAGTATTCTCCCCAGATCCAATGCTAATCGAAAACCAAGGTCTCAACGGTTCCCTTATATGAATGACTGAATTGAACATTCAAGAGAAGTTGGTTGAAGGTTCTATACTCCAGTAAGATTCTTTTTTAAAATATTTTTCACTGATCCATTTTATCCACAAGGAATCTTTCTTGCTAGCTATGTTCCAAGCATTTAACATTAGGCAGGCTTTGGAAACTTCCTTGCTTTTCCTAAGCCCTAAACCACCTTCGGATTTAGGAAAAGTAACCATATCCCAATTTACCAGATGGAGTTTGTGCTTCTTCTTGGATTGACCCCATAGAAAATTTCTGCAAATTTCATCAATCTTATCCAGAACAGAGCAGGGAATAGGGAAAGAGAAAACCCAGTATAAATGCATAGTGGAGAGAGTGGATTACTTAACCAACTCAAGTCTACCAGCCAAAGAAAGCATATTGGATTTCCAGCAAGCCAGCTTCCTCTTGACTTTATCCACCAAATCCAAACAGAGATTTTTGTTTAACTTCCCATTAAACAGAGGTAAGCCAAGATATTTGGAGTCATCCAAATTTCCTACCTTCATACCAAGTCTGTAAGAAAGCTCAATATCTCTCTTGTTACTCAAATAAATCGTACTTTTCTGGGGATTAATCTTGAGACCAGAAGAATCACTAAAACTTTTAAGGAGTTTTTCAATACCCAAAACACTAGTATCATCAGCTTTGGAGAAAATCATTAAGTCATCTGCAAAAATCAGATGGGAACAGTCAAGATTCTTCGAAGCCTTAATAGGATGAATATTATCCGCCTTACAGTACTCCTTCATCATCTTCGTAAAACCTTGCATGACAATAACGAACAAGTACGGTGCAATGGGGTCTCCCTGTCTTACCCCATTCGAGGGAAAAATTGGAGATGTAGTTTTACCATTCACAAGAATCTGGTAGGAAGTAGATTGGAACATGATATCAATCCATCTAATCCACTTGATCGGAAATCCCATTCTGAGCATAATGGAGAAGAGATATTTCCAGCTGACAGAATCGTAGGTCTTTGATATATCAGCCTGAATACACATCAAATGGCTATTACTTTTTTTGAAATCACTGATAATTTCATTTGAAGTTAAAATAGCATCTTTGATGCTCCTGCCTTTGATGAAGGCGCATTGATTGACATCAATAATTGAAGGTAAAACTCTCTGCAATTTGTTAGCCAAAACTTTCAAGATAACCTTGTAAAAAACATTACAAAGAGCTATGGGTCACCAGTTAGAAATGTAAGAGTTATCAGACCCTTTGGGAAGCAAAGTAATGTAGGTTTTATTGGCTTCTCTAAGCAAAGTATCATTACAGAAAAACTCTTAAATCGCCATGTAGACATCATCACCTATGATAGGCCAGGAGTATTTAAAGAAATACCCATTAAAACTGTCAGGACCAAGACATTTGTCATCATTAAGATTTCTGACAATGTCATCCACCTCGCTTCTAGAGATAGGTGCAATCAAGTTATCAGCTTGTTGTTTAGAAATTTTGGGACCTTTCCACTGTCCCTCCCAAACCTTACCTTTATCTTGATTACAAAATAAGTTCTCATAGAAATTCTTGATAAAATCCTTGATAGTATTATCATCCCTGCAAAGAACACCATCAAAATTTAAACAGTTGATACTATTCTTGTTTCTTCTCATTCTCATGGTGGAATAGAAGAAACTAGAATTCTTATTTCCTTCTTTCAACCACTATATTCGCAATTTTTGTCTCCAGAAGGATACCTCAGTAAGCTCAGCTTCCTTAACCTCCTTCCTCAGATTGATAACATACTTCCTTTTCTCCTTGTCCATAGGATTCAAATCAGCATCTCGTTGAGCATCAAGAAAATTTTATTTAACAATGTTTAAATTGATCGAGATATCACCAAAGTTCCTCCAATTCCAAGCTTTCAGCTTGCCTTTAAGAGTTTCCATCTTTCTATATAATCTGAACATAGAAAAACCCTCCGAGTTATGTTTCCAAGCCTCTTTAAGAATGCCATCAAACTCCTTATGTTTCATCCAGCCATTTATAAATCTAAACGGAGTCCTTTTCTTCTTAGCATCCCCGATAACAAGAAGAATCCTTCTATGATCACTTATAGTATTAGAAATACACTCACCATGAAAATTCTTAAAATTATTTAAAAATGTGGAGTTGTAAAGAACCTTATCAATCTTGGTAGTAATGAAATCATCATCATCTTGATGATTATCCCACGTGAAGAAAGGACCACTGAGATCCAACTCAATGAGACCATTATCAAGCATAAAGTCGTTGAAATCATCCATGGACTTCCTTGAAGGAGGATGTATGCCAATCTTCTCTTCATTCCTTCTAACTGCATTGAACTCTCCTAAGATAGCCCAAGGCTCAGCAACCGTATGATTAAATCTCTCCAGCTCTTTCCATAAAGACATTCTATCATAGTCATCATTGTGACCATAAATAGAAGTGACTAACACTCTCGAATCTTCTTTAATGATCTCCAAATGCATCGTTTGATCACTTTCACCAAGAATATTAACAGTACAAGATTCCTCCTCCCACAGAACTATAATCCTACCAAGAGCATGAGATTTAATATTAGAAGACCAGCTGTAATCTCTGAAGAACCTATTCATCATCTTGACTATTTTGTTCTCTCTTAGTCTCGTCTCCACCAGAACAAACACATCACTGTTTGCTCTGTGAACTTCCCCCTGGACGTTGAGGATTTTATTACTTATTCCTCGAACGTTCTAAGAGGAAATGTTGATAGAAGTCCTTTAAAACCCTTGGTTGTTGAGCTGACAACCTCAGCCTTATCTTCATCTTGGATCGGAATGGCAGCCTCAGTACTTAAAGATGAGAGGTGAAGGTCATTTTGGATTGGTGAAAATTGCGAATTTTCCACTTTGTGATACATACTAACATTCAATTTGCCCTGACATTTAGGAGGTTCTTTGTTGCCATGAATAACAGGTATAGAACTAGAAGCTTGAGAGCTGAGTTCGCTTCCTAGAGAGTCATTGTTCAACACAGCAACTACATTAGGGGTAGAGGGAACCGATTCAGTGGCAGCTACACCTGCACCCTTTTTAATATCTTCCTCAAATCCTTCATTCACTTCCATTGATAGTTTCAAGTCTTCAATGGCTGGTACTTCTTCACAAGATTTGTCTTCAGCAATTCTTCTCTCACCTTCATCGACAATTTCCTCTATAATCAGTGAGTCAGCATCTTCCACACCAGTAGGAATAACAAACAACTTCAACAAATGAAACTAATGATAAACTCGTATCCAACACATTGAATATGACTTGTGGGTGAAGTTTCGTAATTTTTGAATAATCCTAATGTCGTTAATGAAGGAGGAAAATGAGGTTTGAATTATTTAACCCATTAAAAGTTCTCAAACACAAATCTAATTTCATATTCAGAATCTAAATGCTCTAATTGGCCTCTGGGTAAAATTTCACCAAATTTGGAATTTGTTTGAGCCTCCAAAAGAAGAAAGAGAAAAAGAGAATTTATGTGATCGCACTTTATTCTAATTTGATTTGGATTTGATTTATGTGTCACACTCCATCAGATGGATGGGCGTGAAGCGGACCACCGTCGACCTGCATCTAACGTTTCTCGACTTGTCTCCTACCTTGGGTAGGATTGTGCTGCGTGAATAGTATAGGTGCTCAGTATTTTGCAGATTTCTCGGGTTGTAGTCTATCTTTTTGCATGATTCTTTCGTCATTGTATTCCAAATATGATTGTGCAAATTTGAAGTCCTTATTTGCAATATTTCATGGAATATTTGAGATAAATTGGAGTTCTATTTTTCATGATTGGGAAGTTCCATACCAAATCGGAGTGTTTCACACCCATACCTATAAATAAGGGTACTTATATGTGCGTTAGACATCGCTTTACTCTCAATTTTGACGGAGACCAAGTGTGGAGCAATGTAGATTGAGTTTCCTCCCTTGGCTTGCGGCCCTTGCTGCTCCTTGTACACACCATCTTCGTCTAAATTGAAGGTACGGTTGAGTTCTTCTTTGCTTTAGCTTTCATATGCATCTTTCGATTTTGAGTTTGGTCTTGTATACGGATTTTGCCCAATTTTCTCCCCAAGCTAGCTTCTTGCTTCAGCAGCCATGGTGTAGGTGGAGAAAGGGGATGACCTGTCATATATTTATAGTTTTGCCCCTGGTTGCTCCCTTCTTCTTCTCTCTATTTCAAGCGTCTCTGCCTACGTGGCAGCTTTTCATTGGTCAGAACTAGAAAATTAATATCTTTTGATTTGTTGGTCAAAAAATAAAAGTAAGATATATTCTGGAATTAGAAAAAGATGAGATTTCTAATAAAAATATTTTCGATGCCTGATTCTATGTTTTTCGAAAAAGTGTTTTTGAGAATAAACTAATTAAATAAAAGTCATTAAAATGAATCTAATAGCCTATATCTTCAAAATACATAACATTATATGTCATTTTGATTAGAAAACTCTAACTAAGATAATGGTGATATTTTTAGAGTCTAAATCGGAGTTTTGTGCGAAAAATCCAAAAGTCGGGTTTCTTTTACATTAATGCATATGGCAAACCCTAATACATGTGAATAATTGTAATTAGGTAAAGTTGATGTTGGAAACCTCTAGATTGATGGTGTGTGTTTGTAGGATCTTGAAATAAGGTATGTTGTATCCCCTATTACTCAATGTTGAGCAATTTACCTATCTTATCATTCTTTTGAAATTGGCCTACACCATATGTCTATTCTTGTGTTATAATGGTTCATGTGAACTATCTTGGTGATTGTGATCTTGGATATTCTCTTGGCATCTTGTCTTGTAATATGGTATATGATTGACTTGTTGATGGTATCTGCCCACTGTGATGTGGAGGTTTACTTGTGGTTTCATATGTTGTCCATTGTGTGATATGGCAATCTTGTGTAATGTTAACTATACTTTTCTACTTGCCTCTACATTTACCTGATGTGTGATTCAGTAGCACTAGCATAGTATAATTGTACTGGTTTTGTATCATCATGACTTAGGGAAACATTGTGATATTTTTAGGATGGAGGAGGTGTGATTCCCCGTACCCAAGAAGGATGTGTGATTCATGGCCCATGTTATATATATTTGGGTGGTGGATGTGTGATTCCCCATGTCAGGGTAGGATGTGTGATTCTTTTCCCATGTACCATTAGGGCAAGATGTGTGGTTCTTGGCCCATGTCTCACCAGGTTTAAGATGTATGATTCATGACCTCCTTTGTCTTTTATAATATTCTAGTGGTATGCTTATCTCACGTGTATGAAGGATGTTGGTAATGATATGTGCATGTGGTACTACTTTATTGTTTTAATTATGTCAAGTATCATTCTTTTACTATGATCATGAACCTATTATTTTATGCCAGTGTGGGTAGTCCTTATCTCTTGTATGGGAAGCATTTATATTTGATGTCCTTATTTCCTTACATTTCTCAAAGTTTATTTTTAGTATGCACATACCAGCTTTTTGTTGATGTCTCCCATTATTTCTTTCTTGTTAGGGTATGCATCCAATCCTAGGTGGAGGACATGGATGGCGTGACATGTGGACTTGGACTTAGCCTGTGATGGTGAAGCTTGGAGACAAACTTGTTATGGTTTAGATTTCCTCTACATGGATCCTTATGATGTATCTTTTATGTAAACCCCTTTGGGAGATGTTGTTGTTGTACCTTTGTAATCATATGATAAATTGAAATACAGTCAAACATTTTCTTCCGCTGCTATATTTTGGTCTTTTGGTTACCATTATTAAATATTTGAAAATTTTACACATGTTCCAAAATACCTATAAGTATGTTTGCTATGGATGTTTTAATGTTCAAATTTTTTTATTAGAGAGGTGTTTTCACTTCTTTACAACATGGTATCAGAGTCCATGGTAGTCAGAATCTGACTATTTCATTTTTGTCTCCCTTTTTAGAACCCTTGACTTTTGCTAGTTACCTCTAAGTGAGATGTTGACCCTAAATTTGATCAATGATGATCTTTTTAGACAATAAGGTTTGTTTTGAGGATGAGATTAGGTCATGAGAAGGTTCTAATATGGAAATATTGTGACTTGGTTTCGCATTGAATTTTGGCCAATTTGTTGGTTTTACTTCGCAATGTTTCTCATCTACAAATATTATATTTTTTTTTGGATCTGCATGGGCCGAAGCCCACCCCCTCTCCAAACAGGTGCCAGAGCCCGGATGACCCAAGAGGTTGGTAAATACAGCTGACCCGAGCGGGGAATCGAACCAGCGACCCTTCATGAGGGGTGCGTTGGCTTGACCACCCAGGCTACGCTGGTCGGGTCACAAATATTATATTCATTATACTACTATATGTACAAAAATTTTCTGGATTTTATTGAAGTTTTCTAAACTAAGTCACAATGAACTGATATGAGAAGTTTTGGTGGTAAAACCCTAAACTTAGCTCTAAACCTAGTTTTGACTTTGGAAGTTGTGACTAGAAATGATATAAATGTGTAGCTGACCTACCCTACGACTTTTTGAATGTTCATGTAAGGTTGATAGGTTAGAGACATGAGGACCTAATGCTCAACCCTAGATGGTGACTTTAGTTGGATACATGAGAAATATAAATCTATAAAATTTTTACAAACTAAGAGATGTGGGTATCTCTAAAAAGTTTTTTAGTTCGACTTGTTAGGTTGAACCTTTTTAAGGGGTGGAGAGTAATTAGTTGTTGATGTTTTTATCTATAAATTTTGAGGATGAAACCCTTTTAAGGGGTTGAGTGTTGTAACATACCGGATCCGAGACCCCACCCTAGAAGTTTGGCCTTTTGGGTTTGACCAAAACGGTTGAGGTTAGAATGATCCTAATAATGTAATGCATGAATAATGTAATTTAATATTTCATATAATTCATTTGGTGATAATAAGATGATAAAGAACTTAATTGAATAAGTAATTATGATAATGGGCCATTAGTGGGCCAAGTGACATAACTCATATAAGAAAGTCTTAAAAGTAAAATCTAAGTTAAAAATCATGCTCCTTGGGTCCCAATTACCTTGGGGGTCAAGATTCACATTATTCACATAAATATAATTAATTTATTCATTTTGGAAAGAGAAAATCTAAGTTTTTCCAAATTATGAAATAAAATAATTATTGAATCCAAAATAAGAAATAAACTTGGATTCGTGATCTAAGCATAGAAATAAGTCTTTGGGCAAATTTGAATCTAATTTGGTCAATGTTAAATATTTTATTTTGTTCAGGAGAGAGAAAATGATTTAAACACGTAAAATACAAAATATAAGTTGAAAAAAAACCAACTAATGTGAAAATAGTGTTTCTCATGTTTAGTATTTCTTACAAGCCAAGTTTCATATTTTGGAAAGTTTTTAGATGTCTCTAATAAATTAAAATGATAAAATAAGCCATTAAATTTTAATGTATTAAATAAAATAATAAAAGTCTTCAAAAAATAAAAATAAAGCCAAAATCGTGTTCTACATGTTAAAATATATCTTTAAATGAATTTTGACTCCATTTGGAAAATATATGATGAGAAGGTAAATTTAGGAGATAGAAGACATATAAAACCTTCATATCATTAATTAAAATAACAAACAACTTCGACAAATGAAACTAATGATAAACACATATCCAACACATTGAATATGACTTGTGGGTGAAGTTTCGTAATTTTTTAATAATCCTAATGTCATTAATGAAGGAGGAAAAAGAAAATGAGGTTTGAATTATTTAACACATTAAAAGTTCTCAAACACAAATCTAATTTCTTATTCGGAATCTACATGCTCTAATTGGCCTCTGGGCAAAATTTCACCTAATTTGGAATTTGTTTGAGCCTCAAAAAGAAGAAAGAGAAAAAGAGAATTAATGTGATCACACTTTATTCTAATTTGATTTGGATTTGATTAATGTGTCACACTCCATCGGATGGTTGGGTGTGAAGCGGACTTCCCTCGACCCGCATCTAACATTTATCGACTTGTCTCCTACCTTGGGTAGGACTGTGTCGTGCGAATAGTATAGGTACTCGGTATTTTGCGGATTTCTCGGGTTTTAGTCTATCTTTTTGTATGATTTTTTCATCATTATAGTCCAAATATGACTGTGTACATTTTAAGTCCTTATTTGCAAGATTTGCTGGAGTATTTGAGATGAATCGGATTTCTATTTTCCATGATTGGGAAGTTCCATACCAAATCGGAGTGTTTCGCACTCATACCTATAAATAAGGGTACTTATATGTGTGTTAGACATCGCTTTACTCTCAAGTCTAACAAAGACCAAGTGTGGAGTGATGTAGATTGAGTTTCCTCGCTTGACTTGTGGCCCTTGATGCTCCTTGTAAACACCATCTTCGTCCAATTTGAAGGTACGATTGAGTTCTTATTTGCTTTAGCTTTCATACGCATCTTTTGATTTTGAGTTTGGTCTTGTATACCGATTTTGCCCAATTCTCTCCCCAAGCTAGTTGCTTGCTTCAGCAGCCATGGTGCAGGTGGAGAAAGGGGATGACATGTCATATATTTATGGTTTTTCCCCTCGTCGCTCCCTTCTTCTCCTCTCTTATTCAAGCGTCTCTGCCTATGTGGCAGCTTTTCATTGGTCAGAACTAGAAAATGAATATCTTTTGATTCGTTGGTCAAAAAATAAAAGTAAGATATATTCTGGAATTAGAAAATTATGAGATTTCTAATAAAAATATTTTCGATGTCTGATTCTATGTTTTTCAAAAAAGTGTTTTTGAGAATAAACTAATTAAATAAAAATCATCAAAAATGCATCTAAAAGTCTTTATCTTCAAAATACATAATATTATATGTCATTTTGATTAGAAAAGTCTAACTAAGATAATGGTGATATTTTCAGAGTCTAAATCGGAGTTCTATGTGAAAAATCCAAAAGTCGGGTTTCTTTTACATTAATGCATACGAAAAACCCCTAATACATGTGAATAATTGTAATTAGGTAAAGTTGATGTTGGAAACCTCTAGATTTATGGTGTGTGTTTCTAGGATCTTGAAATAAGGTATGTTGTATCCCCTATTACTCAATGTTGAGAAATTTACCTATCTTATCATTCTTTTGAAATTGGCCTACAACATATGTTTATTCTTTTGTTATCCTGGTTCATGTGAACTATCTTGGTGATTGTGATCTTCGATATTCTCTTGGCATCTTGTCTTGTGATATGGTATATGATTGACTTATTGATGGTATCTGCCCACTGTGATGTGGAGGTTTACTTGTGGTTTCATATGTTGTCCATTGTGTGATATGGCAATCTTGTATAATGTTGACTATACTTTTCTACTTGCCTCTACATTTACCTGATGTGTGATTCAGTGGCACTAGCATTGTATAATTGCATTGGTTTTGTATCATCATGACTCATGGCAACATTGTGGTATTTTTGGGATGGAGGATGTATGATTCCCCATATGTGAGCAGGATGTGTGATTCCTGGCCCATGTTATATATATTTGGGTGGTGGATGTGTGATTCCCCATGCTAGGGCAGGATGTGTGATTCTTGGCCCATGTACCATCATGGCAAGATGTGTTATTCTTGGCCCATGTCTCACCAGGTTTAAGATGTCTGATTCCTGACCCCCTTTGTCTTTTATAATATTCTAGTGGTATGTTTATCTCACATGTATGCAGGATGTCGGTCATGATATGTGCATGTGGCACTACTTTATTGTTTTAATTATGGAAAGTATCATTCTTTTACTATGATGATGAACCTATTATTTTATGCCTGTGTTGGTAGTCCTTATCTCTTGTATGGGAAGCATTTATATTTGATGCCCTTATTTCCTTACATTTCTCAAAGTTTCTTTTTAGTATGCACATACAAACTTTTTGTTGATGTCTCCTATTTTTTCTTTCTTGTTGGGGTATGCATCCAACCCTAGCCGGAGGACATGGATGGTGTGACATGTGGACTTGGACTTAGCCTGTGATGGTGAAGTTTGGAGACAAACTTGTTATGTTTTAGATTTTCTCTACATGGATCCTTATGATGTATCTTTTATGTAAACCCCTTTGGGAGATGTTGTTGAGGTACCTTTGTAATCATATGATAAATTGAAATATAGTCAAACATTTTCTTCCTCTGCTATACTTTGGTCTTTTGGTTACCATTAATAAAGATATGAAAAATTTACACTTGTTCCAAAATACCTATGAGTATGTTTGGGATGGATGTTTTAATGTTCAATTTTTTTTAGTAGAGAGGTGTTTTCAGTTCTTTACAACATGGTATCAGAGCCCATGGTAGTCAGAATCTTACTATTTCAATTTTTCCTCCCTTGTTAGAACTCTACTTTGCTAGTTACCTCTAAGTGAGATGTTGACACTAGATTTGATCAATGATGATCTTTTTAGACAATAACGTTTGTTTTGAGGATGAGATTAGGTCATGAGAAGGTTCTAATATGGAAATATTGTGACTTGGTTTCGCATTGAATTTTGGCCAATTTTTTTGTTTTACTTCATAATGTTTCTCATCTACAAATATTATATTCATTATACTACAATATGTACAAAAACTTTCTAGATTTCATTGAAGTTTTCTAAACTAAGTCACAATGAACTGATACGAGAAGTTTTGGTAGTAAAACCCTAAACCTAGCTCTAAACCTAGTTTTGACTTTGGAAGTTGTGACTAGGAATGATATAAAGGTATAGTTGACCTACCCTATAACTGTTTGAATGTTCATGTAGGGTTGATAGGTTAGAGACACGAGGACCTAAAGCTCAACCCTAGATGGTGACTTTAGTTGGATACATGAGAAATATAAATCTCTAAAATTTTTACAAACTAAGAGATGTGGGTAGCTCTAAAAAGTTTTTTAGTTTGACTTGTTAGGTTGAACCTTTTTAAGGGGTGAAGAGTAATTAGTTGTTGATGTTTTGATCTATAAATTTTGAGGATGAATCCCTTTTAAGGGGTGGAGTGTTGTAACATACCGGATCTGAGACCCCACCCTAGAAGTTTGGCCTTTTGGGTTTGACTAAACAAGGTTGAGGTTAGAATGATCCTAATAACCTAATGTATGAATAATGTAATTTAATATTTCATATAATTTATTTGGTGATAATAAGATGATAAAGAACTTAATTGAATAAGTAATTATGATAATGGGTCATTAGTGGGCTAAGTGACATAACTCATATAAGAAAGTCTTAAAAGTAAAATCTAAGTTAAAAATCATGTTCTTTGGGTCCCAATTACCTTGGGGTCAAGTTTTACATTATTCACATAAATATAATTAATTTAATTCATTTTGGAAAGAGAAAATCTAAGGTTTTCTAAAATATCAAATAAAATAGTTATTGACTCCAAAAGAGGAAAATAACCTTGGATTTGTGATCTAAGCATCGAAATAAGTCTTTGGGCAAATTTGCATCTAATTTGGTCATTGTTAAATATTTTATTTTATTCAGGAGAGAGAAAATGATTTAAACACATAAAATATAAAATATAAATTGAAAAAAAATAACTAATGTGAAAATAGTGTTTCTCGTGTTTAGTATTGCTTACAGGCCAAGTTTCATATTTTTGGAAAGTTTTTAGATGCCTCTAATAAATTAAAAGGATAAAATAAGCGATAACATTTAAATGTATTAAATAAACATAATAAATGTCTTCAAAAAAATAAAATAAAATAAAATAATGCCAAAATCATGTTCTACATGTTAAAATATATCTTTAGATGAATTTTGACTCCAGTTGGAAAATATATGATGAGAAGGTAAATTTAGGAGATAGAACACATATAAAACCTTCATATCATTAATTAAAATAACAAACAACTTCAACAAATGAAACTAATTGTAAACTCATATCCAACACATTGAATATGACATGTGGGTAAAGTTTTATAATTTTTGAATAATCCTACTGTCATTAATGAAGGAGGAAAGAGAAAATGAGGTTTGACTTATTTGACCCATTAAAAGTTCTCAAAGGAAAATCTAATTTCATATTCGGAACTCTACATGCTCTAATTGGCCTCTAGGCAAAATTTCACCTAATTTGGAATTCGTTTGAGCCTCCAAACGAAGAAAGAGAAAAAGAGAATTAATGTGATCGTATTTTATTCTAATTTGATTTGGATTTGATTTATGTGTCACACTCCATCGGATGGCTGGGCATGAAGCAGACCACCGTCGACCCGCATCTAACGTTTCTCAACTTGTCTCCTACCTTGGGTAGGATTGTGTCGCACGAATAGTATAGGTGCTCGGTATTTTGCAGAGTTCTCGGGTTCTAGTCTATCTTTTTGCATGATTCTTTCTCCATTGTATTCCAAATATGACTGCGCATGTTTTAAGTCCTTATTTGCGACATTTCATAGAGTATTTGAGATGAACCAGATTTTTATTTTCCATGATTGGGAAGTTCCATACCAAATCGAAGTGTTTCACACCCATACCTATAAATAAGGGTACTTATATGTTCATTAGACATCGCTTTTCATATTTGTACTCTCAATTTTGACAGAGAACAAGCGATGAGCGACGTAGATTGAGTTTCCTTCCTTGACTTGTGGCCCTTGCTGCTCCTTGTACACACCATCTTCATCCTCATTGAAGGTACGGTTGAGTTCCTCTTTGCTTTAGCTTTCATACGCATCTTTCGGTTTCGAGTTTGGTCTTGTATACTGATTTTGCCCAAGTTTCTCCCCAAGATAGCTGCTTGCTTCAGTAGCCATGACGCAGGTGGAGAAAGGGGATGACCTGTCATCTTTTTATGGTTTTGCCCCTGGTCGCTCCCTTCTTCTTGTCTCTATTTCAAGCGCCTTTGCCTACATGGCAGCTTTTCTTTGTTCGGAACTAGAAAATTAATATCTTTTGATTCGTTGGTCGAAAAATAGAAGTAAGATATGTTCACAAATCAAAGAAAGATGAGATTTCTAATAAAAATATTTTTGATGCCTGATTCTATGTTTTTCGAAAAAGTGTTTTTGAGAATGAACTAATTAAATAAAAATAATCAACAATGCATCTAAAAGTCTATATCTTCAAAATACATAATATTATATGTCATTTTGATTAGAAAACTCTAACTAAGATAATGATGATATTTTCATAGTCTAAATTTGAGTTTTGTGTGAAAAATCTAAAAGTCAGGTTTCTTTTACATTAATGCATATGACAAACCCTAATATGTGTGAATAATTGTAATTAGGTAAAGTTGATGTTGGAAACCTCTAGATTGATGGTGTGTGTTTCTAGGATCTTAAAATAAGGTATGTTGTATCCCCTATTACTCAATGATGTGCAATTCACCTATCTTATCATTCCTTTGAAATTGGCCTACACCATATGTCATTCTTTTATTATCATGGTTCATGTGAACTATCTTGGTGATTGTGATCTTGGATTTTCTCTTGGCATCTTGTCTTGTGATATGGTATATGACTGACTTGTTGATGATATCTGCCCACTGTGACATGGAGGCTTACTTGTGGTTTCATATGTTGTCCATTGTGTGATATGGCAATCTTGTGTAATGTTGACTATAGTTTTCTACTTACCTCTACATTTACCTACTATGTGATTCAGTAGCACTAGCATAGTATAATTGTACTATTTTTGTATCATCATGACTCATGGCATCATTGTGATATTTTTGGGATGGAGGATGTGTGTTTCCCCATACCCGAGTAAGATGTGTGATTACTGGCCCATGTTATATATATTTGGGTGGTGGATGTGTGATTCCCCATGCCTGGACAGGATGTGTGATTCTTGGCCCATGTACCATCAGGGCAAGATGTTGGATTCTTGGCCCATGTCTCACCAAGTTCAAGATGTGTGATTCCTGACCGCCTTTTTCTTTTATAATATTCAAGTGGTATGCTTATCTCACATGTATGCAGGATGTTGGTCATGATATGTGCATGTGGCACTACTTAATTGTTTTAGTTATGGCAACAATCATTCTTTTACTATGATGATGAACCTATTATTGTATGCCCTTGTGGGTAGTCATTATCTCTTGTATGGGAAGCATTTATAGTTGATGTCCTTATTTCCTTACATTGCTCAAAGTTTCTTTTTAGTATGCACATACCAACTTTTTGTTGATGTCTCCTATTATTTCTTTCTTGTTGGGGTATGCTTCCAACCCTAGGTGGAGGCCATGGATGGCGTGACATGTGGACTTGGACATGGTGAATCTTGGAGACAAACTTGTTATGGTTTAGATTTTCTCTACATGGATCCTTATGATGTATCTTTTATGTAAACCCCTTTGGGAGATGTTGTTGAGGTACCTTTGTAATCATATGATAAATTGAAATATAGTCAAACATTTTCTTCCGCTGCTATACTTTGGTCTTTTGGTTTCCATTAATAAAGATTTGAAAATTTTACACCTATTCCAAAATACATATTTGTATGTTTGGGATGGATGTTTTAATGTTCAATTTTTTTAGTAGATTGGTATTTTCACTTCTTTACAAAGTTCTTGTTACTGCTCTATTACTTCACCCATGAGATATATGTCATTCAGTTAATTATGTTCAATCTTCTTAGTATATTAATCTATATGCTTAGTTATATTTGTTAATAATAGAGTTGGCAAAGAGTTATATATCTCGTTGAGACTGTGTGTCTCACCTCATTGGTTAAATAACTTTTTAGGTGGACATGCATGCCGAGTTAAAGATCATGTGGTTGAAGATAATAGGAGAAGAAAACTACACATGGTGAAGTATGGTATATGGAGAGTGTCTAGTAATAGAGTCATATGTGTCGTCACTGTACACTCAGATCCTTGGGGGTGTTCTCGATGTGTTTTGTAGACATGATGATCGATATATGATTTTTGGCTTGTGTCTCTGGTAGTATGTATATACATGTGGAACTGTTATCTTATGTAACAGGTTGATTGGAATAAGAAGATGTAGCATCTTGAATATATATTATGAAATGAAAGTTTAGATCTTGTGTAATAATCATCATCTCATGGTTCTTGTTGCAAATCAATTTTAATTTCCTTTCATTTTCATTAATCAGTTGTTAATGGTTGATCATGGTTTAAGTTTTGAGTAATCTCGCTTTGTGTGACAAAGGGTGTCACGGGTTTTGGTGGCCATTGTGAAGGTAGGATGGTGTTCTCATAATGTCTTGGTCAATGGGCAAGTGAAAAATAAGTGTTGCATTGTTTCTTAATAATTTGAGCATAGAGTATATATGGATGGACCTGAGAAACTTCTCTTACGATAAGTATTGATCTACAAGTAATTTATCTTGCCAAATCTTCCAAACAAGGATGTGGACTTTTGTTGAACACTTAATTTTCCAAATACATATTAAACGGCATATGTGTCCCCGTTAACTAAAATGCATATCAGAAGTTTTGGAGGTGTATTTAGTACCACGTCTCAATGTAAACCGATTTCACATGTTAGTTTCTATCTATGTAGAATCTAATCTTTGGTTTTGCATAAAAAAGAAGTTGTAATGGTTCTCTTGAGTTTGTTTGTTATGTGAGTTCCCAAAATTTATTAGAATGCATGTTCAATTGTTATGTGTGTAAATTTTTGGGAATATTGATGTTGAGGGTTTGACCGATGATACATTTACCATCAAACTAGTGATCAAACTAAAGTTGATGTTGTTGATGCAGTGTGGATGGATAATGATATTGTTCAGACTGATGTACAAAATGTTGATGTGGTGCAGCTAGAGGGAGGCATGGCTATAACTGATGCACTACCATGGTTTTTGCTTTGGCAGTATTTATTGATAATGTGATTCTCCTATAGCTTTTGTCTATCGGAGTATAAAGATGTTGTGATATGATATATCTATTGTTGTTCATGTATTTCAGTCTTGATGATGCACCATTCACAGTGAGATTTAACGAAGAAGATGGTGTCCCAATTCACAAGAAGTATGTTTTTATCTGTATGTTCCTATTGGAAGGTTATCTTGATTCGGTCGATGGCAAGTTGGGTTTTGGATGGAAGTAATATACAACTTAGAAAATATGTGGTGATTGAAGTAAGTGAGTTGTTCCGGAGTGCGAGTCTTACAATTAAGTTGAGAAATATTGTCTTCCATGAGCTAAGTTGGTTTTTTAGAGGACTAGTACATCTGATGACGCAACCTATGGGCATATTTCTAGTACTTTAATTGGCCATACTTAATCGTTTTATATTGGACAACCATATTGTATGCTTATAATAATTAAATGTTAAGTATCAAATATTAATTTGAAAATAATGTGCCAAAACTATATGAAAGGTAACGGATTATAGCATACACTATAGTTTGTTGTCGGTGATAATTAAATGTGTGATTGTGTGATATGAGTTTGTCTCAAAACATACTCGATTTGACATGCATAAAACATTATGCATTCTCATTTATGGGAAATTTATTAGTGATTATTATAGAAGACGCCGAAGAGGATAAAGTTTACCATTACCCGCCAACATGAAAATGTTTAATTATACCGCTATTCTCTTATGTGTGGTTGTATATTGGGATATAGTGGCATATAATTAATTATTTTACTCAACTAAAGTTCTTTTTTTATACATGGTGAAAAAAATAGATGGGAAAGGAAAAGCAGATGGAGAAGGGATTGAGAATGAGGAAGGAAATTTATTAAAATGTGTTGCTTGATAGCACGTGTAGGCAAAAAAGATAGAGATGAGAAAAAACTTAAAATTTATTATTTGGTACACGAGTATAGCGAGGAGAGGGAATTTCTTTATAAAAATCACCTTGTACAAGTATGAATTTTATTTATTTGAAAACTTTTATGTATCTATCTAAATAAGTTGTGGAGTCTCAAAAAATGTCATGTGATTCATCATGCCTTTTCATGGAGACAAATCATGGACACAACTTTCCCATGGTATATTTTCCATTCCCCATCAGCAGGGTAAAAAATAATATCTTTTTTCACCTCTGCATCCCTCCTCAAGATTCACATATAGAAAATATAGTTAAGAGTGACTACTTGTCTCCATATTCTATCTTTTCTAAACACCATGTCCATATTTTGTAAGCATCATATTCATCCTTTGTGCATCACCATCTAGGAACTCATTCATGAAAAGTTGAAATGTTCACGCTAGGAATATTGTTCGCTAGAAGAAAAATAATTTTCGGTGATTTGACTATTTAACTATTTGTTTTAATTTTGTGGAAACTATAAATATGAAACCGAATTGGAAACTCAATAATATGATGGCACTCTAATGCGCATAAACTACATGTCAGAAACGCAAGTGTGTATCAATATAATATAGGCCTTAAAAGGCACGGATATCGAATGCTGGGAAAATGTGTATCCAAAAACTACTACTAATCATAACCTAATCATCGAAGTCTAAGAAAATGAGTGAATTGGTTGGATTAATAACTAATTTGCAAGAACTAAAACTAAAATTATTGGTTATGATCACAAGTGTAATGGAATCCTTTGGATTTTCATTTCACCATGGCTCATACTGCAATTAACATTATTTTATTAATATTAATCTCTCCTAATTCTAGACAAAGAAACATGGTGCAACAATTATCCACTCTCATGGTGTGATTCACTATCTTATCTAATACCAATCTCACTCTCGTAGCAATTGTGTTATTAGTTAGGTGATTTAGCAAAATTTCTGAGTTATTCTCTTCACTTTCATAAGCTCTTACTCAAGGTGTGATATAAAATGAATAAATCTATGAGTTTTCCGACCTTAAATCCCGCTCTCGAAGCAATTAATGGTCAAAACAACTACCTATGATGATCAATCACAGATAATTCGTGATGTTCTCATGAATTTATGTCCAAAAGTTAAGAGATACATGGATGTTAATTCATTATCAATTTGCAAAACTAGGCTACTTCTGGATCCTAAAAAAAGGGAATTAGCATTGCATGATTTTCTTTGTCAAGAAAATGGGCGAAGAGAAGAAAAATATGAAAAACATTAGAAAAATAAAGTAACCTACTGTAGAAGCTCTTCTGGATGACTCCATCTAAAGATCATGATGATTTGATGTCTTTTGAATGCTAATCTACCCATTGGAGGTGCATGAATCATCTAGAACATGGTCGTCTCCTCTCCTTTCTCCTCTCCCAATTCCCGATTGTTGTGCAATGGAATAGGACATGATGATTAGGTCTGGAGAACTCCCCCTAAGCATAGACATGACTTAGGGCATCACTAATTGACAACCATCAGATTAATGACGATGTTTTATCTTTCCCAATCCCGCAAAGTTGGTACTATTACTGGGTGTCGATACTACCAACGCCTTTGATAATTGCAGTCGTCTGTACAGTTTTCAGTACTACTGAGTTGATGTCGATATTACCGAGAAATCTCAAGATTTTCTAAATCCTTGTTGTGAGGTTGTTAGCAGTATCAACTTTTTTGGTCGGTACTACCAAGTTTTCTCAATCTCACATTTTCCTTTTTGAGCAAATGTCAGTACCACTGAAAGGTAGGTCCATAGTACTGAGCAGTGTAGTTTCTTTTAGATTCACCTAAAATTCCACAAAAATGAACACAAGCTCCCAAATAATAGTGGATCAACTAGGAACACTAAAAATACAACTATTTGATGTAATTAAGTGTCACAAGCTAATGATAATAAATAATACACAAATTCATGTGAAAACAAACAATAAGTGGATAAAAATCCATAATAATTAGCCGGTGAAAATGAAAAATATCACACACCATAATAGAAGAGGCGATGATTGTGACATTGAACCACTCTTCAATTTGTAGGGAAAGATGGCTATAGATAAGGAAATAGAAATAGAAATTTTATCTACCATAATCCCCATAACCAACAGATCACGTCAATAACTAAACTATGGAAAGGATGGTTTTGAGGATATACCTGGTCCTGGAACAAGTCCAACGACAAACCTTGTCATTGTGGTTGCACAACTCTAACTCTTAATTGTACTAGGACTCATCTGGCTACTCCTCCATAGACAGCAGATTCGAAAGTCGTCTTCTGCAACAGCTCTTCTCATCACAGAATATTAGTTGACGATGTCCTACTTAGCGGCCAACAACAGCCTCCTACCTCAAGAGAAGTCCACATGAATCATCAAAAACTCTTGTCGTCTTACTAGAACAGACAAGAAGGAGTGTTCCTTTCCATTGGCGTACTAGTCACCAACTTGCTCTCCCACAACAATGATATCAATTGCTCCCTCCCTTATTGAAACTCCCTAGTCGGGTAGAAGTTACTTGGGCTCTCATGGTTGACATAACCAGAGAGGACAACATTTTCAAAAAAAATGATTCTCAATTGTCTGTGTTGTGGTCTGGGAAGCCCCCACTACCCCTCTATTTATAGGCGGGGTTTGGTTCTAGGTTTCCATTCGATGTGGGAGTGGAAGGGACCAAAAGATCTTGAATTTGCGCAATCCTATGACTACTGAAATGGCTGTATGGCACACCATAGGTTTGTACGGCATGTGAGATGATCGTCTGGTATTGTGAGATGACCATTTCATAGTTTTTGAATCGTACACAAATTTGGTTATTCGATTTAATATCACATATTAATTCCTCACCCCACAAGTAATGTGCAATCAAATAAGTTCAGAAAACATTCAAAACCTTTGTTTAGGCCAACCGATCCATCTCACCCATGCGAGACATCCGCCTCGCTCACCCAGACTCTCGTCTGGTGAGTTGAGCCAAGACGTTTGGTTCAATAGGTTTAATTGATTGGTTCATAGGGCACAACTTAGCCACGTTCATGTCAAACTAGTCTGACATCCCAAACGCCCATCTCAACTCTTGAGATGGCCATTTAGCACTCCAGACGGTCATTGCATGCCATGAGATGGGTGTTTGGCAGTGTAGTAAGGTTGCTTGTTGTGTGAGTCAAATACCTAAACATGTTAGTATTTAGTTCAACTGTCATTCAAGATTAAACTCCTCTTCTAGGTCAAGACATATGTGTGTGGTCCTATAGGTCCCATATTACATTAGCAGTGAATGTCCATAACAACTTATGGCATCACAAGCAATGAGTGGTGCCTAGTCGCACATCAATCCTACCCAAGTAAATGGAAAGTTGGAGAACAACTTCAACCTACAATCTATGTATGGTGTTGTAGTGTTTGTATAGTTCCTTTGTAACTGATGTCCACATTGAACTCGACGCAAGAAGTAGCCACCCTCTTCAACGTTCAATCTTGTTTCTTGAACCAAGAGCATACTGTTTGAGATATATGTAAGCTCGATATCACATATTGACTCACAAGTGCATGGCCATATTTTTCTCAATCTCACTAATCAAGAGGCCTAGAACATCAAACTCTTATAGGAGGGACAAATTTCATTTATATCAATCACAGTCTATCCCAATGTATTAAAGACACCCAATCATCACCTTTATAACAACCCATGTTTCATAATAGTGTTTGATGATGTCAAAGTGTACCCAACGACGTGTGATGAGTGTAGTAATTTCAAAGCTAAGAACCACAACCACCACCATCATTGTGAGAGTTGACTATGACTTCCATGATGATGACTTCCATGTGTCAGTCTCACAATGGGTCTATCTGATACACTGTTCTCTAACATGTATCTATGTGATTGGTTTGATATTTCCATATCATGACAAATGAGATTATGTCATCAACCAACTCACACTTTGCTCTTATGTATTATTGTTGTCTATAAACCTTTCACAATAACAACCAATCAGGGACAAAATGAGAATATATATATGTAATCTTAACTTCCATATGATCTCACTTCTTCCAAGTCACATACTTGAAAACATACATCATCGAGTAATATTATTCTCTAGACAATTATAATGTTACATCATTATCTCAGAACTGAAATAAACAGAGTAAATTGGAAGCTTTCCTTTTGTTAATAATCAAATAATTTACATTTATGCCATTACAATCATCACGTGATTGTCTCTCTGGGCATACATACCAACATAATTATCTTTGTGGTTCACATGTTCCACAATTTTGTTATCTTTTGCTCGAAAGCCATGCATCAACATGGAAACCAACCATCACAATGGGTAGCTCATTCCTTTGTATATTTTCCCTTTATAGCTACATTATATTCAACCAGAGAACCACTCTATAATTACATCTACCAAAAATTGGTGATATGTTGGTTTAGCCCATGACCAGAATAATGGTTTAATATTTTTTTCTCTTTTTTTATAAGTGTCTTCTAAAATTTCTTTGCAATACACACATGTGACTAGGATTTTATTTTGTTTTGAAAATCGAGGAAGCCAAAAGACTTTAGTAATGCAGATAGGTTAAGAACTTGAATAACTTAATGGTCAAAAAAATTCCATATTTTGTCCATAGAAGGTGCATCAATTGTGTCGTGTCGTATAATTCATTGTTTACTAGACTAGGGATCCAAACTTGATCGTTAGTGGACTTCATGCATATGATAATTTGGCCAATGAGGGGGATGTTCATGGGAAGACAAAGTTGGTTATATATAATAATGCCTCCATCATGGATATGCTCTCTTGACTTTCTATTGGTAATGGAGGGTATAACCAACTGCTTTTAGGCATGTGGGGGTTTCTATTGTAGATAAATGTGTTTCATGATAACTTTTCTTCCATATTTTTCTATAATTGATTGTTTTGGTCTAATATATTTCATTATATGATGTTTAATATGATAATCCCTCTGCTTCTTATACATAAATAATGGTTCCTACCAAGATTGTTTCTCAAGCTGCAAGTACTGACAGGATCAACCAACTTTCTATTCCTCACACTACTCTATTTGTTGCCATAGGCAAACTAGAATATCCTATCTTTTTATTCACAACTTTCAAGCTTTCTTAGCTTTTCTTTATGGCAGTCTCAAGGTTAGAGTTCATCCCTACAACCTGCCACCAAAGGGATGATAATAGGTATTTCAACTTGATATTTGCACATAAGTGATGACAATGAGTGGCAATTTCTTCAAAGAAAAAGGATCACCTCATCATGGGAGGCCAAGAGGAAGACCTAATAACGCTATTCAATGATCCTGAAGCACAACTCCAACACATATGTTATAGGACAACCAATCAAAATGCAACATCTTCATCTCATTGTTGTTGAAAACTCTACCCCTAAAAAATAAGGATAGAGACACACAACACCTTGCGACGACTGCTCTTTCCTAAGATGGAAAACTAAGGTGATTCCAATCGACCAAGTAATGAACATTATCCTCCATGACGACCAAGAGTAGATGTACAAAAAAGTAGTACAACAATCGTTCATGACTCCTCTACATTATCAGGGGATTGAAACAGAAGCATTTCAAAATATCGGTGATTAATCTTTAAAATGTATGCACCAAATCTAACCATATAACATGTATGGTGATTTCACCTTATAACTTTCCTTTTGAAGAATTTCTCGTGAAGCATAATATCACTAAGTTTATGGAATTTCCACGGGATGGCTTATGGATCAAACATCTTTTGTCTTTCAAATAATTATTTTTCAATCATGTGGTAGTGATTTTTTTGTGATATATAACTTTTTGCTTCTAAATAGTTATTATTCTTTTCGGATACTGCTACGTGGAGGATGGGTTGTCAATGGGGAGGGTATGGGGATCGTAAGGTCTTACCCTTATTCTTAACCACCAGGTATGGTGGGTAAGGGTATGGGTAATTCCACTCTCCATCAATATCCTTACCCTCCCCTTACCCTTATTCTCTTATCCACAAGTTAAAAGGGGAAGGTAAGGGTAAAGAGAGGAATTTATATATCTTCTTCAAATTTATGCTAATATAAAAAATAACGAGGTAGTTAAGATATTCATATATTTGAGTGACATGTCAAGATGCTGCTGGAGGGATTTTAATTATTCAAAATGATTCTAGGTAATCTTCTACAACATTACAAAAATGGTTTGTATTGTGTTAAATGCATATACAAATAGTAGTACCCTAATATTAGTGTGTGAACAAATAAATTGTCCTCAAAAGATGAAGATTGCTATATCAAAGTGATACTAAATGATAATATGTAAAAAAGATTTATTGTTGGAAGTATACATATCTTATACCTTGTAAAATATTGTTGCATCCAAAAAATAAAGCACAAAGTAAAGTAGATAACACCACCTCACATATGTATCAAATGGTACATTAAGGATTAAATCTTTTTATTATATACATGTTCATTACACCACACAAGTATTTAATGGGACATAGACTACTTTTATTCACATGTCTTGCACCTCCAAAATGGTGTTTCATACACAATCAAATTAACTACATATGAAGTAGATAAGAATATCATGTATTGTATAAAATCATGACCATATGGTATTAAATATTCCACAGACTTGAACAACACACTGACTATATATTTAATATATTATAATAAATATTGGTGGGTAGATGATTAGAGCGTATGGGTAATGTCTTATCCTTACCCTTACCCACTGAGGTAGTGAGTTAGATGTTAGTGGATAGGCGGGTAAAGGATAAGAAAATCCTTTACCCTTACCCTTCCCCTATAAGGTATGGGTAAAGGATAAATTGGTTTATCCCTACCCATTGACAACCCTAGTAGAGGATTAGCAAACGAATGAGTAGTTTTTTTTATCTCTATGTGGATTCACTATGAAGAAAGGCGTGATAGGAAAATTACAAAAGGGTATTAAAATTGGTATAAGATAAGTAGTTGTGTTTATATATATATATATATATATATATATATATATATATATATATATATATATATTATATATATATATATATTTATATATATATAGAGAGAGAGAGAGAGAGTCAGGCTAGTGTACACTCGAGTGTACCGAAGGCACCATACACCTTAGTCATTTTTAAAGATGCAGTAATTTTATGAAAAATCTAAAATGTTGATCTTCTTAAATATCTTGAGAACATACTATATAATAAATTTCAGCTCATTTAGACACATAGGCCGTGCATCAAAAGGAGGCAAAAATCATACATTTCAAATTAGTTTTATGCATCAATTTTGTTGTCTTTGAGTGAGTGACTTATACTCATCCAAATGAGCTCAAATTTTATATGTGGCCTATTATTATTGTAGCTATAAAGATCAATGGATTAGATTTTGGAAAAACATGGTCTAGATAGACAAACATCATTGGGGTGTATAGTGTGATCAGTACACTCGAGTGTATTCTACCCTGACTCTCTCTCTCTCTCTCTCTCTCTCTCTATATATATATATATATATATATATATATATATATATATATATATATATATATATGGGACCATATTCAATACTCGTGTGGGTAGCTACCCACCCCCTCTTTTGGTTACCTTTTGTGGAGTATCTTACTTTACACATGTAGAGGGTAACTTTATCTTGCAAACTTCTACTGTTCATACATAAAGAGTTAAATTTGTAATAAGCATAACAAATATACAATTACTTATACATTTGTTGTGTATTTCTTTATTTTATTTTTTAGTCATATAGTTATTTTTTGTCAACATAGTTACTTTTTTAGCCAGAGAGTTATTTTTCTGACCATATAGTTACTTTTTAGGGTGCATGGGTAGAGAAAGTCTAGGCCACCCTTCGGGCAACGAATGAACGACCTATATATATAGACATATGTGTGTGTGTGGCAGAGATCTAGTGAGAAACATTCTACGGTGAGGGCGAGAAAGGCATTTGAGTAACTACAAATATATAGTGTGTATTTAAAATTCAACAATATGGATAGAAAGAGCATCAACTAATTATCTTCACATAAAAAGCCATCGCATTCGGATAATTTTTATGAGTCCACATATTCAATATACACTTTTTGCATTCAACAGTCAGCCTAAAACTCAATATAGAGCACCAAGAAGTATTGGATTATTAGTGCATGCTAAAAAAGTCTTTTGATGATGAAATTTTATAGGAAGGTAAATATTATGGTATACTTGTAATCCATATAGTTTGATATTGAAAACATAATCTGTAAAAAGAGGTATTCAAATGCCTCTCATTCTCTTACCATGATCTATTTTTCACTGGATCATTATCATATATATATATATATATATATATATATATATATAATACAATATATATTCACTGTCCGTGCAAGTAACTAACTTTCATTACATGTGGATCTATTTTGTAATAGGAAGGCACCTAATTGTAATGAGACAATTAAAGTTTTAATACAAAGACTCATTTTTGTAAATGCAGTGTAAAATTTGTATTGTCCCTCTAAAAATAGTACAAATGATATTTGTGACAGCAATTTACGTAGTATTACAAAATAGATCTAACTAACTTTTTTTACCCGCACAGGTAGTGAATGAATGGTCATATATATATATATATATATATATATATATATATATATATATATATATATATATATATATATATATATTAATGGTCATATATATATACATATATATATACAGTGGTGAAGATGGGACATATCCATCGAAAGTCGATATCCTCCCCTTTTTATCCCACGAGTTTAGATCCACATTATGTCCTCACTCAATCATGACATGTATGGAGGGGTGGGTCCTTATCTTCTCTATGGATAGATGAAATTCCTCGAGGGGTATCGTGGTTCAGCGCATATAGTTATTTCTCCTAATACACCTCGTGACTATGGTAGTCATGATCAGTCATGAGTGTTAGGAGACTGAGATGTTTTCAAGGTTTTTGGACATCCAACTTAATATTGTGTCGGTGGCTTTACTGGCATCCTGTATCATTTCTAGAGATCCAATGTGAGGTTGGCACCCATTCCATGACATGTGACTTTGTAGGAGTGTGACGGACACGTGATGGTTTTTGACAATTTTAGAAGTAAGAACATGATTCATGATAGTCAAAGATAAGTAGATAAAGAAATAGCAGCATCCTATTTTCAAGAAAGATTAGATTTTGCTTCCAACCTACACCTGATATTCATCCTTTAAGTTTTTTTGTTTTTTATTTTTTTTGTTTTGTTTTTATTTTAATCGAGGGAAGCAAATACAAAAACCTAGATGGGTGGCATGGTCGAAACCCTAATCAAAAGTAGAGGTCCAAAATGACAAAATAGGATTAGGATCAAGACCCCTTGAAAAGCAAAAAAGAAATGAAGAAAGGGGTTAGGGACACAAATTGCCTCGATCCACATGCCCAGAGTGGGTGGATCAAGGTAATCTGCCTCGTATTCCCATTTCAAAAAATGGCAAAAAAATGAACAACCCTAATGATGCTCAATCCTCAAAATAGGACAGTGGGAGTTTGACTCAGATTGAATTGTCATTACTCCCCAACGAAGTCTTTAGTTTATCCCACCATGCCCAAAAAAGGATGAAAAATATAGATTTTCATGGAATAAATCTCTAACCTTTTCGGTTGTGAAATGTTGCACAAAAAAAGTCTCAGAATTGCAGCCAAATTTTGTATGAAAATAAGAAAAAAAGTAGATCGTGAAAGCCACACTGTAGTCTGAGTGGTAATCCGTACTAGATAAAAATAATAAATAAAACCATAATCAGATATTAGATCCAAATATCTAGTTGTGAGTGGGGAAGGATTAACACCCCTCGTCTTGCCTAGTAAATCGATATCAAGGCATTGTCTGGTTGTGAGGAAATTGAGCGATTCAGGATGGTTAACTTAAGGAAATCATGAAAAATAAGATGAAAAAAAAAATTTATTGTGGGCAGGCTTTTGGGAGTGAAGATGTTTGTGTTCATTCTATCCTTTTCCTAAAATCCCTAATATTTTAGGTGTTTTATGGTCCTAATTACCTCAGGACCTCCCACAATGAAGGTCCATCATTGGAAATTAGGACTGACATGTAGGATGTCATAGGATGACTAGTAGAGGTATGCTTATAGAACTAGATGTATTTTTTTAGAATAGTAAGAATGATAAATATAAGAGTAGAAAAGTAGATATAGTAGATAGAATATCAGATGCAGCAATAGATTGGGTCAGGTGTTGCAGTTATAGATCATAAATTAATAGATAGAGGCATAATAATTTACTGTTCTACAAATCTAGCAAAGCATGTGGTGTTAAAGGAAGGATCCTCTGATCATGGGCAACCCAAAAGTAAAGAGATAGGTAGTCATCGCTCTAGATTTAGGAGAGACGAGAGTGGCTTGGAACACTTTGGTGTGGAGGTCTATATACATGTATACTTTAGGGTTCAGGACTTTGGGCATAACCTTCAGGTTGAGAAAGCATGTCACGTTGACGCCCGCCACATGGGCCCACAGATTGAGGCAATATTCCGTGTGGCACATGGCGAATGGTTGGATCCGCTTAGTGTTCCCATGTGAAAAAAAGAAGATAATCTTGTTTTCCTAGTAATTTTAGGAATATTTCAGTAAAATGGGATAAAACTTGCATAGAAAGATAATCGTAGTTATATCTCGTAATTTCTATGGAGAAGCATCAAAAAATGAAATATTCTATTGCAGATAATTCAACTGGAAAATTTGTGAAAAATATCCTATTTGGGTCATGATTGAAATATAACTATACTTTCGGTCTGAAAGAAGGTTTCATTACATAATAACCCACACTAGGTGAAAGTGGGCACAACAGGGTGGATAAAATGTGCTGAAAATGTAGAAAAAGGCAAAAAAAACATGTACATGTGGAAATTGGATAGGATGTAGAATGGAAACTATCATTAGCCAAAGGATCAACATTAATTGTGAATTTCTTCTGTGTGAGAAAAAATGTGGTGTCAACAAGTTGCATGTGAGATAAGCATTACATCTTGATCTTAGGAACAATATTTATCCCTTGGATAATGTATGATGGCAGACAAAATCTCATTCGAGCTAAAGAAACTCATTTATATGTGATAAATGACTTAGATAAGCTTGATATGATACATGTACCACATACCAAACATGTAAGATTTAAAATGGATGTGTAAGTTTTTATTTGAGCAAACTTTTACATGATCATATTGTAAATACACCAAACCTTAGTTCTAGTCAAAGATAACAAATCTAAAATTATATTTGATGATAGTCCACTTGATTTTGGTTATAACCCTAAATATGCAAGCATGAAATTAATTTCTTCAAGTGACTAGAAACTAGTATCATGTTGATATATAATGACCCTCATGGGATAGGTATATACCCTTTCTAAGTTTCATGAACCTATGATATTGTTTAAATTATTATTGTGCTTAATCATGTGTCGCATGCGGCACTTTGTAAAGGTGACCTATATAAAGAGGAAATAATGACCCTTGCAATCACCATGGGTTTGAGTGGACCCCATTGAGGAAAATTTTCCTTTTTAAGGTGTTGTAATGTAATATCCTAAAATGTAGGATTCATTTCACATATAACCTTCGTTTGATAATAATGAATTTTCATAATAAAGTTTTTAGACAGGGACAGATTTGGGGGAACCGGGGTTGAAGCCGCCTCCTAAATCAAAGTAAATCTATTTATACATATATAACATGGGCAAGTACTATATATATATATATATATATATATATATATATATATATATATATGACGTTTTGTGATATAAACACAAGCAAATTTCTGGTTGAGTTGGTATTGGAGTGCTAACATTTTAAGATATAAACACAAGAAATTTGTTGGTTGAGTTGGTATTGGAGTGCTATTTCTAGACAAGTGACCCAAGTTCGAATCTATCCTAAAGCATATTTTTATGAAATCTTCTTTCTCATCCCCCCCTTTTATAGTTAATATTAAGACCTTTCTTCTCAACCCCCTACCGATATTTTTTAGTTCCAACCAAATTTACAGATAATGTTTTAAAATACGTGTTAGTGGGTGGCTCTTAGAATAATCAGTAATTTTGATTGTTTGAGATATCTTGGGGAATGAGTTTAAGAAAGACCGAATAATGTGGATGTATTATGTGAATAGATTTATATATATGAGTTTAAGTAATACTTTAGTTTTCTATGACAAATTGAATTTTGGAAACAAATAAATTATTTTCAATTGTAGAAGTTTATAATGATGTCATAGAGGAAATATGGAAATTTGAGGAGGTTTCAAATATTTTTGGCCAACAAGATCAATTCAAACCTTGTTGGGTTTTGTGGAGAAAACATGTGCGGAGGAAGCAACAAAAAAATCCATACAACCCGAAACAGGATCTCATCAACAACAACGTATTTAGAAAGAGTGTTTGTGGGATATACCTTATCGCGGAGCAAGTCCGGAAATGTCCCATTGAATGATGGTGTGCAACGCTGCTGGCCAACACAGACGGAACTTCTCTCTCGTTTGCTGAGTGCATCGCAGGAAGATCCGGCGGCACCTCTTTCATGTGATGATGTACTCTACTCATAGCACGTACCAATGGTTGTAGATGTCCTCCGAATACAGGCGTCTCAGCGTCTACGTCTCTACTTCATCCACACAGACTGGAACTCCACGTCGCGCTTCTCCGGCCGCTGGGAAAGAGTCGTCTCTGTGCAGCGGTGTGCTGGCGTCGTGGTGCTCTCCTTTTTCTCCTGAGGACGGTGACGGCTAGGTTTTACGTACGTGAGCATAAACTAAAAAGCCTCTCTCAATATCTTATATAGATATCGGCCGTCAAGCACCTTTAAATAGGAGACGAAAGGAAGTAGGGTTTCCTAAACCCATCAGTAAATAGAAACATTGTGTTAACTAAAATGCTCGTGGATTAATTAGAATATTTTGGAATAAATTAATTAACAAAATAGTCGCATTAATTGATTAATTAATATATAACCCCATGCAATCACTCGGGATGTCTCTATGTACATATATACCAACAAACTCCGACTTGCACTTGGACCCAGTCACTCCAATATTATTCTAATGGATTACATAAACATTTAAGTAATCAATCTAATTCAGAGCAATTCCAATCAAATCCACAAATTATACTCCTATTCTAACACATCCTATGTGTGTGACCCAGTAGGCTCCAAATTACATTGGCAGTGATATCCATAATCATATTATGATTTCACAAGAAATGATTGGTATCTAGAAAGACTTCATTGCCACCCAAGTAATTGGAGAAGTTGGAGAACAACTTAACCTATCATTCATGACTGGTGTTACAGTGATTGTATAGTTCCTTTGTCACTAATATTTGGATTGAGCTCAAGTCATGGAATTGTTATCCTCTTCGATGTTCAATCAACGTTCCTTGAACTAGAGCAGACTGTCCAAGATATATGTAAGCTCAATATCACATATTAACTCACATCAGCATGGCCATGCATTTCTCATTCTCGCTTATCAAGTGGTTGGAATATAAAACTCCCGTAGGAAGGACAAATTCCATCTACATCACTAACAGTCATCCCCATGTGTCACAGTGCACCCAAGCACCATCTTTATAGCAATCCTCATTCAGGACCACGGTGGATGATGTCAAAGTACACCGAACGACATGTGATAAGTGTAGTGACTTCAGGTCTAAGAACCACAATCACCACCATCATTATGAGATGTGACTCTAACTACCAATCATGGTATCCATGTGTCACTCTCAAGGTGGGTCTATCTGATACATTGTTCTCTAACAAGTATCTATGTATTTGGTTTGATATCTCCATATCATGGGTAATGAGATTCTTCCATCAACCAAAATACATTTTCATCTTATGTGTTATTGATGTCTATGGATATTTCCACAATAACAACCGATTAGGGACAAAACAAGAATACATACTCTTAGCATACATATGATCTCACTGTTCAAGTCATCAACCTGAAGACATATGTCATTGAGTATATTATTCTATAGACATCTATAAGTTTTATGGTCATCTCACAATATAAAACACAAACATATAGATTGGAAACTTGCCTTTATTGATATGATCAACGTAGTATTACAAATCATTTACATAGTATCCCATTACAATCATCAAATGACAGTATCTATGGGCATACATACCAAGAAATTCATACTTGCACTTATATCCAATCACTCATGAGTCTCAATCCAAGTGATCAAACATGTCCATCATGTTTCTACTGTGAAAGTGCTTTTGTGAGCGGGTCAACAACATTGCTTTTTTTAGTTACTCTGTAAATCTTCACATCTCCTCACTGTACGATCTCTCGTATGAGATGGAAGTGTCGTAGAATATGTTTGGAATATTGGTGCAATTGCTCCGTTGTTGTCGCAAAACAACTCAATTGCATCACCAACGCGTGGAACCACTCCAAGTTTAGAAATGAACTTCTTGATCCACACAGCTTCCTTTGCAGCATTAGATGCGGCAATATATTTGGCCTCTATTGTAGAATCCGCAACCGTCTCTGGCTTGGAACTCTTCTAGCTCACAGCTCCGTTGTTCAGGAAAAACACAAATTCATATTGCAATCTATAGTCATCTTTGTCAGTTTGGAAGCTAGCATCAGTGTAACCCTTTACCATGAGCTCTTCCTCACCAATGTATACCAAGAATTGATCCTTAGTCCTTCTCAAGTACTTTAGGATGTTCTTTACAGTTGTCCAGCGACATTCACCTGGATCTGACTGATACCGACTTGTCATGCTCAAAGCATACGACACATCAGGACGAGTAGATAACATCACATACATGATAGATCCAATTGTTGATGCATGTGGAATCTTACTCATACGTTCCCTTTCATCACATGAACTAGGACATTGGGATTTAGAGATTGTAACCCCATGGGACATGGGCAAGTTACCTCTCTTAGAACCCTTCATTCTAAACCTCTTTAGCACCTTGTCAATGTATGTGCTCTGGCTTAGGCATAGAAGCCTTCTAGATCTATCTCTATAGATCTTGATTCCTAGTATATAGGATGCTTCGCCTAAATCCTTCATAGAGAAGGTCTTCCCTAGCCAACTTTTTACTGTCTGAAGAGTAGGGATGTCATTTCCCATCAATAGTATGTCATCCACATACAATATGAAAAATACGATTGTGCTCTCACTAACCCTTTTGTAAACACAAGGTTCATCTTCATTTGACTAAAGTCAAACTTTTTGACTACTTCATCAAAACGTAAATTCCAGATCTGAGATGCTTGCTTCAATCCATAGATTGACCTTTGTATCTTACAGACTTTATTGGCTTCCTTTGGATCGATAAAACCCTCAAGTTGTATCATGTACACATCCTCGAGTAAATTCCCATTAAGGAATGTTATTTTAACATCCATCTACCAAATCTCATAGTCATGATAAGCTGCAATGACAAGCATGATCCTGATGTATTTAACCATGACAACTAGTGAGAAGGTCTTGTCATAATCAACACCTTGAATTTGACGAAATCCTTTCGCAACCAATCCACCTTTATAGGTTTGAACATTTCTATCCATGTCGGTCTTCTTCTTGAAGACCCACTTGCACCCTATGGATTTTACCCCTTCGGGTGGATCCATAAGGTCCATACCTTGTTGGTGTACATGGATTCCATCTCAGATCTCATGGCTTCGAGCCATTTCTCATATTTTGGTCCCTTAGTAGCTTCTAGATAGATAGTTGGCTCATCTGCTAAGCCCAATTCGTCACTTTCTTGAGTCACAAGAAATCCAAATCTCTCAGGCTCAAGTCGTGTCCTACTAGACCTACGAGGTTCATGTGTTACATTTGGAACTTGAAATTCCACAACAGTTTGTGAGTCTTCATGTTCCTAATGTACCTCCTCAGGTTATTTGCTTTCTTGTTGGTCTCGAACTTCTTTGATCTCTACATTCCTACCACTAATTCCTTTGGAAATAAATTCCTTTTTAATAAATACAATAGCCCTAGCAACAAACACTTTGTTGTCAGTTGGTGTGCAGAAGTAGTATCCCCGAGTTTCCTTAGGGTATCCAACAAAATAGTATTTTTCAGATTTGGGTCCAAGCTTTTTAGGTAATTGTTTTCTAACATAAGCTTCAAATTCCCAAATCATTAACATAGACAAATTGGGACAATTCCCATTCCATATCTCATATGGTGTCTTTTGAACTGATTTGGAAGGTACATGGTTAAGTGTAAACGCTATAGTTTCAAGGGCACATCCCCAGAACGATATTAGAAGTTTGACTGAACTCATCATTGATTGTACCTAATAATGTACGATTCCTTCTTTCTGACACACCATTATGTTGTGGTGTACCATGTGGTGTCCATTGTGATACAATACCACAGTCTCTCAAAAGGTCCTCAAACTCTTGGCTTAAGTATTCGCCACCTCGATCTGAACAGAGTGATTTAATACTCTTACCAAGTTGCTTCTCTACTTCATTCATGAAAGTCCTGAACATTTCAAGAGTTTTTGACTTGTGTTTCATAAGATATACATAGCCATACCTACTGAGGTCATCAGTGAAGGTAATGAAGTATTGATAGCCTCCTCTAGCATTTGATCTAAAAGGTCCACATACATCTGTATGTATGAGCCCTAGCAGATCACCGGCTCTCTCACTGTGTCCAATGAAAAGATTATTGGTCATCTTCCCTAATAAACATGCCTCACATGCCTCTAATGATTCAAAATCAAAAGAGTCTAGATAATCATCCTTATGGAGTCTAGATATGCGCTTCTCGTTTATGTTCCCAAGGCGACAATGCCATAAGTATGTTTTGTTTGAGTTGTCAAGTTTTAGCATTTTAGCATTTACGTTGTATATGCTAGTCTCAAGTTCTAACAAGTAGATACCATAAGACATAGGGGCATTTCCATAAAAGATCTCATCTTTAGAAATAGAAATCATTCCATTCTTAATGTGAAATTCAAATCCACTCTTATCCATAAAAGATATAGAAATAATATTTCTATTAATGGAAGGTACATAATAGCAATTCTCCAATTCTATTACAAGGCCCGTAGGCAAAGATAAATTAATAACTCCAACTGCGGTGGTAGCAACTCTTGCTCCATTGGTGACCCACAGCTCGACTTGGCCCTTTCGTAAAGGCTTACTTCTTATCAGATCCTACATATTAGAACATATGTGAGATCCACATCTGGTATCTAGTATCCATGATGAAGAAGTATTTAAGTTTATCTCAATAATGTATATACTTGAAGTGGAGATCTCTATCCCTTGCTTCTTCTTCCTTAGTTCCTCTAGGTAGAGAGGACAGTTTCATTTCCAATGTCCAACCTGGTGACAATGGAGACAACTACCTTCTTTGGAGATCCCACCTTTAGCTTTGAGTGCATATGATTTTAGCTTCTGCCCAGCTTTAGAACCTTTCTTAGCCTTGCCTTTGCCTTTTGACTTTCCCTTTATCTTTTTGATCATGATCACAGACTTGGGCTTGTCTTTCTTCATCTGTGCTTCAGCTGTCCTCAACATGCCCAACAATTCTGACAACGACTTGTCAAGATTGTTCATGTTGTAGTTCAAGATAAAATGATTATATGATTCAGGCAACGATTGCAGAATCAAATCAGTGGCCAACTCTTGACCTAAGGGAAATCCCAGCTTGGATAGGCTTTCCACGTACCCAATCAAAGTGAGTATATGGGTGCCAACTGAGTCTCCCTCTTTCATCTTGCTCCTGAACAAAGCCTTGGAGACATCATATCTCTCCTGTCTTTCTTGATGCTGATACATGTTCTTGAGATGTGTTACCATCTCCATGACATTCATGTTCTCATGCTGCTCTTGCAACTCATAGTTCATTGAGCACAACATCAGACACTTGACATCCATGACATCATTAAGGTGCTTCTTGTAAGCATCCTTTTTAGCCTTGGGTGCATTTGCGGAGGGTTCCACTAGCTCTGGTGTTTCAAGGACATAGAGCTTACGCTCATGTGTGAGAACAATTCTCAGCATCCTAAACCAGTTTTGAAAGTTGGTTCCGGTAAGTTTGTCCTTCTCAAGGACCGATCACAATGATAAAATGTGAGTTTTATTTGCCATTTGATTGCTATAAAAGAAAAATTTGCACTTAGTCCAAAACATTTTGACTTGTAAAGATTTGATAAATGAGATTAAT
This sequence comes from Alisma plantago-aquatica, assembly GCA_963693085.1. Classification (NCBI taxonomy): domain Eukaryota; kingdom Viridiplantae; phylum Streptophyta; class Magnoliopsida; order Alismatales; family Alismataceae; genus Alisma; species Alisma plantago-aquatica. The sequence continues at coordinate 549,277,169 of OY856410.1, read as the reverse complement.
TAGGCCTTTAATTAATTATGCTCTTACTATTTTATTCAAATTGATAGCCCTTACTATCAACTTGGAAGATTGCAACGTACAACCTTTTAGTGAGTCATGATCCAAAATAATTGGATCAATGCCCAACCAACGCTGGCATCAAAGACCAAATACTAAGGTAGGCAACTTTTGCTAATTGCATCATATGCAACTCTTGGATAGATGATCATGCACAACTCCTTGCCATGATGCATCTGTGTGCCTCTAGGTACTTGATCCTATCAAGGTTCCCTAGTTAAGTCCAACCCATAAGCCAACACCATGAGTGTGCACCCTATGGAGGCAGACCCACACCCACCATCACACTTCCACGAGATAGACAGTGAACCACGCGGAGGCGTGCCTACACATAGTCGATCAAGCTTTTCATGTGTGTTACTTAATGGAAGGCAACTAGAACTTAATATTATTAATTGAGGGGTTTTATTAATATATATACATATCCAAACACCACAAACTTATAGTATGTATCATAAACTACTATATCCACAACCATGAACGATAGACATGCAATCACAAACACAAATACATCGGTTATGGCCATACTATTGTAATCTTTTGGAGAAACGAAGGATTACAGTCCACCTATGGTGTTATCCATCTCATGCAACACCTGTGAATCAACTTGTAAGGATCAACATTACAATGAACAACTCCATAGATGCCCCGTGAGGTTGGAACTTCAAGTTGCTTCTTGGAATTGGATCTTCATGTTGCTTTTCCATGGACGCTCCTTGGAGTTGGATCTTCAGGTTGCTTCTTAGAATTAGATCTTCGTCGTGCTTCTCCATGGACGCTCCTTGGAGTTGGATCTTCAAGTGGCCTCCTTACATCAAGTTTACAAAGACTAAAACTAATCATATCTCTATTACATCATATGAGTACAAATATAAAAGGAAAGAATTAATTACACTTTGAAATAAGAGATGAGGCTCGACATGCAAGCCGAATACTTTATACAAAGGATCCATATGCAACCATTATACATCCAGAGCATTCACAAACAAACATATCCATAAGATTGACATCCACATTCATTCACAACATTCACAAAAGGGGATACTAAGCCATAATTGGGCATGCATTTACCACATAAAAAAGAATTTTAATGGCAAAGTGTATGATATCATAGGTATATCTACATATACATATCTACATATTAAAATTGCAATACTTTTAATGCGAGACATTCCCCATTATAAAAATTTTGACTCACACACAGACTATGCGAGGTACACAGGGGTAGCACCCCTGTGCGGGTTCCCGCTGTCCAGAGGGGGTCGAGGGGAGGCCGGCCCTTGCGGGGTCTCAGGGGCAGAGCCCCTGAAAGGTCTACGAAATTTTGCTTCCGTGCACTTAAGAAAATAAGTATTTTCTATAGTCGACCTCATCCGAAACATCAAAAATAGAAGCCTACGACATATGTGGAATTAGGTTTTGATTTGCAAATTAGCAATTTTAATTCGCATTGTATGCAACATAGAAAACAGTATACAACGATTTGATCATATCAAAACAAATCCAAATACGTCGTAGATCGACGCTGCTCTTATACCACTGTTGGGTTTTGTGGAGAAAATATGTGCGGCGGAAGCAACAAAAAAAATTCCACACAAACCGAAACAGGATCTCGTCAACAACAGCGTATTTAGAAAGAGTGTTTGTGGGATATACCTTATCGCGGAGCAAGTCCGACGATGTCCCATTGTACGATGGGGTGCAATGTTACTGGCCTACACAGACGGAATTTCTCTCCCATTTGTTGAGTGTGTCGCAAGAAGATTCGGTAGTGCTTCTTTTGTGCAATGATGTACGCCGCTCATAGCGCGTACGAATGGTCATAGATGTCCTTCAAACGCAGGTGTCTCAGCGTCAACGTCAGCGTCTCTACTTCGTCCACGCGGATGGACTGGAACTCCATGTTGCGCTTCCCAAGCCGGTGGGAAGGAGTCGTCTCTGTGTGGCAGCGTGCTAGCGTTGTGGTGCTCTCCTTTCTCTCCTGAGGATGGTGACGACTAGGGTTTACATACATGAGCGTAAAGTGAAAAGCCTCTCTCAATATCTTATATAGATAGCGGTCGTCAAGCCCCTTTAAATAGGAGACGAAAGGAAGTAGGGTTTCCTAAACCCATCGGTAAACAGAAAGACTACATTAATTAAAACGCTCGTGAATTAATTAGAATATTTTGGGATTAATTAATCAATCAAATAATCGTATTAATTGATTAACTAATATCTAACCCCATGTGATCGCTTGGGACGGCTCTATGGGCATATATACCAATAAAACTTCTTTGATATAAGTCATCTTGAATATCCTTTCTAGGGGTCTAATTGTGATGTGATCAAGATCTGTTGATTATGATAATAAATAACTAGTATAACCCCGACAATATTTTTGAGTTGTCGTTTGGAGGTTATTAATTTTTGAAAAATAGAATCTAACCTCTTGTTCTTATTTGGCCTCCAAACTTTTTCTGATTGATGTATTGATCAATGAGAAAAAAATAGCAGTTGACTCCTAGATCCAAGTTAGGATTGTCCATCTTAGAATAGGGTTGTGTGTGATGTGGCCTTCCTTTTCTTAGGTGGCATCCTGACCCTCAATTTGTGATCTGATGAAGAGTTGGTAGTCATCTACCTCCGCCCTTAGTGGGTAGGGTGGTCAACATGGTTGCTCACGGATTCATCAATAACCAACCAAATGAAGCATGGAGTCAAGCCATCAATTGAAACTGACATGTCTTTGTGACTCCTTTGACCCCTCACCCAATCCATATGGAGTGACGTTGAGGGTAGATGAACATTAGACTACCCATACCTCTCCACCCAATATCACATGATAAAGGAGGAAGAAGGGGATGGGAGATACGAGAGATACCAAAATTTTCTTATTCCAAGAGAACCTTACCAAGGAATTCTTACCATAGGCATAACTTAATTTGTGGTGATTCCCTTCGCCATACAACTTGGACATATAGGGAAAGTCCAATGGAATTGGTTGGAGAGTATATGCCTATGGTTTGGAGTTTTTTTGAGTGATTGTAAACACATTGTGAAATCCCAAACTCCCTCAAAGATGTATTTTCTTGTAAGAAGGGGTTCTCCCGTTTTAGTTGCAACATGACAATAGTTTTGATTTTTGGCTCTTTAAATACAAGAAGAGGAGACACAAAAAGGAATCTACTAGGTCAAAGTTAAAGAGTATGTTCAAAAGGATTTTACAGTAACATCAAGAGCGACTTAGAATGATGGATGCATCACCAATTCCTTGCTAGAGTAAACTACTATGAATGTTCCATGCATTATTATAAAAATAGAATGGTGGAAGATGCATCATGATATTGGATGTCAAGTAACATGTCACATACATTGTGGATCCTTTCTAGGGCCAGTGATCATGTACCTACTAGTGTACCATCCCTAAGACGTCTGTTGAGGGGTCATCATTGGGTAGAGAGACATGAAGGTATGTGTCTGCTCCATAACCTTATAATTGATTTGTACTTGCATATATCTTATAAATTGCAAGGAAACTCTGATTATTATAAACTGTATATGCTTTTTGTTAAAATATAAAACATGATAGTCTATGTACTTATATGTGGGTTTGGGATATGCAACGAACCGATATTAGAAAATAATGGCATATATGTTGTTTTTATTGGATAATGATGGTTTACTACATATCTTAAAGATTTAAAATTGAAATGTAAGCTTTAGATCGTATTGGTTGTTTTATACACCCAATGTATTTGAAAACTATACAAAGTTCACATGAACATCTAGGAAATCATGATCGTGATGGAACAAACTTCGCTATTATAATTTACATTAATTGTAGAAGGGCATGAAGAATCTAGTCCGTCCTAAAAAATGTTACAGATAGAGGTACATATCTTACCTCAAGCCAAGAGCTCTTTATCAATTAAAATGAAACACGTTTGATGTACAAAGAGAGACATCAAAGATAATAGTTTGGTTATAACAATCACACATGTAATCAATTGTTAACCAGATGGAAGCATGGTCATCAACACTACACTTGACAATTGTCATGACAAAATTAGTTTGTATCAGTCATTGCAATAACAATGATAGCATGAACAAGACCTGAATATAAAATGATTCTCATGCATATAACTTTGACAGAATCACAAACATTGTGTTCTAAAGGGGAACCGAACTCAAACTATACCTCGGTCCGCTTGTAGATGGCACCCTGCTAAAACAAGTATTGTAGTATCCTTAAGCTTTAAATGTGCCCTATCCTAAAGTTTCTATACACCTATGTACACCTCATACATAGCCATGCAAAACACTAAACATGACATTAGAGTAAGTGTCATTGAGATTTACAACATGTAAGTTAGACATGAAATCGACCCACAATGCATAAATTCTAAGAAAAGTATGAAACAAGTAATATATTCATGTGTACATTCAATGATTTTGTTAACATTACCTTGATGAGTAGATGTCCTACAACATGATTTCACCCAAGGTGGTTGTAAGGCGCAATTAAGTGTTCAACATAATGAGGAAAATAATATATGTGCAATATTCATAATTAAGAAAAATTATGGTATCAATATTTGATGAATATATCTCTTTATTGTGGGGCCTTATTACTAATTGATCGCCCATGATAGAGCACACAAGTGTGCCTCTGAAGTGACACCAAAGTACGACATAACTATACCAAAGTACTCATCATATGGAATCGACGTGACCCATGACTTGCCATTACATACCCAGGATCCACGCTGAATTCCTTGAATAATGAGACTTTAAGCCCCTGTTTGGTTCGGGGCTGGCTTTATGCAAACCTGCCTGGTTTGGACGGGTTGAGGCCTACTGGAGTCTGATTCTGTTTGGCAAACCAGTCTGATTCTGTTTGGCAAACCAGTCTCATTCTGGGGGGTTGGACTCGTTTCAGACTCGTTTCAAGCTGATTCTGTTTGGCTGTGCAGGCTGGGTTTAGTCTAATTCTGTTTGGCAACTATAGGCAGGATTAGCTGAATCTGTCTTATTCTCGCAGAACTGTTGTTAAAAATGTGTCCTTGTGACGCCGTTTAAACAGAAGTTTTAAAAAAAGTAACTAAAAAATAACTTAATTGTTATCTATATCACTTTGGTTTAAGAACTCTCATTTTGTTGTTGAGATGTGAGTCAGCGTGTTACCCTTTTGTGGGGTGTTTGTGTGGGTGTTTTGGTTGTTTTATTGAGGTTGAATATGTCTAACATGCTATGTTTAATACCCCAAGATATGAGGTAACTTGATAACCCCGTCAGACCAAGAAACAAGTTTTTAGCCGATATACATTTTGAATATGAGTGGCTAGTCAGCTATCATGATACATGTTCTACTTTATATGTGTTCCTTGTAGAAGTACACATATACTTCTATGCTTATGCTAACTATATGATGAAGCACATCAAGGGTTGTGATTAACCCGAGATAAATGCAACCACATATATGTAACCAATTAGGATAAGCTCCTCTAAAAAAACAGACATCAAGAACAACAAAATCATAAAAACTATAATGATGTATTGTGGGGCATCATTAAAAGTAATCCAACTAAATTAAAAAATTCAAGATTTAACTAGTCAAGCATGAACATCATTTTTGAAGTAAAACAGATTCAGCTACATTCGATAAATATAAATTGTCTTAGTGGGCAGACACCCATAACAAGCCTGAAATGCTATATAAGCAAAATAAAGACAATACACAAAATAGAAAACTAATCCAACTTCTGGAAGACACTAATAATTCTTTGTTGATGCAACGGATTCAACATAACTTGATGAAGAAGAGTCCTCCACTTCACGGTCTTCCTCATAAGACACCTGCACTTCATTTTGTTCCCCAATAGGGACATTCACTTCATTTTCTTCATCAGTAGAGGAGATTAAGATTGGCCGATTTTGTGTTCCTATAGGTGGTTGGCGGCAGTCTCTCACAAACACGGCTTGATTTATAGGCTTCTAAGGTCCAGCACCTATGCAAGTTAGCCACGAGTTACAGTTCCAACTAAGAATTTTCTAAACTTGGCTTATTTCTCTTCAATTAATTTTCTGCTTGGCACAAAGATGGCATTCATCACTAGTTGTTGATGGCTGGGTTGTTAATGCTTGAATTTATTATATCTCTATGCCACCAAACATGAAGAACACAATCTTAGCTCCAGCGATACAAATTACATGGAAAAAATGGTGCGGCTGATTATTTTACTTTGGTGGCATTCCTATGTAGTGGTTAGTATCGTCAACGATCAGTCTTATTTATGCTCCTTTGTTAAACTGGTGCAATTGCCCGATCAGCGATGAGACAAGATAAGGCAAGTTGCAATCGCTCGAAACTATTGTTACCAACACAAGATCACCTACTGCTTTGAATTTGTATTTTTTTTTTAGTGTTGAGAAGTTTTTACCTGTAACTTTTTTCCACCCACAAAAATATTACAATAGCTTATCTTACCGCACTAGAGCGTTGGCACACCAATCGTGTTGCCAAATGCTGCATTAGCTACCTCATCCTTGGGGGGAAATGTTGTTGGACAATGCGTAAGTTGTTAAAAGTATTGGAAAAGGAGTTCCACAAGTGCAGTGGAAAATGAAGAGTTGAGATCCAAAATTCAGCCTAGCTTCCTAAAAGAAGAATGTTAACATAAATAAGAACTTGGTCGGAGACATCAATCACATTAGTCAGTGTTGTGTCTTATGTAAGACAAAAGTGAATGATGTTTTCTGTTGTGGTGTAATATATCACAAGATTTAGGACTATTAGCTGCAATGCTATATATTGAAATAGTGAGATGTTGAGTTCCAACTTGTGTTCCTCAACCCGAGGCCCCAAAGTGAATAAAAGCGAGATTCTGATGTATTTGAGTAGCACCTGGCTAGCGTAACACATGCTTTTGAAGTTGTCTTTGTTAACCAATGCCAAACTACTAAATATGCTTATACAAGTGTAAATGGGCATGCTTCACGACACAATGCTTAAATGTTGACAAATAGAGCATGAAACATAGGCATAGCCGCGTACAATCAAGAAATTACCTAAATTTGAAATCATTATATATGCTCCTATTCTACAGAACAGAAAACTGGCATGCAATCAAAAGGAGTCATTACCCAACGATTGATCAATTATGATCATGAACCACACTGATGTTTCTAACATTGCAGATGGAACTAATAATTAAGCAATGCATGTCATTTTACATCTATCATCAATGCTAAAAGAGACCAAAAAATAAAGATTCAAATCCTTTTAAGTTTCTGCAAGAGTATGAATATGCTAAAATATAATAATGAATATAATTTTGCCATTGAAATAGTATGGCAAGAGAATGTTCGAAAAAGGAATTTGGGGTTCGAAAGAATGAACATCTTCCCATGAATCCCCACCCAAAAGATCACTACTCACCCAATCAACGGGAGCCAATCGATTGCAGTGTTCTACTTCAAGCCTTGACTTGTACCTCCTTCGGACGACGATCCCCTTCCCCAATCACCCACGCGAGTCCTTTCTTATCCTCCTCCTTCCTCCTAGTCACAGCGGGCCACCCATTTCTCCGATATACCTCGCCGGAGGGTAGCACTTCCACCTTCTCACCGCGTATCTCCAGCACCTGTGGCACGCCGTCCCCGCATCCGCGAGATAACCCGACGTCAATCCTGATCGCGCGTTCGCCACACACTAAGTTGATCCCGTTTGTCTGGATAGTATGCCCCATCACCATCCTTGCGGCAGGGATCGCAGCCAACACACCTTCAATCCGCCTGCAGTCGCATTCGGGTCCATCGGAGAACCGCCGCATCCAAACAAGCGCGTCGGCGCCCCGCATGTACCTGGGAGCCCGGCCTCCCCGCCTCCCACACACCCATGCCCTCACCTCCGCATTCATCCGTTCCAAGCCGTACTGGACGTGCTCTTCCAGCAGGCCGCCGTGGACGAACACCGAGTCACCTACCACTACCACCGCCTGATTTTCGGCCAGGAACCGCCGCGTCAGCGGCCCGTCCGGCCGAAGCGCAGCTATTCTTGAGCGGAACCCCTCCCAATGCACGCGCTTCACTCCTGGAAAACGTTTGGGGATGCCGACGAAGGGGTCCTTGGGCCTCTCGAGTCCCTTGCAGAGCGCCTTCATGGCCATCCCCGTGCGGTACCAGTTCCCCCAGTTCTCGAACTCAACGAGGCCGGCCAGATCGACATAGCGGAAGTCCATCTCCATATTCATGACCTCGTGGTTGCCGAGGATGGTCACGAGCGCACCGCCAGAGCGCGCAGCCTCGGACTTTAGCCGGTGCACGAGGTAGAGGAGGCGGATCTCGTCCCCGCCGCGGTCCAGCAAGTCGCCCACCTGGACAGCGACGGTCTCGCCACCGGCCCAGCGGTCTGTTGAGGGATCAAAAATACCGGCGAGAGAAAGGGCCTGTCGGGACTTGCTGAGGTCACCATGGAGATCTCCGATGGCCACTAGGCGAGCCGGCGCGGAGAGACGAGTCGGCAGCGGAGGGGATTCGGACGGATTGTGGCCATCCGGACTGAGTTTTGAGTCGGGGGTTGGGAGGAAGATGCCGCTGACGGTGAAATCCACGAAGGCATCGACGAACAATGAGACCAGAGATGGGATTGATGCGCAAAACGATGGAGAGGAGTCCATCCCCGGTTCGCTAGCTTCTCAGAGTACCTGAGACGATAAGTTTATTTCGATTGGATCGATCGTTCCTGAAGTACCAAAAAGGAAACGGATCGATCCGCGAGGTTCATAGAGTTGAAAGATTTAGACTTTATGGGGAAAGTGGACAGTTACCTGCCAGCTGGTTTCCTTTCAACATGCCGATGCGAATTGCAGCAGGGCTGTGTGGTCAACTACCTCGAATGCGTCGCCAGTTAGGAGTATCAGTTCGACAGCCCAGCTGCCTCCAATGGTTTGCCCCCTCGACAGTAGGCTTCTCACCAGAGAGCAGCGGAAGAGGCTGGGTAGCTCTCCGTGGACTGTTGACAGCATAGGCTGGAGGATTTCCAAAAGGTAGCGCCGCCGAACGATGTAGTCTGCTGACGGCGGGTCGTCTGGCGGGGAGGACGAATACGCTGCAATGAGGTTTACCTTTCAGTCTTCGCCCTCGTTTGATCTTGTTGGGGACTTTGGGGGCTGTAGGAGCCACTTCGATATTTGCCCTATTAGGCGGAGCATTTGCAGTAAGATTAAAGTTTAACCGTGCCAAAAAGTTTTCTTCTTTTTCCTTGAGATAGGGTAGGTTTGCGTGATTTTCAGCTAACCTCTCTCTCTCTCTCTCTCTCTCTCTCTCTCTCTCTCTAGTCTTATGTGTAAATTTGGTTTACCATGTGGCTAAACGTGGTTGGCATTGAATTTGGTGAAAGATAGGTTTTTGGTTGAAACCCTAATAAAAACCTAGTTATTATTGTATATGGAACATAATAAAGGTCGGTATAGTTTGATTTAATTAAACATACCATTAAATTGAAATTTGAACGCTACATCTTAGTTTGAAATTTTTTCAAATTATCAAGTCCCAAAGAAAATCATATCAAACTATCTAGTTACTTTTTTTTTTCAATTTGATATTTGAGAAACAAAAAAATTAAATTTAAAATACTTCATGGACAATATTTCCACCCTTTTATTCAAATTTATCAGTATGCTTAACATAATACCAGAAAGCACGTACATTATGTTAATAAATGAAAGTAAGTATGTGTGTGTGTGTGTGTATATATATATATATATATATATATATATATATATATATATATATATATATATACATATATATACATACATATATATAGTGTTCATTCATTGCTTATATATATATATATATATATATATATATATATATATATAGTTCATTCATTGCTTATATATATATAAATAAATATATATATATATATGACTCATATTTAATACCCGCGCGGGTAGCTTGATTTTTTGCTACCCGTCCATCCAAAAGAGTAACTATATGGTACACAAGAGTAACTCTGAGATCAACATAGTAACTATGTGGTACACAAGAGTAGCTCTAAGATCAAAAAGTAACTGCGCAGAAAATATACAGTCAGTAAATATATGGACGGGTTTTTTTATTTGGGGGGGGGGGGGACAAATGATATTATTTCTGGATGAAATTTTTGGGGAGCTAGATAAAATGCTCCTCTACAATTATGAATTTAAAAAATATATATCAAGAAGGGTACGCGGGTAGCTACCCACGCAGGTATTAAATAAATTCCCATATATATATATATATATATATATATATATATATATATATATATATATATATATATATATATATATATATATATATATACATATATATATATATATCTGTGTGTGTGTGATCTTGTTTGCCCACGTGGGTAACCAAAAGAAGCTACCCGTCACAGTGACGCGATGGCAGAATGGTAAATAATTCAAAATGAAAAAAGAGGGGAAGTTGGCGAGAAAATAAGCAGAAAGACAGAAGGCGAAAAAAACCCCAAATCGACAGTTCAGTTCCTTGCTGCTCTATGCGATTACTCAATTTTTGTTGAAACCATCGTCCTCCGGCCAACCCCACCCCCAACTCCCCAGTCTCCAATTGCTCCGACGTCGGCAGAATTTTGGTCTCCGTCCGCTTTGCTTATCCATCTATGTTCTCCTCTCTTTTGCTTCCTCTCGATTCTACAGCGCAACGGCCCCGCTCTTCAGACATGGTGAGGACGAAGAAGTCGTCGCGGAAGAGCACAACAATTCCACCATGGAGAAAGAATCTTAAGACCGTAAGTGAAGACGAAGATGACTTCGTATTAAAGCACTACGAAGTCGACGAGCCGATGGCAAAACAACCGGATGAAACGGCAAAAGCACCGGCTGCGGAAGGGGAGAAAGAAGGGGCTACAACTCCTCCGAGGACTCCCAGAGGGAAGAAAAAAGGGGTTGCAACTTCTTCAAATAGACCATCTTCAGCAAAGAAAGGGAATGTCAGTAAAGAAGGTACTGAGACTGAAGAACCTCTGCATGATGAAGCGGAGAATGAAGAATGAAGAGGTAATTTATGTTTGCATGTACATTACAACGAAACATAAATAAAGGATTTCAGCTACAAAGTAACAATGTATGATAAAAGAGCAACTGGTATGACAAGTAGAGTAACTCGACAATGCCTAGAGTAACTACAGGAACATTGGAGTAACTATATGATAGGCTAGAGTAACTGTCTTAAAACTGGAGTAACTATTTCATAAGAAAAAGTAACTCGTACACTAGATATAGTAGTTAAATTGGAAATTATATTTTGTTAAACTAAAGAGTACAATTTTCGAGTAACTGTGTTTGTATGTAGGAGAAGATAGGATAGCGTCTGATGATAATACAAAAGAATATCCGCAAAGGAATGGGGAAGAAAATGTTATTGCTGATGAAGAAGAATTGCAAAGAAGTAAAAGGAAACAAAAGGAGAAAGAAAAGGCTAAAGCAAATAAGGAGAAAGAAAAAGCTACTGCTGATGAAGGAGAAGTGTAAAAAGGTAAAAGGAAGCAAAAGGCGAAAGGAAAGGCTACTGATGAGGAAGGAGAAGAGGAAAGAAGGAAGAGGAAAGAGAAGGGAAAAGGAAAGACTGATGCAAGGATAAACAAAAAGCTAGTGATCAGGAAGGAGAAGAGGAAAGAAGGAAGAGGAAGGAGAAGGGAAAAGCAAAGGCTGATGAAGGTAAGCTTGTATGAATTTATAATTGTGTTAATTTGTTGTTACTTTCAGAGGACACTTAATAACACTTACAATTTAGAAAGTTGCTATAACAATAACAGTTAGCTAAAAAAATGTGATCAACCTACCATGCATAGTAAATTGTGAAAAATATAAAAGTAAATGGACTGACTAAAAAGTAATAAGCAACAAAAAACCTAAGAGTACTTTTTGATAAGTTTGCAGTTGGCATTAAAAGGATATACCACAAATGCTACATCAAGAGCTAAATCACCATCAACAACAACATGGTGTTTACAAAGAATCAGATTAGAATGATGAGGTCAATGGCCTTTGCAAACATGATAAAGATGCCAAATCTTACGGTAGACGTAGTACTTTTGGAGGATTTAATAGCAAGATATGTGGAGGATGACAAATTCTTGTTGGCAAAGGGAGTGGAAAGAAGAATGACAATTGAGGATGTGGGGGTAATCCAAGGTATCCCTAGCAAAGGTATGGATATCATACCTAGGAAAAATTCTGGCATAGTGAGCTCAATTCATCAAGAATTTGCTAGGGAAACAAGTAGACATGGCAATGAAGGTGAGACCTCGAAAAGGTTGAAGGAGAAGGATGTACTGCACAAGGACAACTTGGCAAATCTTTGGCAATAATATGCCAAGACAGACGACCCCGTCGACAATCAAAACATGTGCTGGGCATGGATGTTGCACTTGCTTGCAACATTCCTACTCCCAGATACTAGCTATTGCACCCCAATTTACATCATGCACTACTTAGATGATGTAACTGTCATGGGGCAAATGAATTGGGCAAAGCTGGTTCATGGGATTATCTTCAAGAATATGAAGATGTTGAAGGAGAATGTTGAGCAGAGGAGGAGAGGGGAGAAGGGAAAGACCACACTCTACACGACAGGGTGTGTCATGTGCCTATGCGTAAGTGAACAAATTTATTTTCATCTAGATTGTTACAATGATGCCTAGGGGCATTTACTTATGTATTATATTTTTCTCTATTAGATGTAGGTTTGGGCATATGAGATGATGAAAATGGCAAAGACAACCTTCCTTGATGCCAAGCTAAGGATAAAAAAGTGGGTTGCGCTGGTCGAGAAAGTGATGGAAATAGGGACTGTAAACCCTAGAGATGTAAGGATATCCCTTCTTTGTTACAAAGCTAATATACAACATAATCCTATATGTTTGAATTGTGACACATTGTTTGATTTATTTGGACATGTTTGTTAAAGGATGAAGCTGGATCAAGGAGATGATTGCCGAGCTGCAAGAAGAGTAGATGACTTGCCCTATTACCTAGCAGAAAAAAGGGCAAAAAGTAAGCCAACGGCAGATAAGGCGCCAGCAAAGCCAATCATCGACAAAGGAGTAACTGCTGAGAACTCCACCCTGGAGGGAAGAATCCACCGACCGGAGGAGGAGATGAAGATGCAGAAGGAGATATGCATAAAGATAGTTGTTGAAGCATTTAGTGACCTGAAGAAGGAGAATAAGAGGCTAGAAAAACAAATAGCAAAACTAGAGGAAGAAAATAGAGTTCTGAAAAGGAAGGTGGGAGATGAAAGTGACAAAGCACGGTCACATGCAAGTGTGTTCGAACAATTTGCTGAGGGGTTTGCCTCAGTAAATGTTGATGAACCCAAAGATAGGTCTGAGGTGCTTCGAAAGAAGGATATGGACATGACAGACAAAGAAGAGAAAGAAGGTGTGGAGAAGGGATACACACCGAGAAAACCAAGCAAAATAAGGTTGAAAAGAAAGTATGTGGAACAGAAAGGATCTGAAGAAGAGAGTGTTGATGAACAAACTGGTGTTGTAGAGAAAAAGCACAAAGAAAAAGTTGTTGATGGCTCTGCCCAAGCAAGATGTGCACGAGATGCAGAAGAAAAGGCGAAGAAAAAATGGAACAGGCAAAGAAATCAAGCGAAGAAGAAGAAGGAAAGAAGGAAGAGCCCAGAAAAAAGTTGTCAAAGAGAAAGAAGATGACAGATCCTATAATAGGAAGCATAGAGAAGAACATCAAAAAAAGGAGGGAGGAAAAGGTAAGGTTGGATTTATTTTTAAGTATGTTAGTACTTGAGTATCTGTATGAACATAAAGAGTAACTATTTGAATTAGTAGAGTAACTATGTGACTATGTAGAGTAACTGTAGGAATATAAAGAGTAACTATACGATTGACAGAGTAACTATATATGCGGCATAAAAAGTAACTATATGATTGATAGAGTAACTATACAATTGATAGACTGACTATAGGAATGAAAATGGATTCTAACATTGAATGCACTTTGTTGTGGACAATACAAGGTGACAAATTTCATAGGTTTTGAGCATTTCAAAACAAAGGAAGCCAAAGAAATTATCCATCACTTCATGGACAATATCAAAGAAATGTAAGAATTTGTTATTTTGTCAAGTGTACAAAATAAAACATTACTTATTCAATATCTAACTCATATGTATCACATCTATGAATGATTTGAAAAACCACTAGAGGGGGGTGAATAGGGTTTTATAATAATTTTAATAATTATTTAACTCAGACAACCAATCACAAGAATATTGGACAAAGGGACAAGGATTTAGAGTGGTTCCAACCTTAGCAAATACTAACGAAGTCAGTCCACTACCCGGTTGCTTACCCAACTGGGATTTTGAAAGAATCAAATTTTATTACCTCGCAAGGACTTTACATAAAATTACAATTCTTTCACCAAACCCTTCGGATAGCCTTCACCTAGAAGTAATTGCACCAACCTTGAACCAGCCTTCTTGAAGTAACTTCAAGCTCCCCCTTGAAGTAGCCTTCCTCTTGAAGTAGCTTCCCGTTGCAATAGCCTTCTTGAAGTAGTCCAAAGTCCACCTTCTCCACCGAGAAGAACCTTCTCCAATCCGCAGCCTCCAACCCTAGGAGTAGCAAGGAGAATACAAAGGATAAAAGGAACAAGAAGGAAAAAGGAAATTACACTTAACCTTTGAAGCACAAGGCTTGATTTGCCTATATCAAGTGTGTAGATCTCCTAACCAATGTATATGGAAGTGTGATTGTTGTGGATAGGAGATACTAGCCTATAGGACACGAAATTAGAGCAAGGAGAAGAATAGCTAATGCAGTGTTGCTCAATTTCTCAAAACAGATTGACAATTGCAAGTGTAAGCTCAAGTGTATCACAAGTGTAGATTGGTTAGTTTAGGTATCCTAAGGCTTGTCCTATTTATAGGAATGACCTAAAAGTGCTTAAGGATGTTCTAGACACTTTCTAGGGGGTTCTAAGTGCTTAACTAGCCGTTAGGTACACTTTAGTTGCTTTAGCAACGACTAGTTAATTAATTCTGAAAGTGTTGTCAGAACACATCTCGGTCGAGGAATTGTTGACCGAGATACCTACTCGGTCGAGGGTTTGTCGACCGACAAGATCTGTGGAGCAAGTGTTTGCAACGTTCATCTCCAACTGCCAACTACCTTGTCTGTTGTGTCTAACGACTGCTTGAGTCTTTCTCGGTCGAGAAGTTTGTCGACCGAGAGTGTCGCGGTCGAGGATTTTGTCGACCGAGATTGACCCTGTTTCAATGTTTCAATTAAAGTACTAAGTGTGTATGTGAGTGTGCATATGTGACACTATTGAAGGGGATGACCTATCTAAGTGTGGTGTTTAGCTAGGGAAGATCTAACGCTTGATTTACATGATGTCTAAGTACTTGTACATTATATATTTGTACAAGTTTTTACAATTGATTACAATTCATGAAAAATACAAGCATTCAAGCATATAGGTTTCCCAAAGCTTTGTCATCCACCTAATTCCTGCAACACTCAAGTAGCACGTTAGATCAACAAGAATGAAATGTTTGTCATCATCGAAACAAAGGGATTATAATAATGTCCAATTTAGCCAACAATATCCCCCTTTTTGAAGATGACAAACATTTCCTAAGTATAAAGTAAGGAAATATAAAACATATGAGTTTCATACCTGGAGTTTACCTTGTATAGCCATTCTCTTGTTTTGCAAGTGTGTACTGGCTCAAGATTTATGTAACTCATTTTACTTTATGTTTTTGGTTTATATTATTTCTCCCCCTTTATCATTTCAAAAAGATATCTGAGAAAATCATTTTGTATGACTTTTATTTCTCCCCCTTAATTTTATGCTATGTTCCTCCTAACTAAGATATTCAGTTTTAAAAACAGGGATGTAAACCATTTATTGTCGAATTTAGCCACAATTTGTTTCTCAATCATTTGCAAAGGATGTTAAGCCTTGAAATGATATGAGATCCTTTTAGATCTATGGCATATGTATTTTGATTTCTCATCCATTTTACACGGGATGTTAAGCCCTGAAAATGATATGAGATTCCCTTAAGCTCATGATGGATACATATTGATTTCTCATCCATTTTGCAAGGGATGTTAAGCCCTGAAAATGATATGAGAATCCTTTAATCTTATAGTAGAGTGCATGAAAAGTATCTCTAACCAAATGCACGGGATGTTAAGCCCTGATTTGTTTAAAGAATTCCATTAAGAAAAAGATATATCACATTCATGAAATTTATAGATTCCTTTATTTTCATAACCAAGATTAAAAATACTAAGGTCATAACAAGTTTCAAATGATGTTTACAATGTTTTGTAAGCTTCTTAATCAAATAATCAAATTTGTTTTTGTAAGCTTCCCCTTAATCTTATAGTTAAAACAATTTAAAGCTTCTAAGATCACAAATGATTTTTAAATTTTGATTTTGATCTTTATCAAAAGTATATTTTGAGTCAAGATACTAAGATTAAGTGCAATAAAATGATGTACAAATAAGCATTTTGTCAAGCTTATTTTAGGTCGACCTTGACTACGACCATAGCGCCCCTTGGTCAAACTTGATTTCAACCAAGAGGCAATTTCTACAGATTTTCAAATTAAAGTGCATTTGTGCCATGAAATTTTACTATTTATGCAAAATAGAATCTTCATATAAGCGAAATGACGATGATCAAGAATATTATCCATCCATGGTTTGTATATAGGGATTAAAGATTATTTTAAACAAACCAATGAAACATAATGAGCATGGCACAATGATTTTGATAGAATAGTAGAAGAATTCAATATAATGATAATTTCATAAAATACAATGATTATGATCATTTAAACTAAATATCAATACACATGGTTCCTATATGGATACACCAAGAAATACTTTAGGAAAAACCATGTGAATAATGATAAAACAATAATTTCTTTTGATTAAATTAATCATGATTTTCAGTTTTAAACCATTTAGAGGATAAACCAAAATAATCTCATTTAGGTTTATACGTTTTCAAAGATGGTCTCCAAAATTTATTTTTGTTTTGCATGTAAAATCAGTCATTAATAACAAATTGATAGCAAGCTAGGTTAATTGAGAACAAGTTCAGCAGATGTATTTCAGACTTGACAACAGAAACCTGCTCGGTCAACCATTTCTCGACCGACAGTTCTTCTCGATCGACAGTGTCTCGACCGAGAAAAGTTCTGCACTTTTTCAGAACTATTTTCAGTAATTGTTTCCAAGTAAAAACAAAGTCCATTTTCAATTCAATTATGCAATTTGAAAATTTAGCTTGGTTGAGATAGAGAATATGAATATCAAAGTAATATTTAGATCGAATCTCAACGAATTATATTTTCAGTCTTTATGCTTTGAGAACTTTAATTAAGGCAAAATTTTGTCTTTGCAGATTTAAAAAAATTGTATATTTTCAAGTTAGAAGTTTTAGATACTTGAATTAATTTGTTAACCCATTATGTTAAGTTGAGATAGACATAGAAATATGCAACTAGAGTCCTTAGTCATATCTCAACTTAATTTTGTTCAATTAGTTTGGGGGTTTTGGAACCCATACTAACTCGACATTCTTTTTCTTGTAAGGACATGAAAAAGAATAGTGTCCAAGGCGCAAGTAGTAATGACAACATATAGAATCAATCTCATATCTTTTTCTATGATTATGTTCTAGGTTGTTCTTGGGTACATATGTATTTGTTCCTTTAGGTACATACATAGATTGACTCTTTGGCACTTGTGTTCTTCCCCAACTAGGTTTTTGATAAGATTTTCCTTTAGGCTTGTAACCTAGTCCTCTCCTTCCAATTTGATGGTAAGAATTATTTAAGATCTTATCAAGAGTATCATTGTTGCTACTAACTTTTTGTTGCAACTTAACAATCTCATCCATTCTTTTGTTTATGTCCAACTTTGCTTGATCTAGATTAGATAACAAGGAATCTCTTTCTTTCATGATAGTATCATAATCTAGATGTGTACACAAGATGGGTTGTTTTTGAAGATCATTTACTTGAGTTTGCAAGTTTATCTTTTCTAGAGAAAGAAGATTGCAATCTGCTTCTATTGATTTTAGCTTAATATTGTGATCTTCAATGACCTTTTTAAGATCTTCATTTTCAGATGTAAGAGCAAGAAGTTTAGCATGTAACTCATTATTTTCTTTATTTGATTTCCTTAATTTCTTCTTGCACTCAATATATTTTTCATGCATTTCTTGAAGACTGGCAATTAAATCTTCTTTAGGTAAATCAAAAAGACTTACCTCTTCTTCTTCTTCACTTGTTGTAGCAATAAGGCAATTTTTGTGGACCTCTTCCTTATTTTCTCTCCATGGGCAACCAATTGTTGTGTGGCTTGTTCCTAAGCACCAATTGCAACTTGTTGAAGGTTGGTCCAAGCTGCTCCTTTGCTTGCAGTTGTAGACACCACCACCCTTCATTCTTCAAGACTCGATTAGAGCTCCTTGAAGACTGCTCTGATACCAATTGAAAAATCACTAGAGGGGGGTGAATAGGGTTTTATAATAATTTTAATAATTATTTAACTCAAACAACCAATCACAAGAATATTGGACAAGGGGACAAGGATTTAGAGTGGTTCCAAACTTAGCAAATACTAAGGAAGTCAGTCCACTACCCGGTTGCTTACCCAACCGGGATTTTGAAAGAATCAAATTTTATTACCTCGCAAGGACTTTACATAAAATTACAATTCTTTCACCAAACCCTTCAGATAGCCTTCACCTAGAAGTAATTGCACCAACCTTGAAGCAGCCTTCTTGAAGTAACTTCAAGCTCCCCCTTGAAGTAGCCTTCCTCTTGAAGTAGCTTCCCGTTGCAATAGCCTTCTTGAAGTAGTCCGAAGTCCACCTTCTCCACCGAGAAGAACCTTCTCCAATCCGCAGCCTCCAACCCTAGGAGTAGCAAGGAGAATACAAAGGATAAAAGGAACAAGAAGGAAAAAGGAAATTGCACTTAACCTTTGAAGCACAAGGCTTGATTTGCCTATATCAAGCGTGTAGATCTCCTAACCAATGTATATGGAAGTGTGATTGGTGTGGATAGGAGATACTAGCCTATAGGACATGAAATTAGAGCAAGGAGAAGAATAGCCAATGCAAGTGTTGCTCAATTTCTCAAAACAGATTGACAATTGCAAGTGTAAGCTCAAGTGTATCACAAGTGTAGATTGGTTAGTTTAGGTGTCCTAAGGCTTTTCCTATTTATAGGAATGACCTACAAGTGCTTAAGGACGTTCTAGACACTTTCTAGGGGGTTCTAAGTGCTTAACTAGCCGTTAGGTACACTTTAGTTGCTTTAGCAACGGCTAGTTAATTAATTCTGAAAGTGCTATCAAAACTCATCT
This sequence comes from Alisma plantago-aquatica, assembly GCA_963693085.1. Lineage (NCBI taxonomy): Eukaryota > Viridiplantae > Streptophyta > Magnoliopsida > Alismatales > Alismataceae > Alisma > Alisma plantago-aquatica. The sequence continues at coordinate 549,257,684 of OY856410.1, read as the reverse complement.
CAATCGAGGAATTGTCGACCGAGATACCTACTCGGTCGAGGGTTTGTCGACCGACAGGCTCTCTGGAGCAAATGTTTGCAACATTCATCTCCAACTGCCAACTACCTTGTCTGCTGTGTCTAACGACTACTTGGGTGTTTCTCAATCGAGAAGTTTGTCGACCAAGAGTGTCGCGGTCGAGGATTTTGTCGACTGAGATTGACCCTGTTTCAATGTTTCAATTAAAGTACTAAGTGTGTATGTGAGTGTGCATATGTGACACTATTGAAGGGGATGCCCTATCTAAGTGTGGTGTTTAGCTAGGGAAGATCTAACGCTTGATTTACATGATGTCTAAGTACTTGTACATTATATATTTGTACAAGTTTTTACAATTGATTACAATTCATGAAAAATACAAGCATTCAAGCATATAGGTTTCCCAAAGCTTTGCCATCCATCATATTCCTGTAACACTCAAGTAGCACGTTAGATCAACAAGAATGAAATGTTTGTCATCATCGAAACAAAGGGATTATAATAATGTCCAATTTAGCAAACATGATTGGCAGGTCAAAATAAGAGTGGAAATTTAGTGATAATGTTTGGTGCACGGGGAAGGACCTCACTATCCTATTATAAAAAGATTATATGACACAATCACCTGTAAGAACCAAAATGTAGTGTAACTGTTTGAAACAATAATTTGGATTGCTAAAGAAAAAAGCTTATGTTTTTTTTAGGTTTTGGACTTCTTTGTGCCGATGCTTAAGGCGAGCACAAGCAAGCAAAGGAAGAAGGGTTTGACATGGCATTGCATGAGCACTTATGCTCCGGTAAGACAAGCAAACTTGGTATACAAAATTACATCAAATTACAAAATAGAAACATAAACAGAAACTTATAGATGTGCATTTTTAAATTCTACATTTGTAGTAGAAACTGGCATTTGATGTTGAGAACATCACCCTAGAGCAGATTGACATGGTATCTCCACTCTTGAACATTACGTTGAAATATTGGGACACAATGGACTCGGTGTTCACCATACTAAACAACTACAACCACTTGCACTTATATGAAGCAAGCTTCAGGGATGGAGAGCACATGTCTTATAACTCAATGAGTGGAAATAGCATGTCAAAAAAAGAATTCATTAGATGGGTAAGCGATGAAAAAAGTAACTCTGTTAGTAATGGGTTGAAAGGATTAATGTTTGTTGATTAATAATTAATAAAAGTTGTGTTTTTTTTTGCAGGTGGGTATTGTGCACGAATTCTTCAGGGGGCACCAGAAAAAGGAAGCCAACTGTCACAGTGGGAGCAGGAGTACCCATTGTGCCCACAGCAGCAAGAAGACTCACTTGACTGTGGGGTCTTCGTGTTGAAGTACCTTGAATGCCTAGTCAATGAAAAGCATATGGACTTCACTTACAAAGACATGCCAGCAATAAGGGCTGGCATTTTTCAAAGAATGATGGCAAGGGGGCAGCTTCAGCCAGTACAAGAAGATGAAAAGAATGCAAGTGATGACACCAAAGAAGGTCCAGCTGAACAACACAAGGAAGAAGCAGATAAGGGTCAGAAAAAGCAAGAAGGAGAGCAAAAACAAGCAGGAGATACAGATGTGCAGGAAGAAAAAGGCACGGAGGAATAAGCTGTTTCAAGCTCAACATATGGCTGAATTCGAGTTGAATACTGATTTATTAAGTGAAATGTTAAATTTGAACAATTTCATTCTGGAGTTATGATATGTAACTGCTATGAGATACATTTACTTATGTGCTGCAAGCCTGAAAATATATTTACTCTAAATCATATTATAAATAGGAGTATTTTTGGGTTTAATAGATAACGTTCTATGCTTTGTCTGTGGTATTCTTGCATGAATAGCTGTTGTGGTTTTGTATAAAGATATATACTTTCAGTTAGCCTGTCAAAATAAACTAACTCAAGAGGAAGAGTGATGATCTCGTAACCCATAAAGTAATTAGAATAACACTAAGGGTAACTGTAAGAACACTAAGAGTAACTGTAAGTACACTAAGTGTAACTGTAAGAACACTAAGAGTAACTGTGATAGTAGAGAAAAGTAACCTTGTGATTCAAAAAAGTAACTCTTATACTTTGTAAAAGTAACTCTAACAGAGGAAGGTAAAACACGTATCACAAAAACAATGTGTATGGAACACAGAGTAACATGGACATCTTGTAAGTAACTGTACGAACACAAAAACAAGTGTTCTATTCCAAAAAAAAAGTATCTATATCAGAACTCACAACAAATAAAAGAGATGAACTCATTGTTGGGTTTTAGGGGAGATAGAGAAGGCAGCGGAAACAAAAATTTTCTTCTCCCCGAACCCAGTATAAAGGAATCGCGTCAACGTCTATACAATAGGAAGGATGGTTTATAGAGACGTACCTTGTCCTGATGCTTGCTTGGAAACGTTAACTCACAGCTTGAATGGTCTTCTATGGTCTTGGATGGTGTCTGTGCAGAGCCTGGTCTCACCGGGACTGTCGGGATTGACAGTTGTCCTCCGAGTGGCAGAAGTCTCCCGCCTCTGAAGTAGTCCACACGAACCACCTGGAACTCTGATCTCCTTGTCCCACAAGGAATCGGAAGGAGTCGCACCCTCCTATCAGCGTACTAGTCACTGACACACTCTCCTGCAACCAATTGCCTTGCTGTAGTTGTCTTTCCCTTATTGTGCCTCCCTTATCGGGTAGCACTTGCTCGGGCTCTCCTGGTTACCACAACTAGAGAGAACGACAACTTTGCAGAGCAACTGGTGTTCTGAGTTGTTGTACCTGAGAAGCCCCCACTACCCCTATATCTATAGGAGGGTCATGGGATAGGGTTCTCTACCCCTGGCAAAGCAGGATTAAAGCAGGAGTAGAAGGGTTTGAGATTTTCCACAAAATAACCAACTGTGCCAGCTGAACAGATCATTTCAAACATGAAACGGTCGGTTGGGGACCTGAGCCAATCGGTTCACACCTGAACCGATTGGTTGGGGTACCTGAGCCGATCGGTTCATGGTCTTGATCATTCCCCGATTGACTTTTCCTCTTTTGTTTCGAATTGATCCAAATACCAATCCTTGTTCCAATCAAATTGGACAAGTGAAATGAAGAGAAATTTCTCACCAACCTGACTTTCCTAACTTGCTTGTTTGGACCAGTTGAGCCGATCAGTTCAACCCTTGAACCGGTCGATTCAGCCTGTCCTGAGCTAATCGATTCACCAACTGAGCCGACCGGTTCACCAAGATGAGCCGATCGGTTCATCATATGAGCCGATCGGTGGGAGTGCGGACTGTGTAGAATCAGTCAATTGCAGTTTCAATCAATCTGATACTCTAATCAATCGGTCCAACACCTTGAACACTATGATATTGAGCTATCAATTGATTGATTGAGTGTTTAATTGAACTACTAAACTCCTTTAGCAATCAATCTAAACATCATTTGTGGATAAATTCCTCTTCCAGGTTAAATCCTATGTGTGTGACCCTACAGGCCCATTTCACGTTGGTAGTGAATGTCCATAACACTTATGACTTCACAAGCAAAGAGTGGTGCCTAGTCACACATCAGTGCTACCCAAGTGAAATATAAAGTTGGAGAACAACTTTCAATCCTACAATCCGTGAATGGTGTTACAGTGAATGTATAATTCCTTTGTCACTGATATCCCAAATGAACTCAAGGCATGGAACAATCATCCTGTCAACGTTCATTCACCTTCTTGATCTTAGAGTAGATTGGAGGATATATGTATGACATCAATATCATATACTGTTTCACACATGTGTGTGCACGGCTATCTCAATCCTACTCATCAAGTGGCCATGGATATCAAACTCCCTCAGGAGGGACAAATCCCATATCTATCACTCACCCCTCAAAAGCCCCATGTGTCAAAGCCACCCAATCATCACCTTCATAACAACCCATATTTCAGGACTGCATTTGATGATGTCAAAGTGTACCCAACGACATGTGTTGAGTGTAGTGATTTCAGGTCAAAGAATCACACTCACCATGATCACTGTGAGAATTGACTGTGACTACCATGTCATGGTTCCATGTGTCAAACTCACGGTGGGTCTGTCCGGTACACTTGTTCTCTAACAAGTACCAATGTGTTTGGTTTGATATCTCCATATCATGACTAATGGGATTCTGTCATCAACCAACACCACAATCTAGTCTTGTGTGTTATTGTTGTCTATCTACCTTCCACAATGACATCCGACTAGGGACATAATAAGAATGTACAAACTCTTAGCATCTGTATGATCTCATCGTTCAGGTCCTGAACCTGAAAGCATACGTCATTGAGTATTGTCATTCATTAGACATTCAATATGTTCTATCATTATCTCATATGACTGAACCAGAAAGAATTGGAAGCTTGCCTTTGATGTTTATCAAATCAATCTTAATGTATCCCACCAATCATCCCATGATTGGCTCTCAGGGCATACATACCAACAGACTCCCACTTACACTGCGAGCCAATCACCCTTGAATCATATTCATAGTGATTCAAACATGTCCCACATGTTACTGTGCTCTAGTGCTAACATAGTGAGTTATGGCAACATCTTGCCAGAGTCGGTATTAACTACAAGTTTCTCATCTTTGTGTTGTACGTCACACGTATGAGATGGAGTTGCCGTAATATGCGATCTAGTATTCCTTTGCTAACCTTTAGCCACATTGCATGACCAAGTACTCCTTACTTGTTATCAAAGATTGAAATATCTATAAGTTCATCTCATGAACTTTTAGATCCATATAGTGTCCACTAATGCTCTCTAACACACGGATACATGGGTTTTTACTTTTAAACAACTTTATTGGAACGTTTTCAATTATGAACAAACATTCACTTTTATATATCTCGTATATATTGTGATTAATGTTATGTCCTTTTCGGAAGTTCGCATCAGTGTAACTCTTTACAGTGAACCCTTCCTTATTTCCATAGAACTAGTACTTCTCAAGTACTTATCAAGTTCTCATTGTATTCCAGTAACCCTTACTGGAACCAGGAAAACATCCACTCGTTATGTCCCACATACGAGTTATTAGGATGATCATATCATATTGTCATGTCCTACATACAAGATGAATGCCTTTTATTCTTGCCATGTCCATACATGCAAGATAATGGGATGATTACATACATGATAAATCCATATCTATTCTTAGTGTTCCCATTCTTCATAAGAATTGGACACTTGGCCTTGGGATACTAACTCCATGTAACATGGACAAGTTTTCTCCCACTAAATCTGTGCACACTGAACCCTTCAGTATAGATTGCCAATGTATGCTTTCTCTTTTCAGGTCAAGAGGTTTTTGAGAACTATCTCTATATATCTCTATTCCTATCACATAGGAATCATCTCTATCTTCCTTAAAGATAATTTCCACTTTGGATTTCCATTCTAGAACATTTCCATTTCACATCAACATATGTAACGTGAATATGCTCCCACTAAATCATAGATCCCTTCTTTATCTTTGATATATCAGTCAAACCCTTTGACTATATTATCAAAGTAAAGATCACAGTTCTGAGTTGTTTGTACTCAATCAATCACATTGATTAGTCCATTGTAACTTATAGACTTCATTTGCATTAATGGATTCATAAACCTTATAGGTTGTGTCACGTACACATCCTTGTTTTATTCCTCATAGGAATGTTGTTTTAGTATCCGTATGCCAAATCTCTTCGTCATTAAGTTGCAATCAACAAGCATCATCCTTCTCAAAATGTCATCCATGTATCTTAACACTTAAGACTCATTCGCACTTATGGATTTCATCCCAATGGGTGCTACCATCAAAGTCATACCTTATGGTTCACATGGAAGTCATTTAGGATGTAATGGCCATAAACCATAACTCAGAATCCGGTTCCTCATATTCATCCAGATAGTTGATTCATCACATGACCAACTCATCACATAGATAATTGAGGCGTATCTGTCAAGGATATAAGAACTCACAACTCCTTATGATTCTTAATGTCTTTTATTAGTGTGGGGTATTCTTTATTTAAGAAGAAATTAGTTATTTCATAATCATCCTCTAACTCCTTAGAGTATGACTCCTTTTGATTTAGACATCACCATGCCTTAATCATGAGTTCACTATTATACACTATCATAATCACTCATAAGGTTCTGAAACATTTGGTTCAAGTTTTCATTCATTGATCGCATCAAGAATTAACACTTGACCAAATTCGTACTTCATCTATGATATTCTTGAACACTTCAAGATATTCATATTGGTATTTATCTAAACATTGTTTGAAGTACTAGCATTAACTCTAATAGGTATGTAAATACATCACATGTATTATACCTAATAGGATAATCATTCTCCTACTACCTTAGTGAAGAAATGATTAATCATGTCCAAGAGATTCATGTCTCTTATTGGTTCTCTAACTGAAAAGAGTCTAGATTTATCCATCATATGGAAACTAGAAATGAATTTCTCATGATTTATACTAATTTGATTGTTTGAGTTATCAATAACTTTTAGGTATCGTTTTATCTTATGCATACCAAGTACCATAAGTTAAATAAGGCATTGCCATAAAGATCATATCTTTTGAAATTGAAACATCAACTTTATTAATTTCTATCATTGTCATACAATATGCAAAAATAATGTGTTTCTATCCATTGGCAAATATGAAATAACAATTCATAACTCTATTACATGCCTTCAAGGCTGAAAATAAACTAAAGTACTCCTATCTATGGTGGCAACACTTGCCCCATGTATTGGGTGCTTTACACTTTATATCTTGGTATCATATACCTAAAAGTGTTATAAGTGTATTTCATGACACCTTCAGGTGGAGACGTCTGTCGCCTCCTTCTTCTTTAGTTCTTCCAGATAGAGTGGACAAGTCCTTTTCCAATGTCCTGGCTTTTGACAATGGTGACAATTGCCTCTCTTGGTCACGCCTCCCTTGGCCTTGAGAGTTGAAGACGACTTGGGCTGCTGGCTAGCATCAGAACCTTTCTTAGCCTTGCCCTTGCCCTTGCTCTTGGACTTGCCTTTCTTGTTGCTGATCATCATCACAGACTTAGGCTTGTTCTTCTTCATCTGTGCCTTGGTTGTCCTCAACATGCCCAACAACTTTGTCAATGACTTGTCAAAGTTGTTCATGTTGTAGTTCATCACAAACTGACTATAGGATTCTGGCAACGATTGCAGTATCACGTCAGTAGCCAACTCTTCACTCAGGGGAAATCCCAGTCTTGTCAGATTCTCCACATACCCAATCATTTTGAGTGTCTGAGGACCAACTGGATCTCCTTCTATCATGACACACTTGAAAAGTGCCCTGGAGACATCATATCTCTCTTGCCGTGCTTGATCTTCATACATGTTCTTGAGATGCTGAATCATCTCAATGACACCCATGTTCTCATGTTGTCTCTGCAACTCATGGTTCATGGAGCACAACATCAAGCATTTTGCATCAATGGCATCTTCAGAATGATTCTTATAAGCATCCCTTTCTGCCTTTGGTGCGGTAGGAGCAGGTTCCTCTGGAGCTGGAGTATCCAGGACATAGAGCTTTCACTCTTGAGTAAGAAAAATTCTCAATGTCCTAAACCAGTCATGAAAGGTAGTCCCATTCAACTTGTCCTTTTCAAGTACCGATCGCAGTGAAAAGTGATTGTTGTTTGTTGTCATTTGTACTACAAAAGAAAACATATGAAATTTAGTGCAAAACTCAATTTTGACTTATTTGATTGATCTGAAAGGTTAATGATATAATTAGGACTTTAATTAATTATCGCTCCCACTATTCTTGTTCAAATTGAAGCCCTCACCATTAATTCGGAATATTGCAACGTATAATCTTATAGTGGGTCAAGATCCTGAAATCCTCTGAGTCATGGACCAGCTAGGGGTGTTACCCACAACATAGATCTTCCAGGTAGGCAACTTTTGCCTATTGCATCATATGCAACTCTTGAAAGATGTCATATGCAACTCCTTGCCATGATCACCTCCATGCCTCAAGGTGCTAGATCCTATCTAGGTCACCTTGTTAAGTCCAACCCAATGCCAACACGATGAATATGCACCCTGCTAGGGCTGACCCACATATCCATCCTTTACGCTTCCACGAGATAAACGATGTACCACACTAGGGCGTGCCCACACTTGGCCGATCAAGCTTTTCACGTGTGTCGCATTTGGAAGGCATTTAAAACTTTAATATTTAATGAGGGATTTGGTTTAATAGGTACATATACATATCCAATCACCACAATACATAGTACATATCATATACATGCTATATCCTACAGAAAACATGTGAAATGATAAAAGTGATGATTATGGCCATCCTAATGTGATTCCTTGATCCAAGAGGAATAATAGTCATCTAGGTCTACATCACATGCAACCTGTCAATGATGAAGTGCTATAGCCGTCCGAGTTGATCAACTCATCACATGAATGACCTGCTCGCACTGGTCGGTCATCTAGGTGCCTCCAGTCGATCGGTTGGCTCCTCCAATCGATCGGTTCGCCTGGTCATCATGCATCTCTTCAGGTCACCACCCGCTTGTCTCGCTTCCCAAGCCGATCGTCTGGATTGCCAACCAATCGGTTCATGCCTTGAACCGATCATCTCTGTCATCGTCAGATTGTCCTCCGTTCTTTGACATAATAGGAAATATAAAAAGATCTATCCTATTTACATTTAAATTGAGAAACCCCGAGTTACATTCAGGGGGAGCAAAGTTAGGAAAGAAATCTCAAGTTATCTCGAGTTACATCAGGAATAAGAGATAGGGAATCGGTGCACAGACTAATGCAAGCAACCATATTCAACCAAGCACACATATATAGGGTTTATTGGCCATAACCATGATATACATCCACCAAAAAACTCATTTAAGGGTGACGCATATCGAGTGCATTCATATTACATATCATATATATATATATATATATATATATATATTGGGATTTGTGGATTTAGGATTGGACATGCATAAAGCAAATTTTATTCGCATCGTATGCAATAAATAAAGGCGACAAACCAAAATCGATCACATCAATAATCCTAAAGTATAGAGCAGTTGACGTGACTCTGATACCACTACTGGGTTTTAGGGGAGACAGAGAAGGTGGCGGAAATAAAAATTTTCTTCTCCCAGAACCCAGTATAAAGGAATCGCGTCAACATCTATACAATAGGAAGGATGGTTTGTTGAGGTGTACCTTGTCCCAAGGCTTGCTCGACGACGTTACCTCATGGCTTGCGCGGTCTTCTCTTCTGGTCTTAGACGGTGTCTATGCAGCTCCTGGTCTCATCGGGACTGTCGGGATTGACAACTATCCTCTGAGCAACAGAAGTCTCCCGCCTCTGAAGTAGTCCACACAGACCATCTGGAACTTCGATCTCCTTGTCCCATAAGGAATCAGAAGGAGTTGCACCCTCATGTCGGCATACTAGTCACCGACACACTCTCCTGCAACCAGTTGCCTTTCTGCAGTTGTCTTTCCCTTGTTGTGCCTCCCATATCGGGTAGCACTTGCTCAGGCTCTCCTGGTTACCACAACTAGAGAGAACAACAACTTTGTAGAGCAACTGGTGTTCTGAGTTGTTGTGCATGAGAAGCCCCCACTACCCCTATATATAGGAGGGTCATGGGATAAGGTTCTCTACCCCGGGCAATACAGGATTAAAGTAGGAGTAGAAGGGTTCGAGATTTTTCCACAAAACAACCAACTACGCTAGCTGAACCGATCATTTCAAACATGAAACGGTCAGTTGGGGACCTGAGCCGATCGGTTCACACCTGAACCGATCGGTTGGGGTACCTGAGCCGGTCGGTTCATAGTCCTAATCAGTTCTCGACTGACTTTTCCTCTTTTGTTTCGAATTGTTCCAAATACCAATCCTTGTTCCAATCAAATTGGACAAATGAAATGAAGAGAAATTTCTCACCAACCTAACTTTCCCAACTTGCTTGTTTGGACCAGTTGAGCCGATCGATTCAACCCTTGAACTAGTCGATTTAGCCTATCCTGAGCCGATCGACTCACCAACTGAGCCGATTGGTTCACCAAGCTGAGCCGATCGGTTCATCATATGAGCCGATCGGTTGGGAGTGCAGACTGTGCAGAATCAGTCAATTGCAGTTTCAATCAATCCGATACTCTAATCAATCAGTCTAACACCTTGAACATAATGATATTGAGCTATCAATTGATTGAGTGTTTAATTGAACTACTAAACTCCTTTAGCAATCAATCTAAACACTGTTTGTGTATAAACTCCTCCTCCAGGTAAAATCCTATGTGTGTGACCCTGTAGGCCCATTTCACGTTGGCAGTGAAAGTGCATAACACTTATGACTTCACAAGCAAAGAGCGGTGCCTAGTCACACATCAGTGCTACCCAAGTGAAATAGAAAGTTGGAGAACAACTTTCAATCCTACAATTCGTGAATGGTGTTACAATGAATGTATAATTCCTTTGTCATTGATATCCTGAATGAACTCAAGGCATGGAACAATCATCTTGTCAACGTTCATTCACTTTCTTGATCTTAGAGTAGATTGGAGGAGATATGTATGACATCAATATCACATACTAATTCACACATGCGTGCGCATGCCTATCTCAATCCTACTCATCAAGTGGCCATGGATATCAAACTCCCTCAAGAGGGACAAATCCCATATCTATCACTCACCCCTCAAAAGGCCCATGTGTCAAAGCCACCCAATCATGACCTTTATAACAACCCATGTTTCAGGACTGCGTTTGATGATGTCAAAGTGTACCCAACAACATGTGTTGAGTGTAGTGATTTCAGGTCAAAGAATCACACTCACCACCATCACTGTGAGAACTAATTGTGACTACCATGTCATGGTTCCATGTGTCAAACTCACGGTGGGTCTGTCCGGTACACTTGTTCTCTAACAAGTACCTATGTGTTTGGTTTGATATCTCCATATCATGACTAATGAGATTCTATCATCAACCAACACCACAATCTAGTCTTAAGTGTTATTATTGTCTATCTACCTTCCACAATGACATCCGACTAGGGACATAATAAGAATGTAAAAACTCTTAACATCCGTATGATCTCATCGTTCAGGTCCTGAACCTGAAAGCATATGTCATTGAGTACTATCATTCTATAGACATTCAATATGTTCTATCATTATCTCATATGACTGAACCAGAAAGAATTGGAAGCTTTCCTTTAATGTTTAGTAAATCAATCTTAATGTATCCCACCAATCATCCCATGATTGGCTCTCAGGGCATACATACCAACACTCGTCATCGATAGAGTAATTATAAGAACACCCAGAGTAATTGTAAGAGCACTAGGAGTAACTGTGACCACATAAAAGTAACTCTGTGCATTCAAAAAGTAACTGTTATACTTTGTAATGTAACTCTTGTGGAGGAAGGTAAGTCAAATAGACAAAACCAGTGTATGTGAATCACATAGTAACAAACTGACATTTTGTAAGTAACTATACAAACATGAAAGTAACTGTTCTAATCCAAAAATGCAAGTATCTCAGAAGAAAGAGTATTCATTGGACACAAAGAGAGACAAATATTCTTCAAAGAGTAAAATATGATTAGAAAAGATTCTTTGTAACATAATCTATTTATACATACAACTTCTGGAGCTCAAGGTAACACAACAGTAGATTCCAAACACAAGTCAAAATACAGGAAGGATTACAAATCAATTTCAAATTACTATACAAGAACAACCCATTACAGATTTGAATATGCCTCACTCATGCACTAATCAACTACAACTACGCTAAAAAATAGCCATCCATCAAGAGAAATAGAAATAGTAGCAGCTCCCACCACATGATATCAGAAAAAAGAGTAGCACACTTAGCAGCACCAGGATGCTCCCAATCAACAACAATAGCAAAAAGGAAGGGTTAGCATCACCAGCAACTCAAAGAACAGAAATAGCAACAACAAAATAAGATAATGAATATACACATCCAACATTAACAAAACACACGAGTAGCACCAGAGATAATCGTTGAGCAGCAAACAACAACAACACAAAGTCCAGAAAGAGTATCTATGAAGAGTGAACTACTTCTTCATAGGGCAGTTTTTGCTATCATGATTGACTCCAAACTCTAAGCAATTCTTGCACGACCTCTCTCTTTTAGACTGAGAAATTTCAACTCCAGATTTAAACCTCACATCAGTTGATTTGGGTCTCCCTTTAGTTTTGGGAATACTAGGGATATGGACCTTGACAGCAGAAGAAGAAGCTGTGTTAGAAGCGGTAACACCAGCACCAACACTAGTATCATCAAGATCCAAATCTAAGAGCTCCTTTTGCAAAGCTAACAGTTTTTCATGGCAAAGATCTATAGCGTTGTTCCTACACGCTATGTTGACAATTGAATTGCAGGCAGAAATAAGTTGAAGTGTCCTCCCAGTGGATGGATGCTTAACCGATGCTTTGCCAAAAATCAAAGGGTGTTCTCTATATCCTTTAGTCCACCTCTTTAGTATGTATGGATTGGGAAGAGTGCAAAAGTCACAGCTCTTCAAATAAGACAGAATGTGCCTGCAAAGAATACCTTTGAATTCCAACATGAAGCAATTGCAAGACACCATCTCACTTGATTAGTCTTTCTTCAAGGTATGAGGAGATCCAAAACCACCGACATGATACACCTCAAAGACACCTTCTTCTGATGTTTCCTTTACATTATACACCATGCTTTGATGAACCTCAAACTGAAAGATCTTAAAGATGGACTTGGTGTATATACCTCTCATTTGCTCCTACAGAGGCCACAATGATGACAAATGAAGATTACTATACTCGTCATCAAAATCTTTGAAATTTTTAATCTCCCGCACATGAGAGTAAGCAGTCTCTAAGGAACTTACAAGTTCAAAAAGAGTCTTCCTACTATTCACATGGCTTCTAATGAATGCATTCAGGCTCTCACTTCTTTGAGTTATCCTCATGCGAGCAAAGAAAGAAGACTGCATATAACACGGAACCCAATCCCAACACATCACATACATATTAGAAAGCCAAGTAATGGAAGACAAATCATTCTCTTGAACTATAGAATCCCACCTCTCTTCAAAAATGTCGACATCATCCATGTTCCACACACAATCATTTAGAGAGCTTATGATCTGATCCTTGTTAGGAAGACCACCAATCTTAGAGGGAAGCTTCTATAGGATGTGCCAGTTGCAGAAGCGATGCTTGCAATTTGGAAAAACAATAATGATAGCAACATTCATAGCATGGTCTTGATCGGTGATAACACCAAATTTTGTAATGTTTTTGGCCCTTATTTCGTTATCAAAACTGCCCTTTTTAACTATTTTCCTCTTCTTTTTGTCATGTTTCTGAATAAATAGGCCACGCTACGCTATTAACTCAATTTTATCATCTTTTGTAGAGTTTTCCTCATTTTTCAACTCATTTATCAGCAAAAAGGCCCGTCCCGGCCCACGAATGTGTTCCACCTGCATCGACCTCCTTACCGACCAGCCGGCCGATACGCTCGCTGCCCAACATAGGGCAGCACGATACACTGTCGCCCGAGAGGATGTCGCGCAAGAGGGAGCGGACGAGCGATACGCCATTCACCTGACAAGGAGCCGGACTTGCCACGACTGCTGAAGTGTGTCGCGCGATACAGGCCATCCACCGGTAGGTGCCACTCGTCACGATGACCGACACGCTCCCAGCCCAACACCATTGTGTCGGGCGACACGCATATTGGGCATCCCTGAAGCCGCAATAATGGAGCTGAAGGAGGGCACGTGGCACCCGGAAAACCACATCCTCTCCCAACCACTGCCTATATATAGCAGCTACATGACTCTGATGGGACGGGTCAAAATCTATCGAAAGCCAACTGAGGAAAGCATCTGGAGCTAGCGTGTCGTGTCTCAGGGGTGTACCGGGCGATACTAGGTGAGCACTTCCCCAACCCGAGAGGGAGGGAATGGTTCACTTAGGACCGGTCTTGGGCACTGCTGCAAACTGATATTGGCCAACAAGGACACCTGATATGAGTACCCGATACCCTCAGTAAAACTCTGGCCCGACACGATACCAAGCCCGATACACTTCACCTGTCACGGTGTGTCGCCTGAGAGGGTGCCGCCTGACACAATCGTATTGGGCATGAGCGCCCTACACGATATGTCTTCCCATTAGGAGTGTGTCGCCCAATAGGGTGTGCTGCCCGACATGGGCGTATTAGGCAAGGTTCTCACCCGGTATCGGGCTGGAGGGATAATGAGGAGCTGCTATTGCCTGTCGCCCTTCTAAATTAAGAAGGCAACATTTATCTTTACTTATTTCAGTCATTTACTTTCTTTACTTATGCAATGTAATCAGACCCTTTTATGCTAATGGAATTAGAAGAGTTTTAATTATCTGCTGCTTTATGCTTGGTACCTTTTGTTGGATGATTGTTTTGTATAACATCCGAACTCTAGCTTGTATGCTTGGATCATGTTTTGACTAGCTACTGAATCGTGTTTCCCGTTGCAATAGCCTCAAGAGAGGTGTTGTGGCTCTAGTGTTTGGTCCGATATGGGAGTACGAGAGTGCCTCAGATCGGAGTTCCTTTAGTGACCTTTCCACTCTAACTTAAGACCAACAACCTCGAGAGAGGTGTTGATGCTTAGTTAGAGGTACCTTCTTCGAGAGAAGGGGTACAGGATGTTTCTACTGACGCTTGTTTTACCGAAGCTTTATTCTTCGTTCCTTGCTAAAGAAATAGTATGATCCTCTTTGTTTCCATTGTGCGAAAACCCTAAAAACTGATAAACCTTTTAAACCTTAATTTTCCTTGTAGCTCCAGTTGGAGATAGTTTTCTTTTATTTTATCGATCTTAGCCTGTTGTTCCCTTGGTTCGGAGTGTAACGTGTCGATTCCGCGTTCCCAACACTACCACCCTTATCCCTGTGTTCAACCCCGTATATCTACTTTGACCCCATAAATAAAGTTGTGGGGGCCTAGAAGGTTTCGGGTTATAAATTTAAAAGTCCGGCTATTTCAAATCCGCTCCACTTTTCGGACGCGCAATTTAGGCCGGTCAATTTTTTTGGCGCCGCTGCCTGGGACAAGGCAAAATGGAACGGTTGATGAACCCGAATCCACTAACTACACTCCACTGCCTCAAGCTTAGAAATGAGCTTGACAACACTCCTTTTTTTTCCTTTTTTTTAATATTTTAAACTGAAATGGGTAGTTCATATTATTAATACATGTTTTCTAACTTTATTTTTATGTGCTATTCAGGTACCCAGAAGGAAGGCGTTCTGCTTAATTGAGCACCGACATAACCAGACATGCTGCCTCGCATTGAACAACCTCTTTCAGAAGGTGAGCGACACGCGAGAGCCAGACCTCACTCGCCTCCACCTGAAGACAATGATCGCTATGACGACAATGATCAACCTGAAGATCCGGAAATAGAGCAGTTTGAGGATGACCATCGCTGGGATAGACGTCGTCATCACCGGAGGTGTAGAAGGAATCAAAATAATCAGGATTAGAACCAGGGAGACAATGACAGTGACGACTCCAATGAAGACGAAAAGACCCTAAGGGAGTTAGCTTCCACCAAGGCTAATAATTCTAGATGTCCTGTTATCATCCCGAGGTTCAACGCAACCAACTTCGAGCTAAAACCGTCAGTCATCTCCATGATCCAGAACAAGAGATTTAGATGGAGTTCAAAGAATGTCAATCCCTATCACCACTTAGATGCTTTTAAAAACATCTGTGACACCATCAAGATGCGGGGAGTCCCACAGGAGGTGATCTATTGCAAGGGTTTCATCTATTATTTGGAAGATAAGGCTCTATCATGGTATCTGGGGCTGCCCCACCAAGCTCGTAATGGATGGAGTGCACTGGCAGATGCCTTTGTAAACAAGTTCTATCCTACCGAGAAGACCGTCCGGAACAAACAAATGATCACTTCTTTTATGCAAAAGCCAAACGAGAATCTCCATGATGCCTGGGAGCGATATCAAGAATATCAGAGGGGCTTCCCTCATCACAACTATAAGAATGGTTTCTTGATAACTACCTTCTACAACGGCCTAACCCCTGAGGAAAGGGTTTCGCTGAATGCAGCAGCAGTCAGCAACTTTCTGGGGAAAAGCCTAGCAGATCCGAGAAGATCATCAAGAACATGGCCGAGTTGCAAGCCGGCACTGATTATGATAGATCAGACAGGAGACAAGCTAAGAAGGCTAGTGAAGGACCTTCTTTTGAATCCAAGGCTCTGGAGACTATCACTTCTCAGATCCAGAGAATAGCGACGGATGTCAAACAATTGAAAGAGTCAAGTGGAAGGGGAAAGAAACAAGTCGAAAGGTCATGAAATGTGTCACCTGTGGAGAAGGTGGACACGGGGTAGATAGCTGTATCTACACCCGGCCGGACGAGTCGAGCAAAAGTGAATCTGAGGCTGAGGAGACTGAGAACGTCTCTTTTGTTAATTTCAAGAGGCCGGACCATCCTGGTTTTAGTTATGGCAATAAGGATGCAGCTGAAAACTCGCATCAACTGCATAACCCCAACAAGCAACCCCAAGTTTTTGAGAAAAGGGGAGGACAAAGTCAATTCACCAGAACCACTTCTTTCTAGTCAAACAAGGCAAATTTCCAAGGACAAGGCAAGTATCAAGGTCGCCAAGCGACAAACACTAGTCAAGGTCAAAGTCAAGCCAAGGAGTAGGTTCAAGACAAGGTTTCTAACCAACCAGACTTGGTTGGACAGTTGTTCGATTTCATAAAAAAACAAGATACCATTAATAACCAGCTGGCACAGAGTGTGCTTTCAAATTCGAGAGTTTTGAACACAATGCAGGTCCAGATGGCGAACATGCAGACGCATCAATGCCAAATTGATCAACAGTTGGCCCAGATGGCCGAATCGATAAAGAATCCCTCGGGTAAGATACCCTCAAACACCAAATCGGCCAAAATGGTAGGGCTATGATAAAAAAAAGGACAAAGATCAACTTGCAAGATAGGGACACTGTTGGAGGCGAAAAGTGAAGGATGAGGACCTGTCAAGCTGGCGACACAAACTACATCACTCCTCGGGAGGCAGCCCGAGCTTTTACTTTTCCTAGAATAGGATGCTATTTACTTTCTTGCATGAAAAACATTATGAACATTTGGACTGTAATAATGCCCGAGTCAGTGCATGCACCACTTGCGCTAACTCTTCTATTTTATGGGACACCACTCTGTTTTATGAAGCATTGATGAATAATACTATCTGAGGCCAGGAACTCAACCTTAGGTCAATGATGTTTTACCCATCAATCGCTTTTTCCTCCACTTTGTTTTTTATTTGGTTTGGTTTTTCATGTAGAATTTTGTTCTAGAGACCCACACCGGGCAAGCCTGATCGTATTGGGCAGCATCTCGGCCGGCACACAAAACGTGTTTGTTTTGGAAATGATTTGTCTCAAACGGCCGACACGCGCCCCGAAATTACCCGTTTTACCCCCGAATGGGATTTCTATAAATAGTACGGAGGCTTAACTGTGTCGGGCTACTGCATTTACTTTTCACCTACTCTTGTATCGTGCTGTAACTTTCCTTCGTTTTCTCCCGTGTCGCGCAACCCTCTTCTACTCTCGTGTCGCATTGAAATCTTAAGAAAGCGAAAGGTATAACCCGACAGCCCTATCGTCCTTGTTTGCCCGACACGACCTTCGTATCGTGCACAGCGTATCAGGCTGACGACTTTGGTTGGATTCCTTGTATCGCCCGACACATGTGCCGTGCGACATGATTTTAACTCGCGCTTTCCTGATACCTATATCGGGCGATAACCGTATCGCCCATCCTTGTGTCGCCTCGCTTGTTTCTGTTGTCGGGCGACACGTTTTTCTATCGGGAAGACCCTAACAGGCGCTTTGTTTCACGCGACCGTATCGCCCGACACACCCATGTCGGGCAACGGGTTTGACACGCAACTTTTCACCGTATCGTCCAGTTTTGTATCGCTTAGATCTTCTTTTGATGGATGACACCCGGACCTTGTATCGGGCATGAACTTGAAACCTTCGTATCGCCCGACACTGGTGTATCGGGCAAGCTTCGTTTTGTTCAGTTTTGAAGCCCGATACGGTGGTGTCAGGTAGCTTTTGTATCGGGCCAATTCCTTCCCTATCGTGCAATCAGTTTTAACACCGATATCGACTTTAAGATTGTACCTACTTAATATCGGAACATTTAAATGATCAATGAACCTATTTAATGATAACATATATGGCCCGTACAAAAAAAACCGTCATTTGAGTTGACGAACACGGTAGGAGGATTGACACTGAGGCCGCAGCTGAAGCAACAATGGTCGGGCAGAAACACCCGAATCCCAAGGCAGCTGGGCCATCAACCGCTGAGAAGAGAGCGAGGACAGAAGAAGTAATGGCTCCAGCAACAACTTCAACTGCAGCGGCAGAACCCCTGGATCACACATTGGGAAGGTTCGTGCTAAGGGATAATGAGCATGGACGCCGGTACTCAGAACTAGAAACTAAAATCTACAGGCCGAGCAGATTCTGCCACCAGTCTTCCTTCCTTCAATTGGGTATTTTCGAAAGACTGGAGAATGTCCTCGCCGCAGCAGGACTGAGGAAGATCTGCCTCAGCCACTCCGCCTCCTACACTGAACTCACAAGGGAGTTCATTTCATCTCTCCACCGAGTGAAGAATACAGTTGAGGACGTTGAAGAATATGGCGGAGTAGACAGGCTGCAAGGGTGGCTGTACAACTCGGAGCACGCCATCTCCGAAAAGCTGCTCAACGAGATCTTCTCTTCCAGCGAAGAGGAGAAGAAGCTGCTGAATAACGGTGAAAGGATCACCGAAGGAGACGGGTTCAACCCCGTGGAGCTCTGGAAAAGGCTGACCGACGAGTCATCGTTCAAGCCGGGAAGTAAGGTAGCGGCGGTGCACTCATGTTTCCGGAGGATAGTGCACAAGCTGGTGGCGTGAATGCTATTCAGCAAGAATGAGTCCAACAATATTTACACCGAAGAACTCCACGTCATGTGGCTCATGATGGAGGGCAGAGTGATCAACCTCGAGTGCTTTCTGCTGAACAGGCTGTACCCAATAAAGAATGCCACCAAGGAATACGGCATGGGTGGCATCGTCAACCTGATCGCGCCTGGGCTAGTGTACCCACGGGAGCCGCGCAGTCTTTCGAGGACAAGGGGTGACGAGTTGATCAACCTCAAGTACCTCATGAGGGCTAGAATTATAAAGAAGGAGGGGCGAAGCTACTTCTACAAGTTCGCAAGGACAAACACCCTCCTTCCACTCCCTCAATGTGCCTACGACGCAGAAAAGCTGGTCTTCACCACAGTAGAAATTGAAGCTGTGGCGGTAGAAGCAGCTTACGCCACCACCAGAACTCAAGAAAGGGGGGGCCGTGAGAGGAGAATCAATCCCTCTCGCACCAAGGCAGGACAAAACTTCAACAACACCTGCCGAGCTAGCCGCCACTCCAGAGCCACCAACGACAGCAGTTGATAGAGCTGTCGTCGCTCCTACCATACCAGTCACAATCACGCCAACACCTGCCGTTACTGAAGAAGAACCGACGATCATTGAGGTCGCCAAGACAACCACGGGAGCTGCCGTGGAAGAGACGGCCGCAGCCCCTGAAACTTCTATGGTGCCTTTAGAGGCAGAAGAAGAAGCACATCCGAGTGCCGATAATGGGGTGTTCTCCGAGATCCTCGAGATGGAACTCGGAGCTGCACAGCTAACGCCGACACCGCCGCCGGTGTCCCCTATAGCAGCTGCTGAGGAGATCGCCGACAATGTAGAGGTGGATCAGCATCCACCCACAACGCGGCCTTCTCCACCACGAAAAAAAGGCGAGGCAGTGACGGCCGCAAGGGTACTGACGCCTTGCCCAACAACATCCACCTCGCGGATGATCGAGATAGGTTCTACCTCGTCGGGTAGACCCTCACGCGAGAGAAATATTACGAGGACAAAGGGGGGACCTGCAGGAGTCCCTCCGTCGCTCGGGAAAATGCTGGGGCATGAACTCGACCACTTGCGGGAGGTAACAGAAAGCCACTCGGCTACATTTACTTCTCTAACCCGCAAGTTTTCATTTTTCTAGCAGAGGCTGAATAGTCAGGAACGGGAACTGCTGACTCTAGTTGGCCTTCCCGGCCACCTAGAGGCACTAAACGCCACACTTCAGTAGGCACTCCTGTGCCTTGATGTGATCGAGGAGAGGCTGAATAGGGGAGACGACCATCTGCGCCCAAGGCAGCCGAGAAGGTCTCCGTCGCCTCCTGGTTCAGGCTCTCAACCCTCTGACCGGCCTAAATCACGCGTCCTAAAATTGGAGGCGGATTTGAGGAAGTCGAGCTTTTACATTTATAAACCTGAATCCTTCTAGCCCCCCACAACTTTGTTTACGGGGTCGAAGTAGAAATATGGGGTCGAACACAGGGACAAGGGGGTAGTGTTGAGAACACGGAATCGACACGTTACACTCCGGTAGGTATAAAGAGAGATAAATTCCCAAAAAGGGAAGCAGTAAGATGTCACAAATAAAACAAAGAAAACTATCTCTAAGTGGAGTTACAAGAGAGATTTAAGATTTTAGTCATTTAGCAGTTTTTAGGGGTTTTCATGCAATAGAAACAGAAAGATACTGCTCGAGCTAAAGCGAGGTATGAAGGATAAAGTTGCGGTAAAACAAGCGGCGGAAGAACCAGTCCTGTACCCCTCCTCTCGAAGCGGGTACCTCTAACAAGGCATCAACGCCCCTCTCGAGGTCACTGGACTAAAATTAGAGTGGAAAGGTAACTAAGGCAACTTCATTCCAGGCACTCTCGTACTCCAGAATCGGACCAAACACTAGAGACACAACACAACTCTCGAAGTTGTTGCGACGGGAAAACACGATTCGTTAGCTAAGTGAAACGCGATCCAAACATGCAAGCTAGAGTTCGGATATCATACATAGCAATCATCCAAAAGATTGTACCGAGCATAGAGCAGCAAGTAAATAAGCATCTTCTATTTCATAGACAAATAAAGGGGTCTTAATTAATTACAATGCATAAATAAGGAATTAAATGACAAAAAGTAAAGATAGGTATCGCCTCCTTGATGTAGAAGGACGACAGGATGCAGTAGCTCTCCTTCCCGATATCAGTCAGAGGCCTAGCCCGATACAGAGGTTTCGGGTGGCACACCCTCTCGGGCGGCACACACTGACTGTCGACCGCATCGCTCAAGGACCTGACCGATACGCTCATGTCGGGCGGCACGCTCGACAAGAAGAGCGTATCGGGTTGATATCATGTCGGGCTAAGAGCTACGCATTGTTGTTGTCGGGCACTTGCGTTGCTCAGCTATGTCGGCCGATGTCGGCCCTCAGTACCACCCGGGATGGTCCTAAGTGAACTGTCCCCTCCCTCTCGGGATGAGGAGAAGCTCACCTAGTGTCACCCGAGACAAGCACTGGGGCACGACACGTATGCTCTCGCAGTCTCCTCGGAAGATGGCTCAACTCCCCACTGTCCGAATTCTAGAACTCCGAACTGTGGACTGTCCAAACTACCGACCCGTCTTTTCAGCTCCCTATAGCTGCTATTTATAGTCAACTGGTTGGGGAGAAGACATGGTGCTCGAAGCGCCACATGGCTCCCCTATGTGCCAGTCGTTGGACAACCGATACGGAGGTGTCGCTCGACGTAGATGGTGTCGGCTATTAGTTGTGCTGGGCGGCGCGCCTGCCGGTGGGTGGCTGTGTCACCCGACAAGCTGGGCTGTCGAGGTGAGCCGGGCTCCCTGTCGGGTAGAAGGCGTGTCGACTGCCAGCTTCTTCTCGCGCGGCATCACCTTGTCGTGCGTCATTGCGTCGTTTTTCCCCTGTCGAGCAGGGTTCGTATCGGGCGTCTGGGGGGCCGAGACAGGCTTGGATTTATTCATGGGCCGGGACAGCCTTTTTGCCCAAAAACGAGGGAAAACTCTGCAAAAGATAGGAAAATTGGATTAAGAGCATTGCTCGGCCAATGATTGCGAAAGTGCACATAAAAGAGAGGAAAATAGCAGAAAAGGGCAGTTTTGATAACAGAAAAATAGTCTAAAATATCACAAAATTTGGTGTTATCAACTCCCCCAAACATAGCATTTTGATTGTCCTCAATCAATATTTAGACTATATTTTGTGATGTTTCTTCTTGCTTGGTATAACTTCTTGTTCGAAAAGTGAAACGAAGATTGTAATGCCTTAAGGATAATGCTGTCTCAATACGAACAAAAGACTTAGTTTTCCCTACCTTATTGTTAAGTAAGATTTTTCTCCACAGCTTTGGCGAGACTTAGATGTATGATTCTGAAGTTAGCTTACACACCAAACAACTTTATTTTTGAGGCAGAAAGTTGTGTATAGGGTAGGCTAAGGCTTTTTGGGTTTTTCATTCTTGTCTCCCATCAGTCCATCCAGGTAAGTGTCTGTTAACGGGCAAGTGGTCCCTGCAGTCCAAGCCAGTTGACTTTAGAGCAGTGATTTCACATCCTACGTACCACTACCCCGGATCTACCATGCCTAAAGATGGGTATTTTTGGAAAAACAAGTGGTGTATATATATATATATATATATATATATATATATATATTCTTTTATTGGGCACAACTCTCATGCTTTTATTCACACTCATTAGGCTTTTCTCTCTTTTTGGGATTTTTGTTGGGTAAGGGGGAACAAAACGATTCCTGCTATTTGGGCAGCTTTTTCCTTCTCCATACTCGTCTCTTAGCTGTTTGCGAGATTATCGTATTTTTTGGAATTTTTGGCTTGACAAAACGCATTCTTTTGTTCGTTTGAAGCAACATTATCAAAAAGATATAACAGAACTTGTGTCACATTTAGTACAAAGAAAATAAACTTGGCAAGCAGTTGCATCAGGTTTTTACTAATATAGCGACTTTGTACATATGCATGGGAACAAAATAAGCAAAATTTTCAAAAAAAAAATTTAAAAAAGTTTTGGTATAAACATATATATGTACTCGTGATATAGGAAAGAAAAAAAGGATAAAGAACAAAAGGATAATGAATTTAAGTCAGAGAGATCAGAAGATTTTTGTACCTCCCTCACTGGTACATGGTACCCCCCCAAACTTACTCCGCACTCTGTCCCCAGAGTTGTGAAGTAAATTAGGTGAGGTAATGTTTAATCCAGTGAGGTTGTGCCTGCATTAGATAGGAGTTCCCACACATATTCTCCTCGTTTGCTGTGATACCCTATGTGGTGGAGTTGGTCAGGCGTTGCTTCACTTGCCATCCATTCCAGGACGAAGATGCCGCAGTCGTTGGATAAATGAATTTGCTGCGGACTGCGGTGGCAGTACTGGAGGTCATGCCAATTGCCTCCCTATATATCCAGGAACGGTTCAATCATCTTTGACATTTCGTCGTAATATTTTCTCACTAAGTGTTCGACGGGTGTCAAAGGTTGTGATGTACACGGCACAGGATGGTTCTTGTTGCTGTCCGAGCTGTTGTAGAAAATGCCTACTCGTTGTCGAGTATACATCACTAGGAGTGTCCAATGATTATAATGCACAATAGGCAGGAAGATAGTACTTGCGACGCCGCCCTTCAATTCTTGCAGGAACATCTTCTTCGCTCCTATTTTGTCGGTGAGGCAGATATTATTGAAAAGCAAAGGATGGGCTATATATGCATGTTCTAGCTTTGGCTGTATGAATTGGATGTAAGCGGCTGCAACTGTTACAGTCAAGCACCCTCCTTCCTTCACCATGTCCCTTAGTTCGTCTTCCAGGACTATGATATCTCCTATCTGAAAAGCAACATCTGATGGGGTTGAGTCAGCAAGCTTCTTCTGGATGATGTTGACCTGCTCCTGTGTGAGAGTTGAACACGAAAAACGGTCGAAATTTTTGATTTGCCCTTCAGAAGCTTCGGGCAAAGCAGCATCTTCCTCCCCATGCACTTTCTTCAGAACTGCTAGCTGCTTGCCCGCCCCATGAATTTCGGTTGCTATCTCTTCTTCTTTTTCTTCTGGGCTGCTGGATCGAGAAGAATCTTCCTCTATATCACTGTCCAGCAGCTGCTCCGGCACACCTGCGTCCCGGAAATAGCACTTGTCTTTGATTAGGAGCATGGCGTAGACGCCCCTGCGCTGATAGAAGGACAAGCCTCTGAGGAATCCTAAGTTTCCGACTGAATTGAGCGCTTCAATGGCACCCAACACGGCGATAGCGCTGTTTCTGCTCCCCTCTTCTGCCTGGTCGGGGAGGTCATTGATAGCGAAGAAGTTCCAAGGTCCTTGAAAATGTTGGATTCCTTGCTTTAAAGCTCGTAGCAGGCGTATTGGCAGGCGTTTCAACTGTCCATCATCCAGGCAGCAGAAAATACCCCCGGAGCGTGGTACTTCATCCTTGCTGCAACACAGCAGTTGGACGTCACGGTTTCTGATGTCCACCACACAGAGAAACCACACGTTGCGATGCTTGTACGGGGCCAACACCAGATTTGGTCTATGCTCTTCAACGTATTGTAGCATGTCGATCACCGCACGGGAGTTTAGATCTCCCTTCATCAGCCTTCTTACCAAGGTCGGGGTAGCTGTGTATATTTGTCTCCGACCTGCCCTACTGTTGATCTTCTCTATTATAGCGTTCTC
This sequence comes from Alisma plantago-aquatica, assembly GCA_963693085.1. Lineage (NCBI taxonomy): Eukaryota > Viridiplantae > Streptophyta > Magnoliopsida > Alismatales > Alismataceae > Alisma > Alisma plantago-aquatica. Next base: position 549,232,906 of record OY856410.1, on the reverse strand, counting down.
CAGGACCCTGAACACTCGTTTGCTGATGACAGCCGACATGCAGAACATTTTCTGAAGATCTCCCCGTCGTAGGGAGAGGTAGCAGTCGCTCCAGACTACGTCTTCTTCATTGGCATGCAACCTCAAGACCTTATTCAGCAGCTGCTGGTCTCTGATCGTCAGGTTCCCAATGGCTCTTTTATCGAAGTCAGTCATCTCGAAGGAGGGTATCTCGGACGGCTCGTGGAATTTTTCCAAAAACGAGCGCTTTCCTCGGGGTGGATGTCTGTTATTCACTGTGTAGACATCCCCCAGCTCTCCCTCGGACTCATCAGATGAGTCTCCCCCGATGTCGATGTCTGCATCATCATCTTCAACTTCATTCAGGGGGATGGAGATGTTAGCATCTCCCAAACCCAAAGAGCTCTCCTGTCTGCTGGGAGACCCTTCGGCAGATCCTTGTTGTGTCCCGTCCTCAAGCGTTGATGATCGCCCGCTAGAGGAGGAGGATGGGGATGCCGTTCCCGAGGGGGAACCTGAAGGAGAGGGACTAGGGCTCCGGCTGGGAGGTGACGACGACCGTCTCGGCTGCCTTCGGCGTGGATGGTCGTCACTTCTGTCCATCCTCTCCTCGAGCCTGTTAAGCCGCTGGAGAACTTGCTGCATTATTGCATTTAAGGCCTCTAGTCCGCCGAGTATGCTTGCTAGAGCCAGCAACTCACTCTCTTGGTTGTTCAGCCTGACCTCGTGGTTGTCATGCTTGTCTTGAAAAGATGCAAGTTTGCGTGTCAGGGAAGTACAAGTAGCAGAGTTGATGGTTGTTACCTCCCATAGATCGTCGAGTTCGTTTGCGAGCATCTTTTCGAGTGACGGAGGGGGTCCAGTAGATCTCCCTTCCGTCCTCGCGACATCTAGCCCGCGTGAAGGTCCACTCGGAGAGGTAGAATCTATGAAAATCATTCGCGAACCAGATGTCGCCAGGCGGGGAGTCGGCTCTTTTTCAGGTGCTGTCACCTTACCTTCTCTTCTAATTGGGGATTGCCGCGGTGAGGGAAAACTTTTCCCCCACCTCTACACTGTCGGCGATCTCCTCTACTGCTGCAGGCGGGGACTTTGGTGGCACGGATGGTGTTCTTTTGAGTTCCCTCATGATCTCATCGAACAACACGTTGTCGTTGCCCCGTTGGAGCTCCTCTCCCGCCTCTGCAGTTGTAGGAACACAGATGGGAACTGCGGCCGTCTCTTCCGTGACAGATCCCGAAGTTTCCGTCCCGATGACTTCAACTATCACCGGCTCTTTCTCAGCCGCCACTGTCATTGTTGGTGCGGTGGATGGTATGGTCGGAGCGACGACAGCTTGATTAGCAGTTGTCGCTGGCAGTTCTGGGGCTGGCCTCTCTCTGGCCCTGATCGTGGTGGCGGTAGTAGTATTATTAGCTATAGCTTCGATCTCGATGGTGGTGAAGACCAACTTCTCCTTGTCGTAGTTGGCACAGCGAGGAAGAGGAAGGAGTATGTCCGTCCTTGAAAACTTGTAGAAGAAACTTCCCCTCTCCTTCCTGATGATGTTGGTCATCATCAGATATTTGGTGTCAAACACCTCATTGCCTTGCGTTCTAGTATGGTTGCGTGGCTCGAACAGGTAACCGAGTCCTGCTACGATGAGATTGATAATGCCACCCATGCAGTACTCCTTAGTGGCCTCCTTCATTGGATGCAACATGTTCAACAAGAACTGACCGAGATTGATCACTCGGCCCTCCATAATGTGCCACATGACGTGGAGCTCCTCTGTGTAGATGTTGCTGGATTCATTCTTGCTGAACAACAAGAATGCCACAAGCTTGTGCACGATCCTCCAGAAGCAGGAGTGCACTGCCACAACCTTTGCTCCCGGCTTGAACGAAGATTCGCCGATAAGTCTGCCCCAAAACTCCACAGGATTGAACCCGTCTTCCTCAGTGATCCTCTCACCGTTGTCCATCCGATTCTTCTCTTCCTCGCTGGAGGAGAAGATCTCGTTTAAGAGCTTCTCGGAGGTGGCGTGCTCTGAATTGTATAGACGGGCCTGTAGTCTGTCTGGCCCGCCGAATTTTTCTTTCTCCGTTGCCGAATTCCTCACCCGGCAGAGAGAGGACATGAAGTCCATGGTCAGCTTGGTGTACGAAGAAATCCGGTTGAAGCAGATCTTCTTTAGTCCTGTCGCCGCAAGGACGCTCTTCAGCCTCTTCACGATCCCAAGCTCATCAAACGAGGCTCTATGGCAGAACCTGCTTGGCTTGTACATCTTGGGTACCAGCTCAGCATAGCGGTGAGCATGCTCGTCGTCTCTTGGCTTGAAACTCCCTGAAAAGGATTCCGGGAGTTCTGCTGCTGGTGATGGCGCTGCTGCAAGTGGTGTTGGTGCTGGTACTGGAGTCGCAGCTTCTCCAGCCCTTGCCTTCTTCCTTGTCCCCGATGTCCCAGCCTGTCCTGGGTACGGGCGCTTGGGTCTGGCAGCCTGCCCTTCAGCAGCAGTCTCAGGGTAGACCCTCCTGCCTTGCTCGTCGACTGGGACAGCGGTCATCTTAATACGGGCCATCTCTGTAAGTCAACAAAAGAGATATCTTGATTAATTATGTTGGCCCTTGGAAGAAATATAATAAAGAATAGATGAGTGATTCTGTATTATCCTGTACAAAATTGCCCGACACTCCTGTATCGGGCGACACACTGGTTTCAACAGCGAAGCCCTGTGCCTGACACAAGAGATTGGTAACGCCCGATACGTCGAAAGATTCAATCGCGCGATAAAGATAGGCGTGACGGGCGATAAGACGAGGTGCCCGATACGTTCTTTTTAAAGAAAAGCCATGTGTCGTCTGATAACAAAAATAGGCGATGCGATGCAACATCGGGCGACACGGCTATCGCCCGACATTGGGCGATGCGAATCAAAGATACCCCGCACAACACCCTTATCGGGCGACACCACTGCTCAACGAAGGGAACTTTGAGACCGATAACTACTTGTAACAAGAAAAGAAGTGTGTCGGCCGACACGATCTGTCAGGCTATACCTCACTGTGATCTGGGCTATCGGGCGACACAAGAGAAGTGCAGTCTCGTGCGATACGGGAGTAGAAACTCAAGTTCTCTCGCTCGACACGGGAGCGTAAAACCAGCAAGGTAAGGAACCCGACACGGTAAAACTTGTTTTCCTTATATAGCGACTAAACAGTAAAACCCAGGCGCACGTCGACCGTTAGTCTAACGCGTAAGCCAGTAAGCCCAACCGTCAGCACGACTATTGCGCTCCACGAAGCCCCACCGCCAGATAAGGGTGCACTCGAGCGCTGGTTGTAGTGCCCCCTCCGTGAATCGTGAAAAAAAAATGGGTTAAGCTGCGGCTGATGAGTAAAACATCATTGGCCTAGGACTAAGCTCCCAGCCTCAGACAGTATTACCCATCCCAGTTAATAGAACTAAGGCAGTGGCCCACAAAACATAAGAGTCAGTGCATGTAGTGCATGCACCGCCTCGGGCCTTATTACATACCAAATGTTCGTAATGTTTGTTCTGCAGGAAAGTAAATTGCAATCCTATTCTAAGAAATAAAATAAAGCTCGGGTTGCCTCCCGAGAAGCGCTGAAGTTATCGTCTCCAGCTTGACGACTCCAGTTCTTTATCTGCCAGCTTCGTCCCTTCTTGGCAACTCGTTCTCAGCCCTCTATCTGTTACAGTCCCTGTCTCTTTGCAGGTTCGGTGTTTGACGGTATCTTTCCTGAGGGGTTCTTCATTAGTTCGGCCATTTGAGCTAATTGTTGTTCAATCTGGCGTTGATGCGTCTGCATATCCGCCAGCTGGACCTACAATGAGTTCAACACCCCCAAATTTGATAGCACACTCTGTGCCAGCTGGTTGTTGATAGTGTCCTATTTTTTCACAAAATCAAACAACTGTCCCACCACATCTGCTCGGTTCAAAGCCTGGTTCTGTCCTTGTTCTTTAGCTGATCCCTGGTACTTGCCTTGACCTTGGAAATTACCCTTGCTCTGTTGGAAGGGGGCATTTCTAGCATACTGACTGGTTCCTCCCCTCTTTTCGAAAGCTTGGGGTGGCTTGGTGGAGTTGTGCATCTGATGAGAATTTTCAGCTACATCCTTGTTCCCATAGTTGAAGCCAGGGTGGTCCGGTCTTTTGAATTTTACAAAAGAGACATTTTCAGTCTCTTCTGCCTCAGACTCGGTATCGCTTGATGCTTCTGGCCGGGTGTAGATGCAGTTATCTACCCCATGGCTGCCTTCTCCGCATGTTACACATTTCATTACTTTTTCTACCTACTTCTTCCTCTTACCCCCAGCTTCCCACAACTGTTTTACATCCATAGCAATCCTCTAGATCTGTGAGGTGATTGCCTCGAGCACCTTAGATTCAAGGGTGGACCCTTCTCCTGCCTTCTTTATCTGTCCTCTATTAGACCGGTCGAACTCTGCACCTGCCATCAACTCGGCCATATTCTTGACAATCTTTTCGTACTTTTTCGCCTTCTTCCCCAGGAAGTCACTGCCCGCGGCCGCGTTCAGCGACACCCTGTCTTCATGAGTCAAGCCATTATAGAAGGTGGTGATGAGGAAGCCCTTCTTGTAATTGTGATGGGGGCAATCCCTCAGATACTCTTGGAACTGCTCCCAGGCGTCGTGGAGGCTTTCATTCGGCTTTTACATAAAGGATGTTATCTTCTGCCAATTCCTGACCGTTCTTTCAGTGGGGTAGAACTTGTTTACGAACGCATCGGCCAAAGCTCCCCATCCATTCAAAGACTGGTGGGGTAACCCAAGATACCAGGACAGGGCCTTGTCTTCTAGAGAGAAGATGAAGCCCTTACAGTATATCACCTCCTGGGGAACAACTCTCATCTTAATCGTGTCACAGATATTCTTAAAAGCATCTAGGTGATGATAGGAATTGTCATTCTTAGAGCTCCCTCTAAAACTCTTATTTTGGATCATAGAAATGACAGAAGGCTTAAGCTTGAAGTTGGCTGCATTGAACCGTGGAGTGACGATGGGACACCTGGAGTTATTGGCTTTTGAGGATGCCAACTCCCTAAGCGTCTTTTCCTCCTCTTCCGAGTCGTCACTGTCACTCTCTCCCCAGCGTTGTTCTTGATCGTTCCGGTTTCTTCTTTACCTATGACGGTGACAGCGTCTGTGTCGGTGATGGCCCTCTTCATACTCCCCTGAGTCTGGATCTTCTTGTTGATGGTCACTGTTATAGCTGTCATTTTCTTCAGGCGGGGGCAAATCAGGCCTCCTCCCTTGGCGTTCGCCTTCAGAATGGGGTGGCTCAATGCGAGGTGGCATGACGGTTGGAGTTGGTGCTCAGTGGAACAGATCACCGTTCTTCCGAGTACCTATTAGTGGAACGAGGGATCAAGTTTAGAAGAAAGATCTATTAACTTCAAACAGAGAATAATAGTAAAGAAAGAAAAACAAAAAGAAAAAGAAAAAGAAAAAGAGTGTTGTCAAACTCATTGCTAAGCTTGAGGCACAAGAGTATAGTTAGTGGATTCGGGTTCGTCTACAGTACCATTTTTGCCTTGTCCCCTACAATGACGCCAAAAAGTTGACCGGCCTAAATCGCGCGTCCTAAAATTGGAGGCGGATTTGAGGAAGTTGAGCTTTTACATTTATAAACCCGAATCCTTCTAGGCCCCCGCAACTTTGTTTATAAGGTCGAAGTAGAAATACGGGGTCGAACACAGGGACAAGGGGTAGTGTTGAGAACACGGAATCGACACGTTACACTCCGGCAGGTATAAAGAGAGATAAATTCCCAAAAAGGGAAGCAGTAAGATGTCACAAATAAAACAAAGAAAACTATCTCCAAGTGGAGTTACAAGAGAGATTTAAGATTTTAGTCATTTAGTAGTTTTTAGGGGTTTTCATGCAAAAAAAACAGAAAGATACTGCTCGAGCTAAAGCGAGGTATGAAGGATAAAACTGTGGTAAAACAAGCAGCAGAAGAACCAATCCTATACCCCTCCTCTCGAAGCGGGTACCTCTAACAAGGCATCGGCGCCCCTCTCGAGGTCACTGGACTAAAATTAGAGTGGAAAGGTAACTAAGGCAACTCCGTTCCAGACACTCTCGTACTCCATAATCGGACCACACACTAGAGCCACAACACAACTCTTGAAGTTGTTGCGACGGGAAAACACGATTCGTTAGCTAAGTGAAACGCGATCCAAACATGCAAGCTAGAGTTCAGATATCATACATAGCAATCATCCAACAGATTGTACCGAGCACAGAGCAGCAAGTAAATAAGCATCTTCTATTTCATAGACAAATAAAGGGGTCTTAATTAATTACAATGCGTAAGTAAGGAATTAAATGACAGAAAGTAAAGATAGGTATCACCTCCTTGATGTAGAAGGATGACAGGATGCAGTAGCTCTCCAGCCCGATATCAGTCATAGGCCTATCCTGATACAGAGGTGTCGGGCGACACACCCTCTTGGGCGGCACACACCGACTATCGACCGCATCGCTCAAGGACCTGATCGATACGCTCATATCGGGCGGCACGCTCATGTCGGGCGGCACGCTCGACAAGAAGAGCGTATCGGGTTGATATCGTGTCGGGCTAAGAGCTACGCATTGTTGTTGTCGGGCACTTACGTCGCTCATCTACGTCGGCCGATGTCGGCCCTTAGTACCGCCCGGGACGGTCCTAAGTGAACTGTCCCCTCCCTCTCGGGATGAGGAGAAGCTCACCTAGTGTCACCCGAGAGAAGCACTGGGGCACAACACGTATGCTCTCGCAGTCTACTCGGAAGATGGCTCAACTCCCCACTGTCCGAATTCTGGAACTCCAAACTGTGGACTGTCCAAACTGCCGACCCGTCTTTTCGACTCCCTGTAGCTGCTATTTATAGTCAGCTGGTTGGGGAGAAGACATGGTGCTCGAAGCGCCACGTGGATCCCCTATGCGTCAATCATTGGACAGGCCGATACGGAGGTGTCGCTCGACATAGATGGTGCCGGCTATTGGTCGTGCTGGGCGGCGCGCCTGCCGGTGGGTGGCTGTGTCCCCCGACAAGCTAGGCTGTCGAGGCGAGCCGGGCTCCCTGTCGGGTAGAAGGCGTGTCGACCGCCAGCTTCTTCTCGCGCGGCATCACCTTGTCGTGCGTCATTGTGTCGTTTTTCCCCTGTCGAGCAGGGGTCGTATCGGGCGTCAGGGAGGCCGAGACAGGCTTGGATTTATTCATGGGCCGGGACAACCTTTTTGCACAAAAATGAGGGAAAACTCTACAAAAGATAGGAAAATTGGATTAAGAGCATTGCTCGGCCAATTATTGCGAAAGCGCACATAAACGAGAGGAAAATAGCAGAAAAGGGCAGTTTTGATAATAGAAAAATAGTCTAAAATATCACAAAATTTGGTGTTATCACCCTCCTTGTCAGCAGCCTCATCAGGATCATCGTACTCTTCCTCCTCCAGCGGGCCACCCTCAATGCCCGAGGAAGGGACACCATCAAGGTCGACCAACGGAGCTGCAGCAGGACAGGAGAGCTCCCACGGTCTGGAAGAAACAACTCCCTCAGCCCCCCTGGACGAAGCTGAAGATGACAACAAAGACATCAGCGTCGGGGAGGACTCTTCTGATGGATCAGAGGGAGAGGGACGGACATCTGCGCCGCCAATGAAAGACACCCCCCAGAGGAAGACGCTCGGCGGCAGATGCGTTCTCTGCACCGTCAGAGCTACCTTCCTTCGAGATGGCCAACTTCGACAGAAGGGTCATCGGCTATCTGTCGATCAGAGACCAAGCTGAACAAGGTCCTAAGGTCACAGGCAGATGAAGAAGACGTCGTCTGGAGCGATGACTACTTCTCCATACGACGGGGAGCACTCAGAAGCATATTTTGCTCGCCAACCGTCGTCAGAAAAAGGCTGTTCAGGGTCCTAGAAGGTGCAATAATAGAGAATATCAGCACCGGGACAGGTCGGACAGGTCGGACAACGCCACCCCAACCTTGGCAAGAAGACCGATGATGGGAGTGCCAGACTCCACTGCGGTGGCCAACATGCTACAACACATCGAAGAGCACAACACAAACATCGTGTTGTCCCCATACAAGCACCGCAACATATGGTTCCTCTGTGTGGCAGACCTCAAGAACCATGACGTCCAGTTGCTTAGCTGCAGCAACAACGAGGTGCCATGCTCTGGGAATATTTTCAGCCGCCCAGAAGACAAACATCTCAGGCTTCTACCACTGCGTGTTCTGCGAGCTATCAAGCAAGGTGTCCAACGTCACAACGGCATTTGGAACTTCTTCTCTATCGGAGACTTCCCCGTCCAAGCAGAAGAGGGAAGCAAAAACAGTACCTTCATCGTCTTACACGCCATGGAGTTGTTCAACATATTCGGATACATAAGGCATCTCTAGGGCCAAAACTTTTACCACCTCAGGAGCATATACACCCTGCTGCTGATCAAAGACACACGCTATTTCTAGGACGCAGGGGTACCAGAGAGGCTACTGGACAGTGACCCAGAAGACGAATCTTCGCAGCCCAACAACACTCCAGAGAAGGAAGTTGAGATAGAAAAAGACATGTACGGGGCAGGCAAGCAGTTAGAGATCCTGTGGGAAGTGCACGGATTCAAAGACCCTGCTTCACCTGAAACATCAGAAGAGTTGATCAACAATTTCGACCGTTTCTCGTGCTCTACACTCACGAAGGAGCAGGTTAATGAAATTCTTCTAAAGTTAGCCGATTCTACCCCGGCAAATGTAATCTATGATGCAGGCGATGTCATAGTCCCGGTCGATGACTTAAGGGACATGGTAAAAGATGGAGGATGCTTGGCAATATTTGTGGCGACCGCCTACATCCAGACGCTACAAACAAAGTTTGAACATGCATACATTGCTCATCCAATGCTGTTCAACGACATCTACCTCGCTGATGAGTCAGGAGCAAAGCAATCTTTTCTGGGAGAGTTGCAGCGCAGGGTTCCACAGACTATCTTCCTACCCATCCTGCACTACAACCACTGGACACTCCTGACAATGTACACTCGCCAACGAGCAGGAATCTTGTACAACAGCTCGGACAACAACAAAGATCATCCAGTGCAGTGTACATCAACAACGTTGACATCCCTCAAGTGCTTAGTACGCAAATACTATGACGAGATGGCAGCACTGATACAACCGTTCCTGGAGATGACAGCAAGCAAATGACACGAGCTCCAGTTCTACCACCACAGTCCACAACAAATTCCTCTATCCAACGACTGTGACATCTTCATCCTGGAATGGATATCAAATGATGCGACGCCTAACCAGCTCCACCACTTCGACTACCACACCAAACGAGGAGAATATGTGTGGGAACTTCTATCTGGCACAGGAGCGCTCACCGGCTAACCTTCACTGGGTTAACATTACCCTACCTTATCCACTTCACAACTCTGGGACATAGTGTGGAGTAAGTTTGGGGGGGGTACCATGTACCAGTGAGGGAGGTATAAATTTTTTTTCTTCAAACTCCACCCTTTTCGTCCTTTTATTCTTCTCTTATATCATGTGTACATATACATTGCATGCTCATACAAAAATTTTGCTAAAAATTTTGAAAATGTTTGCTTATTTTGTCTCCATACATATGTACAAAGACACTATATAGTAAAAACCTGATACGACTTCTTGCCAGTTTGTTTTCTATGAGCCTAAGGAGATGCAAGTTTTGTTATGTCTTTCTGATAATGCAGCCTCAAACAACAAAAGACTATGACTTTCCATGCCAAAAATTTCAAAAAATAATCTCGCAACAGCTAGGAGACGTGTATGCAGAAGGAAAAAGCTGCCCAAACAGCAAATATTCCTCTTGTTTTCCCTTATCCAACAAAAATCCCAAAAAGAGAGAATAGCCTTATGAGAGTGAATAAAAGCATGAGAGTTGTGCCAAATAAAAAGAAAGAAAAAAAAATATATACACACTTGTTTTCCAAAAGTACCCATCTTTAGGCATGGTAGATCCGGGGCAGTGGTACATAGGATGTGAAATCACTGCTCTAAAGCCAACTGGCTTGGACTGTAGGGACCACTTGCCCATTAACAAACTTGTACCTGGATGGACTGATGGGAAACAAGAAAAACCCAAAAAGCCTTAAGCCTACCCAAACACAGAACTTGTTGTCCCCCCCCCCAAAAAAAAGTTGTTTGGTGTGAAAGCTAACTTCGAAATCATGCACCCAAGTCTCACCGAAGCTGTGGAGAAAAATTTTGCTTAATAAGGCAGGAAAGGCAAAGTCTGTTGTTCGTGGTCAGGCGGTATTCTCTTTAAAGACATCTCAATACTCGTCTAAACTCATGGTCTGAAAACTGTACCGGTTAAGAAGAAGCATCACAAACAAAGTTTAAGGATTGATTGAGGACAATCAAAATGCTAAGTTTGGGGGAGTTGATAACACCAAATTTTGTGATGTTTTTGGCCCTTATTTCGTTATCAAAACTTCCCTTTTTAACTATTTTCATCTTCTTTTTGTCATGTTTCTGAATAAACAGGCCACACTACGCTATTAACTCAATTTTATCATCTTTTGTAGAGTTTTCCTTGTTTTTCAACTCATTTATCAGCAAAAAGGCCCGTCTCGACCCACGAACGTGTTCCACTTACATCGACCTCCTTATCGACCAACCGACCGATACGCTCGCTGCCCGACACAGGGCAGCACGATACACTATCACCCGAGAGGATGTCGCGCAAGAGGGAGCGGACGAGCGATACGCCATTTACCTGACAGGGAGTCGGACTCGCCACAACTGCTGAAGTGTGTCGTGCGATACAGGCCACCCACCGGCAGGCGCCACTAGTCACGATGACCGACACGCTCCCAGCCCGACACCATTGTGCAGGGCGACACACATATCGGGCATCCCTAAAGCCACAATAATGGAGCTAAAGAAGGGCACGTGGTGCCCAGAAAACCACATCCTCTCCCAACCACTGCCTATAAATAGCAGCTATAGGACTCCGATGAGACGAGTCAAAATCTCTCAAAAGCCAACTGAGGAAAGCATCTGGAGCTAGCATGTCGTGTCTCAGGGGTGTACCGGGCGATACTAGATGAGCACTTCCCCAACCCGAGAGGTAGGGAATGGTTCACTTAGGATCGGTCTCGGGCACCGCTGCAGACCGATATCGGCCAACAAGGACACCCGATATGAGTACCCGTTACCCTCAGTAAAACTCTGGCCCGACACAATACCAAGCCCGATACGCTTCACCCGTCACGACGTGTCGCTCGAGAGGGTACCGCCCGACACAATCGTATTGGGCATGAGCGCCCTGCACGATACGTCTGCCCGTCCGAAGTGTGTCACCCGAGAGGGTGTGCCGCCCAACACGGGCGTATCGGGCAAGGCTCTCACCTGGTATCGGGATGGAGGGATACTGAGGAGCTGCTACTGCCTGTCACCCTTCTAAATCAAGAAGGCGACATTTATCTTTACTTATTTCAGTCATTTACTTTCTTTACTTATGCAATGTAATCAGACCCTTTTATGCTAATGGAATTAGAAGAGTCTTAATTATCTGCTGCTTTATGCTTGGTACCTTTTGTTGTATGATTGTTTTGTATAACATTCGAACTCTAGATTGTACGCTTGGATCATGTTTCGACTAGCTACCGAATCGTGTTTCCCATTGCAACAGCCTCGAGAGAGGTGTTGTGGCTCTAGTGTTTGGTCCAATACGGGAGTACGAGAGTGCCTCGGATCAGAGTTGCTTCAGTGACCTTTCCACTCTAACTTAAGACCAGCAACCTCAAGAGGGGTGTTGATGCTTAGTTAGAGGTACCCGCTTCGAGAGAAGGGGTACAAGATGTTTCTGCTGACACTTGTTTTACCGAAGCTTTCTCCTTCGTTCCTTGCTAAATCAATAGTATGATCCTCTTTGTTTCCATTGTACGAAAACCCTAAAAACTGATAAACCTTTAAAACCTTAATTTTCCTCGTAGCTCCAGTTTGAGATAGTTTTCTTTTATTTTATCAATCTTAGCATGTTGTTCCCTTGGGGAACTTTATCATCTCCTTACCCATACCGGAGTGTAACATGTCGATTCCACATTCCCAACACTACCACCCTTGTCCCTGTGTTTGACCCTGTATATCTACTTCGACCCCGTAAATAAAGTTGCGGGGGCCTAGAAGGTTTCGTATTATAAATTTATAAGTCCGACTACTTCAAATCCACTCCACTTTTGAGACGCGCGATTTAGGCCAGTCAATCGGTTATGATGGAAACCGACTCTTTGCCAAAACAAAGTAAGTACTGCTTGATAACCCAGACAAAGGACTTGTACTTCTCATCCACCACAGAGCCGAGGCAAACAAGACTCTCTTGCAATGGTGACCAACACCACCAAACATTCCAAAAACCATAGAATTTTTGTTGGTATGGTAAGTGGTGTCGAACACAATCACATCGCCAAACAACTAGCAATCTTCGACAGAGACAGGATCAGCCCAAAACAAATGTGTCAAGCAATAATCAGGATCATTTTGGTAAGTATAAAAGAATTTTGAATCTAAAACCTTCAACCTAGCAAAACGATCCAACACCATGTCAATGTCGTATTTAGCCGACTCTTTCCTCTTGCTACTGAGGTGTCCATGAGCTTGTCTTCTGGTAATTGCCAAATTTTCATAACCGCCAGACTCAGATGCTATCAATGCAATTTGTCTCGATACAAGAATGTTTGCTTGACTCATGGTAGAAAGCATCTCTTTTTAAGTTTCATCAAGAGATGAGTTACACTTCAAGTAACGGAGATGAACATCATCAACAAGATTGTGGTTGTGTTCATCAACAAAGGCAGTCACAACTCACATGGATGAGGACTTATCTTGTGTGAACCGGATCATGGCTCCACAACCACACCTCTTCACAGAACTCTTGTTCTTCTTGGACATATTACCTTGCAAGTTACCCACTTCATCACAAACGAGGCTCAAAAGCCCTCTAGACCTCTTAGACCGACTGATTTTACCCTACTTGTCACAAACTAGATCTTTTCCAATCAGATTCTTAGTTCCTCATTCATACATGTTGTCATCTTTCCTGATATTAAAACCAATCTTGCCAACATAACTAGAATAGAAGGAGATACCTTCATCTAAACTTCCAAACTGGAGAACAATTCTAGGGACTTATGTTGGGGATATAGTGCAAGTAGCAATTGAAGGAGAAGAAGGAGGATTATCACTATCACATTCGACACTGGCATTAGCAACATCTGTTTTAAGATTGGGATCCATGACAGCTGTGTGAGAGTAACTCTATAGACAAAAGAGTAATCCTAAAACACAAAAGAGTAACTCAGTGAGTCATAAGAGTAACCACATATCACAAAAGAGTAACTACAAGAAACATAAAAAGCATGTATGACAATTACTACTTAGAAACGAAAATCAAGATGCAAATTGGGTTTCCCACAAAAAAGATAGAGATGAATAAAAATGATGTGAAGAGCAAATATCGAGTTGAACTGATTGAAGTGATGAAGAGTATACAAAATTACTTGGTTGTAGCTTGGACAACTACTGCTCCTGAAATGCAGTAAGATGAAAAACTTCTCCTCCCCTTATGACGTCAGTTCCAGTAGCAGATTTGGAGTAGAGATGAGACCTAGTGAAGATCAATATCTTCTACTGATACCCCGATGACGTTAAAGGAGATTCAGACATATGCCATTAACCTTCGTCCTCCTTTACACAACTGGGACAAGAAAGCATGTTCTAGCTGTTCGGATATGTAACTGTAGATAGGGGATTGAGATGCTAGAACGGAAATGCAACATCGAAGGTCGACGCGGAGAAGGAATAGACAGAGTTCGTTGAAGGCATCTAGGCGTCTAGTGGAAGATGAACAAACAAGAATGATTGAGCAGGTCGACGACAGAAGATGCCGCGTGGAAATGGCGGCGGAAGAACACACGTGAAGGACACAGAATCCGTTTGTTTAATTTTTCTCCTTAATTAAAGGTTATGCCACTGCTGGTTATTCCATCTGTTGGTTATGCCACCACTGTGATTAAGTTGCAGATATTTACAACTAAATGTCACCGCGCCACTTGGGCCGGGTAGCGAGAAGATTGTACATGCGCGGGAAACGAACAAATAGCCACATATATATTTATATATATATATATATATATATATATATATATATAAATATATATATATATATGGTAGCACAAGCAATGAATGAATGCTATATATATATATATATATATATATATATATATATACAACTATATATACACACACACACATATATATACACATGTATATATACCTATATATATATATATATCTAAATATATGTATATATGTGTATATATATGTATGTATAGGTATATATATAGGTATATGTATATATATATATATATATATATATATATATATATATATATATATATATATATATATATATATATATATATATATATATATATA